>PVJD01000677.1:0-375840 GCA_004026545.1 Mormoops blainvillei
GGAAGGAAGGAAGGAAGGAAGGAAGGAAGGAAAAAGGAAGGAAGGAAGGAAGAAAGAAAAAAGGAAGGGAGGGAGGGAGGGAGGGAGGGAGAGAGAGAGAAAAGAAAAGAAAAGAAATCCAACCCTGGCCCATGTGGCTCAGTTGGTTGGACTTTATCCCACAAACTGAATCAGGTTCCATTCCTGGTCAGGGCACATACCTGGATTGCAGGATCGATTCCCAGTCCTGGTACATACAGAAGGCAGTCAATCGATGTTTCTCTTTCACATAGACATTTCTCTCCCTCTCTCCCTTCCTTCCCCTTGCTCTAAAATCCAAAATAAAAATAAAATAAAAAAAGAAATCTAATCTTACGCAAATTTGATTTTGGATTGACTGTAGGAGCAGGTGACAGGGTAGGAGTGAGCAATGGGGGAAAAGGCAGGATAACTGTAACTGAACAACAATAAATTTTTTTAAAAAATAAAAATTAAAAATAAATCCAGGTTCAGGGAGATGTATTAGACACTGATTCTGAAATCATGCTAATAACTAGTAATCCAAAACACTTTCTATGTCCTACTAATCAAAATTAGGGGCAGTCAGGTAATTAACAAGGTCTCGTTACAGTATAATCTGTTGTTTAAACGAGAAATGGAAGAGATGCCCTGTGAAGCCAAGGACTCACCAGTCTAAGCCAGAGTGGACGCAATTGGCGCGGACTCATCTGATGGTTATTTTCCAGAAATTAAAGAAGGATCATTGCTAACGAGGTTTGTAGACATTAACGTTATAAGAGAATGCTATGAGTGCACTGTGACAAACTCTCTGAGTAAATTAAAATGTTTAAGTTTCTTGAAGACTAATTAATAAAACTGACAATAGAAGATATTTGAAAATGTATAATAGTGCTGTATCTACTAAATAAATTGAGCACATGATTGAAAACCATCTTACATTGAAAATCCCAGACCTAGAAGGTTCCTTGGTGGAGTATAGCAAACATTAAAAGAAGGAATAATATACAATTTATTTTTAAAAATAAAGTTGTAGGAAGAATTTCCCAACTCACTTTAGGGGGCCGGCATTATTCTCAGACCCAAACTGGCAAAACTATTGTAAGAAAAGAACATTACAAACCAATGTTTTAACAAACATAAAAGCCACATCCTCACCAAAAAAGGAAAATAAGCTATGACTAAATAAGGATATAGGCAAAAAATACAAGGTTGTCCATAACGTTCCAAAATGAATCAATATAATTAACAATTTAATTAGAATAACAGGAAAAAGTATATGATAACTTCAATAGGTACAGAAGAGTCTTATAATGCCAGTATATATTCATGAATAAATACTCGGCAATCTAGAAAAAGAAGGAAACCCTGAAATCGATGGAGATGATCTCTAAATTACATGCAGATAACATCATACTTAATAGTGAAAGACAGAGGGGTTTTCCCAAGGATTATGAACAGGACCAAAAATCCCCGCCTCCACCTCATTTAGCCCGCGTTTCCCTGGAGGCGACAGCCAGTGCCATCAGTCAGCTAAGAACAACAAACACCAATAATATTGGCACATAGATGGGAAAGAAGAAGGTAAAATATCTTTTTGTTTTGTTTCACATATATCACAATCCTGTATAAAGAAAATCCTATGAAATTTATTTTAAAATGTACTAATTAGGTGAATTAGCAAGGCTGTAGGACACAAAAACAATATACAAAATCAATTTTATTTCTATAGAGTAGTGAAAATCAATCAGAAATTGAAATAAAAATAAACAATGTCATTTGCCATAGCATCAAAAATAAAATATTTATGGATAGACCTGACAACCTATAAATAGAAATGTCAGTGAGATAAATTTAAAAGATTCAAATAAATGGAGAGGTCATATCCCAGAAGATTCAATATTTTAAAAAATTAATTATCTATAACTTGTTCTTAGTGTCAATGCAAACTTTATCAAAATTCAAGCAGGATGTTTTCTAGATATGAAGAGGCTAATTAGAAAACTCACAGAAAAATACAAACAGCTAAAATATCTCAAACAGCTTTGCAATAAATAAGACAAAGTTTAAGACTTATACTACTTGATTTCAAGACTTAATACTATACTCTGCTAATCAAAACAATGTACTATTGGTGTAAGAATAAATAAATCAATGGTACAGAAAACATCTAAAAGTAGACCCACAAATATATGGTCAGTTGATATTGGACAGAGTTGCAAACTGCAGACATGCACAACAGCCTGGATGAATCTCAACGTAGGTACACTGAGTTTAAAGAGTTGGACAAAAAAGAATACATGCTATATAATTCTGTTTACATAAAATGCAAACCTGTACTAACAGAGCAGGTTTCTGGTTGCCTCAAGAAGTGGGACAACACATTTTAAGAGGAAGTATAAAGGCATTGCAGTGGTCCACAAGAAAATGTTTTAAAAGGATCTACACTGTGGTCGTGGCTTCACAGTTGTAGACTTGCATTAGAATTTTTCAAATTGTGTAGTTTACAGACATGCACTTTGTTGTACATCGATTCCATTTCAATAAAGATGCTAACAACTGAAAACTAAAAAAGATATTGATAAACTAGTCTCCAGCCAAATTAAACCATTTGTTGTGACAAGAATCAGTGAACAAAACAAGTCAAGCCATTCATTTGGAGAAAATATTTTATGACATTGATCCGACAAAGGACTTATGTTGAGAATATGTAAAGAACTCATACAACTTAGGATAATCAAACCAGCCAGTTTCTGAAATGGTCGAAAGATTGCAGTCGATGCTTCAAAGAAGACATGGAGGAGGCCGAAAAGACCTAATGATGTTACTCATTGGGAGAACACAATGGCAAAGCGGTGAGATACCGGGTGAAACCTGTTGGAATGGCTACATTTACAAAGACTCGCTTTGTCTCAGCGAGGATGTGGAGAATTTGTGACACTCACCATGTGTTACTGATGGGGATGTAAAGTGGTGTAACTACTTTGGAAAACAGTACATTATCAGGTTAAACATACAAACACCGTTATACTGTACATTAGCCAAGAAAAGAGAAAACCCATGCAAAGGTGAATACGTGAATGCTCATTGCTCCTTTTTCAAACTGGCCAGAAACTAGAGGCCAACCCAAATGTCCTTCGATAGTTGAACGTAACCATAAATAACGGAGGGAGCACAGAGAAAATGAAACAACTGACACCTTCAGAAACATCAGGGTTTGGATGACTGCTAGCTGAGTGAAAGGAACCAGACACTAAAGAATGCGTATCATATTATTCCAATTACATTAAATGTGAGAACAGGTAAGCGTAATCTCCAGTGACAAAAGCAGATCAGTGGTTGTCTTGGGCCTGCTTTGGGGAGAGGACTGGCTGTGAAGAGTCAAAAGGATATTCTGGGCATGGTATGGTGGTGGTTTCATGGGTGTTCACATTTGGATACACGCACAGACCGATGTATTTATGATGAGTATATTGTATTGGAAGTGAACTCCTCTTAGTTAAGTTGATTGACAAAGAACAACAACAGCACTGTATTAGTTGGCCGGGACTGCCAAAACGAAAGAGCCCATACTGGGGTTTTAAACAACAGAAATTCGTTTTCTCCAACACCAGATCCGAAGGCTAGGAGCCCAAGGTCAAGGTGTCACAGGTTTGGTTTCCCCTGAGGCCTCTCTCCTGACGTCCAAGTGGCTGCCTTTTCATTTCTATTTCCTTCTTATGACTTGATATTCTCGGAAGCAACTCAGTCTGTTTTCTCAGAGCTCACGAGGTTAATCAACTCAAATTATGGCTGACAAAAACTCACAGATTCTCAGCATATTTACACAGCAGATGAGAAATTTGGATTCTTGAATGCATTAAATCAAGCCAAAGGTCTGATATGAAAAGCACTGGGATTTCTTCTTGGGGATAGATTTTTTTTTCCCCAGAAAATTGATTGATGCAAACTTCTTTCAGATTGAATAGCTAAACCAGATGTACATAAGAACTCACCACCGATGTGTATTTTGAACACTGCTCCCAATCCAAGGGGAGTAAAAATTATAAGTGCCCAATAAATATTTGTTGAATATGCCTTTAGAAGAGCAGCATGCACCATCTCCCTCATATTTATTATCCATGGAACCCTACCCAATTCCATTGGAACAAGTTGCTATATCAGAAGTGGTTCTCCCTTCAAAGAGTTTATAGTCTCAGTAAAACAAAGAGGAACCATCCTTATTTTCATAATAAAAACTGTAGAATGCCTTGTGTGATTAGGTGGCAATGTGAGTATAGGAGAATAAAATCCAAGGATGCTCAGGAGACAGATATTTTCATTCACCAATTCAGTGGCATTTGGTTTGTTTTCAGTTTTTGGTAAATATGAATAAATGTTGTATAAACATTCATGTGCAGATTTTCATGGGAACATGATTTTTACTTTATTTAGGTTTCACCTGAGAGTGGAATTGCTGGGTTGCATGAGACATGTACATTTAACTACAAAACTTACACTGCAACCCCAAGTCGCTGTCCCATTTCACATGTGTATAAGGATATTAATTGATCCACAGCCTTGCCACCATTTGGTATTTTCAGGTTTTTATTAGTTCTGTTTCAGTTTTGCCATGCCAATAGGTTTTCCTGGTATCTCATTGTGGCTTTAATTTTTATTTCCCTGATGACTAATTAGGTTGAACATATTTTCATGTACATATTTGGCTGCCATATGCTTTCCTTAGTAAAATGTCTGTTCACATCACTTACCAACTCTTCACCGGGTTGTTTGTTTTATCACTGAGTTTTGCATCCTGAGTTAGTTGATATTCTCTCTTCCTCTATTTGTTTCAAAATAGAACAGGAGAGTAAAACTTCTTAAATCTGCTCTCTTCCAACTAGAAATATTTCTATCTTGTCTTGGAAATGCAACAGGACTGCAAACACTGAACTGTTCCCATTGTCCATTTCTGCCTTAGAGAGAGAGCATACAGTTTTTCAGGTGGACACATGATCATCCGCAAAAGTAGACCATGTTATTCTCTCATCCTTCCCGCCGGTTCTTTGGCTCTGTGACTAGGCTTTGACCAACAGGATGTATGTGGACATGGCGAATGCACCTTTGAGAACGTAACCTTAAGAGAGCAAGTCTGTCCTCTGTTCCTTTCACCTTCATGTTGACCATGAAGTCTCCATGGCTGGAGCTCCAGCATCGATTGCGTTCCCTAAAGCTACCTGAAAATGGTAGGGCCTAGTGGTGTAGCCACCATCCAGAAGTAAAGGAGCTGCCAAACTTGGTTTGGATAGTTACCTTCAGGATTTAATGAGAGATGTGTTTAGTTTGTTTAAATGAGTTTATTTTGGTTTTTCTGTCCCTTGTAGCTGAGCCTAATCCAAACTGATAAAAGACCTTGGAACACACAGATTTTACATTTCAAGGAAACCTCAGATTCCTTCAAAGATACATAAAACACCATAGACCAGAAAGATGAAGAAGTAGGAACATTCTAAAGGAAATTATTAATCACATACTGAGATATTTCTGAGATTATCCATATTTGAGGAGATGAGGTCAGAGGTTTGTTTTTAATACAAAAGGCAAAGAATTAGTGGTGGTAGTACACAGGGAGGGTATAGGATAGAACATGTTTTTCTTACGTGAATAATTTAGTTTGCTATGATCGGATATTTGGCTCGTATAAAGCTAATATTAGGTTTCTGAAATCTTAATACTTATCAGCAGGTTCGACTGGACTGGAAGCAGAGTGTCCTGAATAGAGAAAGGGCTACAGACTTCTCACTGCTTTGGACCAGAAGGTGGAAGCGACCAGCAAAGCCACAAGCCCGGGCTCCCATAATGCTTACCGTGTACTCCAATCTACTTTCACTCACTTCTTCCACGGTCCCTGTTGAAACTTTCCTGTGTTGACTCTCTTTGTTGTAACCTCCCCTTCAATATTGTTTTTACTTTCTGAATTCCCAGGGTATGCAATAGTATTTGGTCAATGGGAGAAAAAATACATGACCCCCAGCTGAACAGCCAGACCTGGTTCTAACCTTGGAGTTGTTCAGGTACCTGCTTACTCTCCATCCGTTCTCTCTAGGGACCCCAACCTCAGATGAGATGGCACTCATCCCCATGTCTGGGCCAAGCACTCACAACAGAGTTCTTTCCAACCTGCTGCACACCGTCATCCTAGGCAAAGTGTGACCAAAGGATTCACAGGAACATTCTAGCCATTGAGGGCCTCGGCCACCGTCCTGCAGGACAAAGACAGAAGCAAATAACCAAAAAACTCTTTAATGTTAATGAAAGTGAGATCAAGGAAAGTGAAAGTAGGACATTTACTCTTGGGTGGGTCACTCAAAAGGCAAATACGGGGAAAGCCTGTCCTTCAGGAGGGTGGACGGACTGGTCAGAGAAAGGTGAGGATGCGCGAAGGAGTCCTCTCTCCTTCTTCTTTCGTCACTTTGCGCTGTCAGCCTCGCTTGGGCAAACAGTGTGTGCCAGTTCAAGAAGAGAGACGACATGGGTGGGAGTTATGGGCGCTCCTTCCTCATCCCCAGTCACACCTTTCTCCTCCTTTGTCTTGACTCTGAGTTCTTACGTAAGCACCTAATGTCAGCACCCTGGCTATGCTTCCCAGCACCTGATTGTTTTCATTATGAAAAAATGGTGTATCAAGCTCATTCTCTGGCTCTTCCTGATTTTGGTGTCTTGCTCATGTTATGGTGCCTTTACCACTTCCACACACACACACCTGCCTGACCTCCAAATGCCAGTTCTTGCATTTTTTCTGTAGAATTTCTTCTGGCCCTGTAGCCAGTGGGAAGTGAACCCCCAACCTTATGAGTCAGCCCTTGCCCACACACTGCTAGGACTTGGTGCATGAATCCCCAGATCCCTGGACCCTCAGGTAGAATAACTTTGAGGTACCTGCTCTACCTTCGCTCCCAGGGTTTACTCAGCATGATTACTCTCTAGTTGGTTGTTCACAGAGAAGCCAGCCCGATCGTTCACCCTGAAAGCCTGGCCCTCCTTCACTTTTATACATCCACATTTACTTCGCAGGGATTTCTTTAATTCCTTAATCCAAAACTTACACTTGAGACTTTGCCTTAGCCTCAGCTTGTCGGAAAACTCAAACTAAGACATACATTAAACATTTATGCATTCTTTTCCCTAAAACATTAGATATCATCTCAACTCAAGCGGCTACCCAAGTCTGATCAGGCGAGGTGTTTAGCTTACTGTATTATATAGATAAATAAATGTATAAAATATATATGTATATATGTCAAATATACACATATCTGTGTATATGTGTTATATATGTGTATATATATTTTTTAGGTTATATATTGTATACATATATTTCTCTCTATAAATAAACCTGAATTCACCTCACTTGTGAAGCTGTAAGGAGTTCAAGGTAGAATCATATTATTGCTTCTAAGCATATATCCCTTTGATCTTGTGAGAATTAAGTGAACCTACTTTTACTTCACCCATGTCTCTAAATCGATTGAACAAAAGTATAATCAAATTAGCATGCAGTGCCAAGGGGAACAGTATACACATTAAATTAGAAGTCTTGCCATGTTGGAGATAAATAAGTTTTGCATTTTTATATTTTATTCCTGTTGGAAATTTCCATAAGAGCATTTGTTTTCATGCTGCTGAGTTCAATCAGCATTTTTTTTTATTTGTAATTCTAGTCTAAGTGAAGTTCTGTTTGTATCACTTTGGGGTTGCCCACCACGTATATTAAGTAGAAGGCAGAAAAACCATGAGAGCCAAGTGAGTAAACAAACCAGTTTCCATGTCAAAAGCTCCGTGTGTGGTTAGAGATGGCCCAAAAGAAGAGCCAAAGATAATGGAAGGGCTCAGAGGTGATCTGCTTCTGGAATCTATGTCGTGGTTCAACGTGATTAAATTAATTAATTTCCATGCACAAAGTTCTGCATTTAATCCTTACTACATGTTAATGTGGCAAGACGTAAAATAAATGGGCAATATCACTGGATTTTGGTTTGACAATGAGTTTGAAGTGGACTTGTCCCTTGTAGATAGGAGGGTCACCCTCTGAGCTCTGTGACGATGGCTGGCAGTGAAGGCTGCAGTTTCCACTTTATTTCAATGGCTCTGAGAAGGATGCTCCTCCCAGTGGGAAGAGAGTCGTGTGCTGTGGAAAAGTTGGTGAGAAACCAGTGCTTCCGAAATTAGTGCTCTTGTCCTCCAGTTTCACCAGAATGCCTCCTAAGGTCCCCATTCAGTTTTTCTTCTCGAGGCTAGACACCCACATTTCCTCCACTTACTTGTTTGTTTGTTTGTTTGTTTGTTTCAAATTATCAAAATCTGGTCATTTCTTTATGTCATTTTTGTTTGGAGGCAGCATAGATTTATTTGCATACATTACAGAAAATGACTCCCAGAGAGGTTAAGTAATTTTCTCAAGGTCACACAGCTGTTTGGCAGCATGGCCCTTTATGCCACTGCTGTTACTATTCAAAAGGGGACACTAATTTCTGGTCATGGTCTGGTGACAGAGTCTGATGACAGAGCAGCACTGCCTTTACATCATCTGAGCTCCCCACCTGGCACTAAGAGAAACTGCAGATTCTGTTAAAGATTTCTGATGAATCACAGGTCACAGAAGAGGCACCACAGCAGACAATTTTCACAGAAAAGTATAAATTCTTTCCTCATAAAATGAGGCATCACTCTACATAGGGAGGTGTCCTCCGTGGTCCCCCGTCTCCAGTGCACACACACTTCCTCCCAGTCCTTCAGTCAAGGACTCGTCTAGCTGCCCCCGTGAAGGGATTTTGCATGTGTAATTACTGGTGAGCTCCAAAATCAGCTGACCTTAAGATGAGGAGCTTATCCTTGGTGGGCCCAACCTAATCAGGTCAACCCTTCAAAAAGACTGGACGAGACTGGACTCCTCCAGGAAAAAGATATTTGAAGGGTGATAAGGGTCTAAGGAACATTCTTCACTGGTGGCTTTGAATACGGAGGGAGTCATGTGGTAAGGAGAGCCAGGGACCTGTAGGCGCTGATGGTGACCTCCATCCAAGAACACTTGGAGCTGAGTTTTACCTTTTTAAGAAGCTGGATTGTTCCAACAACAAATGATCATGGAATCAGATTTTTCCCCAGAGCCTATGCATAAGCACTCAGCCCAACGAGCACCGGGAGTGTAAGACCATCAGCAGAGAACTTCGCTGAAACTTGCCTGAATTTGGGGCCTCCAGGGCTGTAAGATAATAAGTGGTGCTGCGGGAAGCTGCTAAGTGTGTGATGACTTGTTACGAGACAATAGAAAATGAATATATTCTCATATCCCCTGACAGAGAGTCATGTCCTCTTTGGGGCCAGCAAAGCATGAGTCACTTAATGCTATTGAGGTAGTTTCCCGTGTGCTGGTTATCCTTGTTAAATCTCAAGGGACTCTGTTCAGATGACAGGCAGGGTAGCATCACTATAAAGAGCCCGTATCTAGCATCAGGTAATTTGAGTTTAAATCCTGGCTCTGTCATCGTCTATCTGGGGGAACTCGGAAAAATTGCTCATTTCCTCTGACTTTTAGTTGGCTTATTCATACGGTGGATAAAACAGTGGTGCTCACACCAAAAAAGCTGCATATCCAGCCCTGAGTGTGTGTCTTTGCACATGTTTTCATAGGCACATATAGTGCTTGGTATGTGTCATTGTCCATGTTAATTAACTGCATGAGACCTGTGTCAAATATAAATTATAAATTTAAATATAAATAAAGGCACAACAGAGTCCAAATTTTAAATCATTGAACCATTAATTAAGGCTTGCTTTCTGCCAAGTGTAGGAATAAAAATGATAGGAAGGGAAGATGTTACAGCCTTTACTTTAAAAGCTTTTCCTAACAAGTGGGACAGACTGACACCTAAGCAAAGATACCACTAATGTCTTTTAACGTGGCCAGTGAAGGAGTCACTAGGAGTCAGCAGCAGTACCAAGGAAGGATGATTAACTCTCAGCCTGGCATCAGGGGGCAAGAAGGGGAAGGAATGGCTCTCTAAACTGGGATTTTGAAGAATAAGTAGAAATTGCTCAAATAATTAAAGATGAAAAAGCGTTACAAGCAGAGAAAGTAGATTTCACAATTTCTCTGAGATAAATATTATTAAAAATATCAGGCCTCATAGAGGTCCTAGTGGCAGAAAAATGCTTAAGCAGGTTAAGTTCACAAGGCATTTTACTGAATCATATTTAAGAACGTCTGGGGAAGAGCCTTCTTTTAGGCATTTGATGAAACCCCGAGACTCGTGTAATGTCCTCAGAGATTCCATCCAACCATCCGTCTATCTATCCATCTAGCCCTCCAGCCTCTCTGTTTTTCTCTCACTATTTGACTTTATTCTCAAACAAGCGGAGTTACTTCATGTAATAAAAGATACGGGGGTGGTACGTTTACACAGTGGAATACTATGCAGCAGAAAGGAAGAAGGCACTCCTGCCATTCGCGACACCGTGGATCGATCCGGAGAGCATTACACTAAGTGAAATAAGCCAGGCGGTAAAAGACAAACACCATATGATCTCACCTTTATAGGTGAGACTAATCAACAGAACAAACAAGCAAGTAAACGTAACTGGAGACATTGAAGTGAAGAACAAACTAACAGTGAACAGAGAGGAGAGGGGTAGGGGAAGATGGGGGGAAACAGGGGAAGGGTGGTCAAGGAACATATGTGGGGGACTCATGGATAAAATCAAGGCGGGGAGGATCGAGGGTGGGTGGAGAGGGCAGGGGTCGGGGGAAAACGGACAAAACCATACTTGAACAACAATAAATAAAATACAGAGGTGGGCAAAAGCAGGTTTACAGTTGTTCATATGGAAAATAATATAATTAAAATAATAATAGAATAAACTGTGCTTTGTGTACTTACAACTGTATGGTTTTAACTTCTACGCCTAAATTTAAACAGTCGCCAAGCGAAAAGAAGAAAAATTACATGATTCACAAAGACCATGCACCTGTTTTCAAGACGACTCCGCTTTCACACACCCACCTCGTCAAGCTGGACAGTCTGTGGCCTGCTTAGGTCACAGGATCTCGAGAATAGTACAGGCAAAATATTGAGGTGGACAGTCCGCCACCAAAAAAACATAGTAGTTGGGTGGCTCCTTTTTCTCAAAAAAATTATAGGAGGTTTTTACCAGAAGGACGGGGAATGAATGCTGGTCAAGGTAATACAAGTAGAAACCGTAAGAGACTCAGTGTCATTAGAGCATAAAAAGAACTGGATCAAATTTTGACGCCTCTTTTACACCGCGCTAAGGAGCTTCGGCTTGATCCTGCAGGGGATGAGTGATTTGCAAAGGATGTTAGTCACTGCAAAGGGCTGTTGAATTTGTGCCCTGAGACTATCATATCGATGCCATGGTGGGGGAGCGTGGGCTCGTAGAACAGGGTGGGTGAGTGCCAGGGCTTCTAGAAGCTGTAGATTATAGATGGCCATCTCTCAATGCACTTGGCCGTAGCAGCACCCAGCAATGGAAATCCAATGGCCGTTCCAGGAGGAACTGCTTACTCCTCCCGGCTGTGACACTTAACAGTCATCCTCTTCAAACGCAAGATGGCCAGCGGCCACATCTTCCAAGGCAAAAGTCACCACAAAACAGCATTCTCGAGTAGCAGGTCAAAACGGCCTCTTGCGATTCAGCATAATCGCTTGCTTAAGTGCTTGTACATTACATTATCTTACTTTCATAAACCCACTGTTGCTGCCAATTCTTCCTTTCTCAGTTCCTTTTCTAAAAGGTTACTACTTTTCCAAAAGCAGAGGATTTTCTTATAGGCAGGCAGCCTCCAGACTATTGTTTTAGAGCTTTGATTTCAGTGTCTGTGATTAATTTGACACTTCAAAAACAATCATTGAGGTTAACAAACATTTCATGAGTTAAAACCCTGTATTCATCTGTGCGTTAGTTTGTTGATACAGTAACCACTTTATTCGGCACAAGCCCACTACACACAAGGTGTTCGGAAAAGCAGTGTGGTCTCAGGAACAGAAAAGACCATGTCCCCTAAGGGCAAATTCTTCCAATATTTCTTTCTGTGTATTCTACCGTTTACCACCCACCTTGTAAATAATATACTGGGAATGCTACTTACTGACTTGGAGTGTAGACAAGGTCTGTAGGCACTGTTTTGGTTCTGTACAGGTCTCGCAAAAGCAGTACATGCCCTCCCTGTCTTGACCCCCTCCCAAAGAGCGGAGTCTATTCGACTGTCCAAGACGTGGACACCCGGCAGGCAGTTCGAGCCATGAAGCCCCACCCCACGGCAGCTGCTCAAGGGGCGATTTTTAGACTTGACTTTCAGAGAGAAAAGATATTTTATTTTAGAAGTTCCCTTATAATAAACCCGAAATTATTTTAGAACTCCTTTTTAAGCTGTTTTCCCTTTCGAAACAAAAATAGTATACAAAAATAGAATATCTATAAAGTTCCAGGGAAAAATCAAAAGCCATTCAATAATTGATTTCCAAAATACACTCTTATTTCTTCTTCAAAAAACAGGATCATGTTGACCCAACAACTTTTCAATGAACTCGCCTCAGCCTTTGCCAGCGACTCTCATCAGAAAGGAATGCTATTAAGGTGCCACTTGGGGTGAACGTTTAGTCTCAACACAGACAGAATTTAAGAAGGCAACATTTGGGTTCCTGAAGTGGAAAAAATAAAATAATAAATTGAATTTCTTTAAAAAAAAATAATGTCCCTACCTTTTCTGAATGTACAGCATACAGGAAGAATGACAAGCTCTTCCCTGTGAACTTCTATGAGGAAAAAGGTATCAAGATTAAACTTTACAATAAAAGTGTATTATACAAAAGCGATTTCAAGGAAACTTTTTTTCCATGACAAGGCAAAGACTGTAGGTTGAAAAAAAGCTTGTGCCTCCAACTAGTTGCTTGCAGCACCGAGTGGACTCTCAGGCTTTTACTCAAAATGGTTCACTAAGCTTTCTTAGGACCCTTCATAGATGAGTTTCTCCCAGAAGCCGACTCAGGGATGGAGATTTACATTCAGGAGGGTTCTTGGCAGTTCCCTTGGAAGGAGAAGGAAAGAAGAAGAAGTGAGGGCAGAGAGGTCAAGCTCTGATACAGTCTCAGTGGAAGACTTAGCAAACCCTGCAAGGAGTTCTGCAGGCAGAGCGACACTTCATAGCCAGTCTGTGCTGGCATAGAAGGACCACGTCTTTATGATCCTGTTTTGAACGTAACAGTTGGATGCTGACCACGTCAGAGAGGGTGTGACCTTGGGCAAGCGGCTCTCTTCAGGTAAGACGGTGCCCAGAGAAGGCTGAGAGCTTATGGTTGTTTGCTGGAAGTTTCCCCCAGCAGTTGGGTATGAAGTTACTTATTTCTGAATGACAGTCTGGATACTTAATTAGAGTCAACCCCCTTATCCAAGGGGGATACATTCCAAGACACCCTGTGGATGCCTGAAACCATAGATAGTACCAAACTCTATTTATATATACTATGTTGTTCGTACACATACATACCGATGATGAATTTAATTTATAAATTGGGCACAGTTGGAGACTAACAATAATAACAAACAATATATTAGAACAACATACCATAATACAAGCTAGGTGAATGTGGTTCCTCTCCATCTCTGTGTCTGATATCCTAGAGCGCTCCTGAGTGGCTGTGCAAAGAGATGATTTATGTCCTAGGCAGGATGGAGCAGGGCATCCAGAGATTTTAACACCCTACTCAGAAATGCATGCAATTTATAACTTATGGATTGTTTATTTTTGGAATTTTCCATTTAATACTTTTGGACCACTCTTGATGGTGGGTAACTGAAACTGTGGAAGCCGAGCCGCAGATAAGGGGGACCTGCATACCATGTCCTCTACAGAAAGAACCATTGTCTGTGAGGCTATGAAGCTGTTTAATGGAAATATTACCTCTTACAAAGACTGGGATCAATTTTCACCAAGCATTTATTTGGGCTAGACTCTAGGTTAAATGCACAGAAAAAAGGTGCCCTTGATCAGAACCACCTGCCCTGTTATATGAGTAGGATTCAATCTTTCATTGTGCTTAGCTACTAAAATTAGAATTTGGCATGCACAAAGAGCTTTACCCTGGTGCAAACTCGAGCTCTTACACATCGACCACGGTCTAATTCAAAACCTAATTCTTGAGGCTCAGTTCTAAGCCAAAATATTACTATTACTACTAATAACTGAGTTTATTAAGCTTTTCTTTGTGTTATGTATTATTCTGAGCAATTTACGTGTAGTAACACATATGTAATACGGAACCGTTTGCATGTTATAAATGAGAAAATTAGGGCATAGCGCGGTAAACAGCTCATCCAAAGATACACAGATTTCATATGGAGAAACAGAGATTTGTACTCCAGTAGTTTGGCTCTGAAATTTGTGCCGAAATACACTCTCTGCCATTGATGTTCTCATCATTAGCAGCGCCCTGCAGTTGGTTGATTGCATCAATTATTCACTCCTTTCTGCATTCATGCCCTTTGCCATGTGACCCTGCAGTTCCATCCTGTTTCCAGGGATGGGAGCTCCTCTACGCTTGACTCTAGATTCAGCCACGTCACTAGATTTGGCAAAAGGATCTTTAAAGGTGAGATCACAGCAGAGAGTGGAAATGTGCTAGCCTGAGTGGTCTCACTCTTTCTCATTCTTCCTTCATGGACATGGGACTATGCCTGTTCATGTTAGACGACAAAACGCATGGGGACAAAACTGAGTTACTCTGGTTATTTGGCAAAGGCCATCCTAAATTAGCGGACTGGTGGTCAACCCCCAGCCAGGATCAGCACAGCCTCCTGGTCTACCTGAACTGACCACAGACACAAGAATGAGCCCAGTGCAGACCAAATAAACCCTGTAGGTGGCAGCTAAATAAACATTTTTTGTTGCATGCCAGTGTGGTTATGAGATTGTATGCAACATAAGTAACAGATACAAATAGAGTTACAGCAGAAAACCAAATCGATTTAAATGTAATGATAAAGAAAAACACAGTACGCCATGGGAACTCAGGGGCAGTGCTGAGGGGATGTGGCACCTTATTTCAGAATTCCCTGCAGGAACTCTTAAACTCAGTCTCGGAGAAATGATTTCAAAAAGAAATAGAATGTATGCTTGGTAAATGTGTCTTACTTATATCCAGGGACATCCAGTGTGACCAGGCTGTCTTGCTTGCTGCAGCCATATTTATGAGAATTTTCATGCAAATTAAATGTATTCGCACTAATCTCATTCTTACAGCAACAGAGAGTTCAATAACTAAACAAGCTCTAAGATGATGGGTTTTCTTAATGGATAGAAAAAATCTGGAAAGTGAGTAATTTTCAAAAATATCTGTTGCATGTTGACCCAAAGCAGATGCACCTGTAAAAAACCTAAATTTTGTGCCATTTGAAATTTTAAACAGGACAAGTTACTTCTGCTGAATCGTAATTTACACATGTCTATATTTTGAGTATTAGCTTCACACATTTCTGTTAAAAATAGTAATTATAACTACAGTATTTGAAATATTATTTCACTTCTGCATTTATTTTTTACCATATAAACCTTTATTTTCTTCAGAAAATGATTTCCCTGTGAAAAATGTCCAAATCCTCCCACTGGGGGTGGCGTTCCCCGAGAGCCTGAGTTCTCCACCAGCTGGCCAGAGAGTGGGCTCTGGGGGACAAAACAATCACACTTGCCCACAAGAACGCCTGTGTGACCTTTCTTCATTATTATTAAACAAGTTCTTCTCAGTGGCTGAACTCTTTATCTTATTTTACCACCGCTGGTCATGCATCCTAGTATATTTTCTCTTGGCATCCATCAAGAAAGTCATGCTTTCCAAAAATCCTTGGATAAATAAGGATTTATCTATCGATTATGACTAACCTTGAAGTGTGAATTCATTCAACAACCAGACGTGGCCAAAATGCCTGCCACGGGACATGGGTGAGGTGCAAGGTTCTGCGGATGCAGTCATAAAAATGGCGCAGTATCAGTCCCCCAGGAAGCCCACGGCTTATGGGGTAACAGATGAGTAACCGAATAATTAGAATAATGTGACAAATACTGGCAGTATCTGGAGAGCACTTTGAGAACAAGGGAGAGGGGAAGAGGGAACAATTAATTCTGAAGTAGATATCAATAAAATTGTTACAAAGTGGTTTCTTTTCATTATTGTACATTCCTAAGTTACCTTTACTTACCCCTCATTTATATCAGTGTTGGCACACTTTTTTTCTGTAAAAGGTCATGTAGTGAATATTTTAGGTTTTGTGGGCCATAGGGTCTCTATAGTAACTATTTGGTTCTTCTGCTATAGGGCAAAACATCCATAAATAACTTTTTTTTTTCAAAAAGGAGTGTATCGATACCACTTTGTTCACAAAACCAGGTAGCAGTCTGAATTTGTCCCACAGACCGTAGGTGCCCACCCAGTTCTACATGACTTTTAAATGTTCCCAATCTTAACTCTTTTCTCTTCTTACACTGTATTCTTTCCATAAATGTTATCATCCCCTCCCATGAGCTCAAACACCATATGTTTGCCAAATCTGTGTCCCCAGACTTGATTGATCATCTAAAGTCCAGACTCACTTACTGGGTACTCACTGAACATTTCTCCCCAGGCCACTTCCCAGCTCTATCAAAATTAATAGAGTTTATCTCATGATCTTCCCTGAGCCTCTAGGCCAAATCTTGTCCTGAGCAGCTTTCTCTCTTTCCACAAATAGTAATCCCATCTACCTGTTTCCTCAAGGCAGGAAACAGGAGTCACAAATGGCACCTTCTTCTCCATCACACCACATCCCTTCTCTAAACTGAATCATAGTCCTTAAACAGCTCTCACTGAGGCTCATCTCTCTGTCACCACCGCCACACCTGGGTCACAGCATCACTTGTGGCGTGGACCATTCTCATGCCTTTGTAAGAGGCCTCCTGGGATATTAGCCCATCCATTTTCCATCCACCAGCAGAGAGACCCTTTTAATGAGACCTGCAATAATGCTGTGCTTACTTTGAACTGCCTGCAAGACTCCTTAAGCTCTGGAAATCGGTGAACGTTCTTAGCTACTCTTCCCAAACTCTCACTGGGACTCTCCTGTTGCCACCTCAGCCTGTACCCATGAATATTAACTTCCTTGCTCACGTGGCAAGTCATGACACACTCAGAGAGTCAAAACAACACACATGTTTTATATTATGGTTCAGGGGGTCAGGAGTTTGCAATGGGTCTCGGGAATCTAAAATCGAGGTGTTGGCAGGACTGCGTTCTTTCAGGAGGCCCTAGGTGAGTATTCATTTCCGGGCCTTTTTCAGTCTCAAGAGGCTGCCCACAGGCCTAAGCTGGTGGCCTCGGCCACGGGGCACATCCTTCCAACCTCTGGGGCCATTGCACCTGCTTCTCTGGCCTTCTGCTCCTGCTCCTTCTTCAAAGGACCCCGCCACGTCTCTGAATAATCCGGGAAATGTCTCCATCCCCAAAATCTTAACTTACTCACATCTGCAAAGTTCCTTTTGCCATGAATGCTATATAGTCACAGTTGCAGGGAGGGTTAAAATATGGCCGTATTTGGGGCAAGAGGTATTATTCTGCAAACCAGACCATGCTTCCTTACTTATCACGCTCCTGACACACAGATTTTTGCTTTGTCATTTAAAGAAGCTGCCTCTCCCTCTTCCAAATCCTCTATGCATAATTTTTCTTTTTCTCTGCAATTTTCTTTTTTCAGGCTTGTCTTGGGCTAAATCCTGATCTCCTTTAAAACACAAGCATGAATACTCGTTCTTCAAAGAAACTTTATTTGACCCCTCCCCCGATCTCTTTTAAATTTAGGTCAGTCTGGTTTATTCTCTCATTCCATACATTAATAAATCATGACAGAATTATTTATTTGAAGTCTGGATAATTGACCAGACTACCAGCCTATGAGTTTATGGAGGGGAACAGCAGTGTTATTCTTAGCACCCGATGCAGTGATTACACTATTATACATGTTCAGGAAATGTGTGTTGATTGAGTTAATGAGTTAGTGAATAAATAAATACACCATAAACACAAAGGTGCCCTTTGATCATAGTTTTAAAGAGTGACATGTGGCAGGTGATGAGAGGGATCGAAATATGTATCATTGGAGGAAAACACATTTCATCTTTTGTGAGAGTCCAGGTGAGTGAACACAACATTGCAAATAACTATAAAGGACTAGAAAGGACACCCCCATAGTTGGTAATGGTAAAAGTGAGACTATGGGTAAATAGAAACTAGATCATAAAATGCCTTCATCATTTAAGATATCATCAATGACGTGTAATAGACAGTTAACCTAATGAGGCCTTAAATAATGCAGGTTTCTAACTAGTGTCTGGAAGTAAGCAGCTCCAGATATGACTCAATAGCTCAAAGACATTAGGGCACTGGGTTCGAATATTTGACATTTTTATTACTGTAAGATGGCTACCATAGCAACAAGCATCATTAGAGGGCCCCGAACAGTGTCCCATACACAGAGGGAGAGAGCAAGAGCAAAGGACATTCTTTAAACTCTCTCTCTCGCTGGGTTTTTTTTTTTTTTGTAAGGGAGATAAAATATTTCTATAAACACCCAGTAGATTTCTCCTTTTAGTTGTGATTTAGAAAATAAGAAAAATGCTCAGTTAAAAATTAATTTTAGATAAGCAGTAAATAATGTTCAGAATCATATGCAGAACATACGCTAAAACAATAGTTACATCTGGTATTTATCTGAATTTAGGATTTAATTGAGCACTAGGTATTTCACCCGACATTCCTACTCCTGTCTCATTAGCAAGAGGAGGTCTGTACGAGTCACAGGGACCCGCAGACGCAGCTACCACGACTGTCAGTGACTGGTTGAGCTTAGCCT
Organism: Mormoops blainvillei; assembly: GCA_004026545.1. Classification (NCBI taxonomy): domain Eukaryota; kingdom Metazoa; phylum Chordata; class Mammalia; order Chiroptera; family Mormoopidae; genus Mormoops; species Mormoops blainvillei. The sequence goes on from PVJD01000677.1 coordinate 18,928, forward strand.
GTGCCTGGATGCTTCGCCAAAACAAGGATGCTGTGTGCACGGTTGAGATAAATTGGTTGTTACACAAGCAACCAACTGTGTCAGTCACAGTCTGAGTAAATTGGTAACGTAGTTTATTTTCTTCTGTAGATAATGTGAAAGTATTAAAGAATTTAAGCAAAGGAGTGGTGTAACTAATTTGAAAAATTTTATAAAGATTTCTGCTCTGGTTCTAAACAGAATGGCAAAACCAGAGGCGGGGATAATAGATATGAGGCTGTTACATTCACTGTGTCAAAGAATGATGAAGGGTTACAAACCTAAACCAAAACAGAGGGAATGTCGAAACATGTAAGAGAATTTTACATTCATATTTATCTATCATAGTTGTCAAGATTTCAGACTTTGAAATTGAAATGTTTAGTGTTATATCCCATCTTTGTTATAAACTATCTGTGTCACCTTGAGGAAGTCACTTTATCTGACTGGCCTTGGCTGCTTTTATCTGTAAACATGTAGGTAATAAAGCTACGTGATTTATTGTAGGCACGGACTGAGGTCATTCAAGTAAAGTGCTTAGCACAAACAAAAAGAAAAGGAACATAATATGTGTTTAGTGAATGTTAGATGCTTTCATTACTTTAGTTGTTATTGTTAGTTTTCTTATTAAGGATCATAACTTGTTAGATACGATGTGGAAAGGAAGACCAAGGACCCCCCCCCCCACCCCGCATCGGATTTGCCCCACCCATCATCTGACCCATCTCTTAGGATGACAATTCCTTACTTTTAGGCGTTTAGTCGACAAGGCTGAGTGTCAACACTGACTTCCATTTCTCATCCAATATTTGACTTCGCAGGAGCCCCTCTGGCGCGACATTCTAAACACACCTGGGATACTGCCTCCGCGCACCTCCTCCTCCGCTGCCTGCTGCTCCCAGCCACCTGCATCTCAGGGGATTCCTGCGAACACCGCCCGGACTGACCTTGAGCTCTCACTCCTGCCCCTGCTGTCCATTCTCAACGCAGCAGCCAGGGGGAAGAAACATGAAATCGGATCAGGTCATGTCTTTGCTCAAAAACCTGCGGTGGCTTCCGATTTTCTGAAATATAGCAGCCAGAGCGCCTCACCTCTGCGCGGCTGGCTACCTGTGACGGCGTCTGCTCTGCGGGCTGGCGGCTACTCGCCTGGGCTCACGCTCCATGCAGGACATCCGGGCTTGCTTGCTTTTCCTCTGACTCCCCGGCTTAGAGCCTTGGTCCCGGTCGATTGTCCTGCTGGAATGCTCTTCCCACAGGTACCTCAAGGTCCACTTCCCTTTCCTCCACCAGGTCTCCGCTCAGATCACACCCATGGAATGCGGTTGACCTCAACTACTCTACATGTAATTTTAGTCTAACGCCCTCCATCCGCACCAGCCTGACATTCAAGGTTGCCCTTATCTATCTTCTTTTTTGTTCATTTGCCTGTTTATTAATACACCTAACGCAAGGTAATTTACTTGTTTGTTATAATTACTGTTGACTGTGTGGTTCCCTTTTTCCTCACTAAAATGTCAGTCATTCGAGGGGAGGCCCCTGTCCATGTTTTCTTCACTGACCGAGCAAAGTCACCCAAACAACGACTGACATATATTGTGTTCAATAAATATTTGTTAAAACTATACAAACACCTAGGTTTTGCTTTGTGTGGTGATATAGACAGCATTTATTCCTTTTTTTGATGTATTAAAAAACTAGTAGTTATTAAATGCTTCTTTTGTACTTGGCGCAGTTCTGATGAGTTTGCAGGGACCACCCCAATGAATCTTTGCAAGAGCCCCATGGTCTTCATAGTCCTGTTGCAGCACGGTCACCATAGCCAAAGGCGGTAGTTAATCAGCAGAGGAAACGTTAGGACCTCGAGCCATAAATCATGGCTTTGAATCTCAGCTCTACTGCTTACTGGGTCGGATGCCCAGTAAGGGACAAGTGCTATAAATGCCCCCTGGCCCAGTATGGAGGTTTACTCACTGGTGATGTTACACATAATTATAGTACTGCCTTGTAAGGTTGTTATATCTATAAAAGAGTTAACACATGGAATGTATCAATGTTAGGATGACACCTGGGACAGAACATACACGAAACAAGTATTAGCTACTACCTTGACAGTAAATATGTTATCAATTTTACATATTGTGAACCTGAGGCTCGGAGAAGCCAATTAACTTGGTCAAGGTCAAACAGATAGTAAGAAGCACTTAAGCCTCTAACGCCCACACTGTGTTTTTGACCACCATGCAACAAGGAACACGAAAGGGGGAGCCCTTTGGGGGAAAATATAATGAGTGGAAATGTGGATTTTTTGGTATCTTCACCCCAGGATATTTTCCACCTAAATTTAGACTTCCTAGAGAATATCCAATCTCTGGCTAGATATTTAATTTCCTCTCCAAGCTGGCATGCGGCAGACTTGATCTTTGGAAGACAGCAGGGTTCATGTGATTATTTTCCCAGCCTTTGCCAAAAGTCAGTCATTTAAAAGTTTTTGTGGCACACGACCAACTGCTTTACACATCAGCTGCTCCGTGAAAAAGTTGAAAATGTGATAGATTTGCTGACAAGCATATTTTATGTTTGATGTGCATAAATTTTTTGCAATGATAAAAATAGAAGCTGTTAAAAGTTACCGAGTGGCTTGTTTTTCCTTCTGTCTCTTGAATATTTTGATCTTGAGATAGAGCAGGTGTCTTACTGATTTTCACCTGTATTTTCCAGCTTTAATTTCCACTGCAGGTACTTCCTTATGTATTGAATATAAGAAAGTATTCACACCTAGTATGTGCAGAGCTGAACGCTAGTTGCCTCAGGAACAAATAGAAGAATAACAAACATTGCATTGGAACCTGGTAGAAGAAACAGAGAACGTGTCTTTGTCAAGTCTGGCATTTAAACCTTAGGACACGCCACAGCGATCCCTCATCTGAAACATTGCAATAGCCCACTCATGCCCTCTCAGGTTTTCTTAGCTACTGGGCACCCTGTACCACAGTGACTTGATTACATTGTAAATCTAACCATGTTCCTCACTCACCTAGAGCCCTTTCATGGCTTCCCATTTGAGTAAAATCTAAAATTGTCAGCATGACCAGAAATACCCCTTTCTGTCTGTCCTTGCCCACGTCTCACTAACCTCCACCTTCCTCACCCCACTCCACCACACTAGACACTTTTTCTGTCTCTTAACTATTCCAAGCTCGTTCTTGACTCAGTATTTGTATTTACTGTCTCTCTATATTGTATGTTTTCCTCACAGATTTCCATATAGCTGACTGCTTCTCATTGTTTGGAAATCATCTGTTTTCTCTTTTCTTTTTTGAACCCTTCCCATAATACACATTTTAAGTTATAGGCAAGGATTTTTTTCCTCTCATTCTCTGTCGTACCCTCATCGCCCAAAGTATCAACCACATAACCACAGAGGAGGTACTTCACAAATAACTATTGCTGAGACATGGACCAAACGATTTACTACGAATATATCTATAATACTTAGAATTGATCCTCAGCACCAGAAGAGAGCCCTGGAGGAAGTTTGATGAGACACCCTGAGAAGGGGCAACCTTGTGGGAGGAGTCATTATGCAATGGCTCACAGAGAACGAGTTGGATCTCAAAGATCATTTAATATTGTTATTGTTGTTATAGATGCTTATATAGGGTTTACTCTGTGTGAAACAATATTCTGAGTCTATTCTGTGGATGATCTTATTTAACCTTTGTAAAAACCCAGTGAGTACATACGCATTTTCCAAGTGAGGGGACATGCCTTAGCCCATTTGAGTTACCATAACAAAACACTAGAAACTCAGCAACTTATAAACAACAAACATTCACCATATTTCTCACAATTCTGGAGGGTGGCAGCCTGAGATCGGGGTCCCCACATGGTCGGGTGAGGTCCCTCTTCCACGTCACAGACTTCTTCTCCTTGTGTCCTATTATAGCAGGTGGGAGAAGTTTTACTGATTCTATAAGAAATTGAAAGCTTAGGAGAAGGGGTTGGCATGACTCCATCTGGGCTTCATAATATTGGAAGAACAAGTAGAAGTTATAAGTTCATTCAGGAAATAATCGATGTTTTTTATCCAATTAATACTTTCCAAAAATATGGTGGCTCACAAATACATCATCTAATTACCAGCAATCCTGGTGTTGTCACCGTGGGTGTAGTAACTCTATCTTACAGATAAGAATGATTAAATTAAATTTAAAATAACTATGCCCAGAAAGGGCAAATGATTTAAAATGTGCAAGATCAAGTGGCAAACTGAACCCCAAACTGGAAATTTTCAAAAAGTCATTGGGCAAAGTCTGGACACTTATTCACAGATAGAAGCACCGTGGTCACAGGTGCTGCTGCTCACGTGGTGGCTCCTGAGCAGTGTCCCTTCATCTGGGCTGTTTCTATCGATACAGAGGTGGCCTTGCCAAGTAGTGATGGAGCAGGGACATTGGGGTCAGGCTCCAGGTGTTAAACATCAGCTCTGGGCTTGCTCTATTTGTCCCTAGAGAATTTACTTAACCTTGTTTTACTTCTGTTGCAGAGGATTGTTCTGTAAATCAATGAACTAAAGATTATCAAGTGCTTAGACCAGGGCCCAGTATTAAATAAACTCTCGCAAATATTTTGTCGTGTATGATCCCATAATAATCCTGCAGGTGCTTCCATTCCCCTTTGATACGTGAGGGGATTGAAGTCCACACTAAGGACACCATAACCCAGGAGTATAAATGCCAGAGAACAGGAAAGCCCTGGGAAAGTATAACAAATACACAGTTGCTCTTTCTGGAACACTTGTGCATTATAACGAATAGGAAAGTTAACAGTAATTAAATCTTCACGTGTTAAAATGTGATAAAGCTACATTTCCCCTTGATTGTTAAGAAGGTAGGATTATGGGTAATGAAGAAGCGGTTGTCAGCCTCTTACCAACGATGAGCTCACTGAGAATTTAATGGTCAAGCAAAGTGGAAGCCCTTGAGAAATATCCCCATTGTCCGACCTTATTATCAGCCTCATTTGGCCCCCTCACCTCCCACTGCCCCTTGGATATGATTGGGGCAGGGTTTAAGAGCACTTCTGGACACCAGGTCAAAATTCCAGTATTTCTTTATCACCCGTGTGAGCCTGGAAAATCTATTTAACATGCAGCCTTTGCATTTCCACATACATCAAATGAACATAATAATGTTTAACTTTGAAAAAAGTCTTCAGATTAACAATCTACCATAGAAATGTGTGGCGTGCAGTCAGCATTGAATAATGAGGACAAGAACACTAGCAGGTGCTGCTGGTTGGTGCACACAGGGGCGCCGAATGTGCTCCTCCAAAGGGGCGTTATTACTCTTGGTGAATAAACAGGTCATCTTCAAACACTATTAATACGGTTATGCTGCTTCTTCGCTTTCAATTGTTATTGGTTTTTTATTCTTTTATACAGTTCTGTTTTTAGTATTTCTCCATGGTTGCTTCGTCTACCTGTCCCAAAGGGTGTTGTCGAAATGCCTTAAGACCTACTAGACCACCCAGCATAGTGTTCAGCACACACAAAAAATAATCATTAACCAGTAGTTCTGAGTTCTGCCAGGTCAGTCATGCAAACTTGTTGAACCTCGATATCCTAATCGGAAAATCGAAGATAGTATATTTCTTCCAGGGCTGTCATGAAGTTTAAAAATCGGTGACTAGAAAACTACCTGGCACATAATGGGCATTTTAGCCCCCTCGCCTCTTTGCTTTCCCAGTTCCGGTTTACCAGCAGACTCTATCTCTCTCCCTTTAGCCCTCTCAGCAGATCATGTTAACTGTCCTGGGGACTCAAGCATCCCTTCGGGAGGCTGCACCAACCCAGGAGTTAATAGATGAGGGAGCAGGGTGGGCTGGGCTCTCCTAAACTTTCAGGGATGGCACCACCCTGGCCTTTATTCATCCGTTTGCATTATTCATGAATTCACCGCCTTCCCTTGACATTGAAAGTGCCCTAAGCACTCCGCGTGCATCTCCTCCCGGGACTGCTTCCCCGGGCTCACGCTCCCTCATTTTCTCTGCCGCACTGCTCCTGCCTTCCGAGTGCCCTCCCACTTCCGCCTGCAATCCCCTCCCCGCCGGGGTTCCCACCCCTGCCTGCACCCAGCGTGTCCTTTGTCCTTCTCCTTTCTTTCTTTTCTTCGCAGTACGTTTTGCCATCCTTACATCCTGAAGTCATCTTTCCCTCATCTGTCACCCTCTGCTGACCTCTACAGCCAGGCCCGAGAAGCCAGGGACTTGGCCGGTTTGGTGGGCCGTGTGTCCAGGCTCAGCACCGAGGGGATGAATGAACAGGCCTACTCGGTGCTGTTCGTTCCGCCACGGCTTTGTGTAGATGGGATTGCAGGGCACATACAGGCATCGTCCATGGCCAGTTTCATTAAGCTGAAGAGACCGGTTTTAAGTAAAACGATCAGTAAAATAAGCTTTTATAAAACGCTTTGCTGATCTTGGGCCTCTGTCCCCTCAAATGCAGCCCTGCCCTTCTTCTGGTCTGCTGTAGATCAGAGAGGTCTGGCCCAGAGTGTCCTGGCTGAGTTTGCCTGATGGGAGGCAGTGGCCAGAGTTGGACGGCCAGGAGAGGAGAGGAACAGGACCTCCCCTTCCCCTCTCCCTCGGGCAGTGACTGCCTCCCCTCTGTGCAGTGGAGGCTCCTCTCCTGTCTCTCCAACCTCAGTTCTCAGTCGTTCTTTGCTGGTGATAAGAACCTGGTTTACTCACTTGCTACTGTTTCATTTCTCTGTCTCTTTATCATCTATGCAACTAATTATCAAGACTGTTTTCTCCTTTGAAATCGGGAGGCATTTTGGGGTGTTTGAGGGGGTTTTCCCTTTTCACTTACTCTGATTGGTGCATCAACATCCCAAGCTCTTTTGCTGGAAGGCACCGTGGCTGGAATTGTATACAACAGCCCTCTCTCTCCAGTAGGGCTATTCAGGGAAGGCTTTCGGACAACATGACATGTTATCCTTTGAGAAGGGGGCACGATGAAGGGCCAAGAAGGAAAGCAAGGGTGGCGTGCTTTTCAGATGAAGGGCAGAGTATGGCCCTGTGCCAGGAGGCAGTGGGACTTTCAAATCATGGGATGAAGAGCAGCAAACCTGAAAGCACAGGAAGGAGCGGATGAAGTGGGAAGCATGCGCCAACCATTCCGGGGCTTGCTGGCCGTGGCTAGGGGTTCCTCGTATAATTCATGGGGTTCCTCATATAATTCATAGGGTTCCATAGAGGAGTTTGGAATGGGGAAGGTCCAGGTAGTGGCCTCATCTGATCTGTGCTTTATTCAAGGTGACCGGTTGCAATGGGAGCTGCAAGCCGGGCAGTGGGGAGACAAAGCGGGAGTCTGGGCAGAGCCAAAGGGGCTCATGGTCCTTTGGATCAAGATGGTGACTGAGACAGAGGCAGGAAGGCAAGAGCCAGAGAAGCCCAAGTCTGGACCCGTCTCTCACTCCCGCTTGCCTCCCCAGACTACCCATCTGCTCCCTTTGTCCCTGTGGCCAGAGAGAGGATTGTCTGAAGACGCCAGGCAGGGCAGCCTTTGTCGTCTCCTCTTCCTAGGCCAGCTGGGGCAAAAGTTCAAAATAACGCAAAGCTGTTAGGGGGAAAGCACCCAGGCCGCCCCTCTTTCTCACGTGGCAGCGGCCCGCCACGCTCCAGGGCCGGCCACGCTGGGGCATCTCACGCTGCGCTGACTCTGGCCACCCCTGTGCTGACTCGGGTCCCCGGCTTCACTGACGCCTGTGTCTCTTAACGGTGTCTCCAGTCCTCTGAGAGTGTCCCAGCACCTTTTGTGTAGACCCGGGGAACACTTCTATGGCTTCTTACAGTGTTCCTTGGGGCCCGGGGATAGTTCTGTGTCAGAGGAGAAAAGTAAGACCAGTCGACACCATCTTAAGATCTTAGCGCAAGGCAGGGCTTTTTATGGGCAGGGAGAGGGAAAGCAGAGCAAAGATCAAGGGAATGGGGCTGAAAAGCCTCTACGGACAGACCAGCACAGTCCATTTTGATGAAGATCTTGAAACTGGCTCAGCAACGGTCTGGCGTGTGTCACCCTGGCTATCGTCCTCTTAGTTCATGGTGGAAGGTCAGTAGTTCTCCCAGAGCTGGGACGACTGAAGGTCAGAGCCTATATATTTTGTAGTTCTTAGGATTCTTATACAAACATGCTATTTATCTACAAGCTACATATTAATCAGAGTCAGCACTTATGGAAATAATGTCAAAAAATGGTGGGGTGGGTTGCAATTCCCAACCGTTACAATTCCCCCCCAGTTACAAGGCTGGGCGTGAGTCCAGAAGGTGCTTCGCTGAGGGCGCACCCTTACTCCATGACTCCAGGAAGCTTAACCAGGAAGCAGAGACTTTGACTCATGCTGTAAGAGCTACTCACATGTAGTGAACATTATTCATGGGTCAGGTACCATGCTTAGAGCTTGACACACATTGTCACATTTAATCGTCTCAGTGACCCTATGACAAAGATTGTTTATTTTCTTCATTTTTGCAGGTACGGAAAAACACTTGAGGATGAAGGGACTAGCATGAAATCACACAGCTCATAGGAAGGGATTTGAGCTCTGACCATCCTATTTGAAATCTTTGCTTTTATTCTAACTCCCATAACCAGAGCTTGTACCAAAACATGGGGTTTAGAGCCCATGATGAGATCTCAATACATTGACTCCTTTTCTTTGCCAGCTGTATGTTATCAGGAAAGAGCCTGGCCTCTCTGAGCCTTCAAGTTTCTTGTCTACAGACTACATCTTGTCAAAATACTACATCTAACTACTCCTGCTTGCAGGGTAGGCGTCTACGAGACTCCGGGCACTGGGGAGGATTGTACGAGGGTCTGAACAGAAAATACAGGGTCTACCAGCACCATGTGGTTCTCTACTCAGTACCTCTTACATTCCACTGGGTACAGGGGATACGGTGGGGCTAAATGGGACTCACCTAAATGTGTGGTAAGGAAGATTAAATTGCAAAAATGTAATACAAAACTACCCACATATCATGGGAGTTTACTTTCCTGAGGTAGGCCTCCTGTTCTCTCTGTTTAGAATATTAGCTAGCGATGGCTCTGCCTACTTCACTGTATCCAATGAGATTATCCCTCTGTTATAATTAATGTGGTTAAAAAACACAAAAATACTACGTGAAAGCTGAGGATTACTATCATTGGCAAATCATTTTAATTCTATGGATAATTATAAAGAATGAGTAATTAATACCATGTACTAAATTACTTGGTGCTTTTCTTTGTTATTCATTCATTTATTCAGGGCCCTTAATTTTATGAACCATTAATTGTTCATACATATAAGAGGACACTGTGTGGCTTATCTAGTTTGTTTCTAAGAATTGTTGATCCTAGAAGAGAGGAGACATTTTTAAAAATGGACTGTAGCTAGTGGATATGAACACAGATTTAAAAACTCTAATATTCTTGTATCTTTTTCTCATTATTTCACAATTATTATTCCATGTGCTGAAGCTCAATCCCCTCATTTCTGGGTGATTGCCCTATTAATGACAGAGTGATGTGAATGGAATTAAATATTTGCACTAGGGGCTATGTGTAATTGAGTTTCTTCTCTGCTTATTGCAAGCTTTGGTTTTTGAAATTAAAGCCAACAAAATGACACCATTTGAAAATATGGCTAAAATTAGAAGTCTTTTACATATGATAAAAATTCTACAGAGACTTGGACTTCAAATTTTACGTTCAGACACAGTGTCTAATTTTTGAAACAAAGCACAATTCTTCTCTAATTTTTAAAAAATATATCCAGATTATATTGAGCACTCACATTGTCCCAGAAATGATGCCAAACACTGAAAAGGGAAATAAAAGACAATATAAATGTTTAATATGCAACATTACCTCACTTAGCTTACAGTGCATCTTGAGGAAGAGACTCGTATTATCCTTATTAGCAGGGGCAAAATTGAAGTTCATTTATTCACTGAAGTACAAATACCTCAAATACTGGGATCTGTTGGGACTCATTGTTTGGCAGTCACTGTCCTTTATGCTTGGAATATACCTGGGAAGAGAACGTGTGGAACCTCTACTCTGAACCTAGGATTATTCCTGGGTGCAAATGGATCACAAAAAATCAAATGCATAAGTAGTAGATAACTGTGAATTGTGTTAAACACTGAAGGCTGAAAATAAGCCAGCTGTGGGAAGGTGCTGCGGAAGGGCACTCCAGGAGAAGGCGTGGGAGCTAAGACCTAGAAAAAAGAAGGAACCATGGGGACAAGGGTGGCGAAGCAGGGAACAAGGAGGAGTGTGATGGGGGATGAGTTCAGACAGGTGGTAGGTAGGGACAAGATTCTGCAAAGCTTCGTAGGTGACGACAGAAAATTTAGATCTTATTCCAATAATGGGGATGCAGCAAAGGATTAAAACAGAGTGATATCCAGTTCTTCTTTAAAATGTATATCGGCTGTCATTCTGTGGGAAGTGGACAATAGAGGGCCAAGGTAGAAGCAGGGAAACCAGTTTAGAAGCTCTTAGGTTGGCCCAGAAGAGAAATGTCACCTAGTACAGGAGTGGCGGGATCAGAGACAGGTATGAGACTTGTCAGTTTTCAGAAATAGGGTCTGTGTTAGATTGGATATGAGAGGATGGGGAAAAGGGATAAATTGTGGAATTTCTGCTTAAACAATTGGACTCATGAAAGTTTCATTTACTGATTAAAAAAACTGTGGACACACAGTTTTTGTTTGTTTACTTTGCTTTTTTTTTTAAAGAAAAAATAGCACTGTTGATATTAATTATTCCATTTGGACATATTATTTGAAATATAAAACTAAAGGTGTCCAGTAGGCAGTTGGGTATAAATGTTTGAAAGTCAAGATGTTTGTCTTATAGACGCAAATTTGGGTTTTCATCTATTGACACTATCTAAAGTCAGGCACCAGCATGAGATGACCTCAAGGAAGAGTTTACATAGAGAAAGGGTATGAACATCAACCCGCGCCACAGGCTTAGACATTGAGAGCAGATAAATAATTTGCTCAACATTTCCTGGCTGGTAAGTGGCAAATTTAAACCCTGTCTGACCCCAAAGTCCATGCTTTCATGTCTTATTGCCTGTTAGATGTTATTTTAAGTAAGCTTTTAAAAATAAATAGACCTTTGATATCCAGGGATGCTGAGAAGGGCACTACAGGCTAAGGGCGCTGTAATATTTATGGTACAAAAGTTGAAGAGGACAGAGAGTGCACGGAGAATGGTGATTTTGTGGTACGGTGAGGTTTCAGTATGTGAGGTGTGGAGAAACGCATTAGGAAAAGAATTCATCCAACGTGTAGTTAATGGGGAAGAAAACAACTATAGTTTTTTTTTTTCTTCACTGACTAGGGATTCATGAATGAAGAGGGTGTTCTAACTTATGTCAGTTCTGAAATGTAGACGATCATTCATGGGAATGTTTTATTGTCATTACATATGAAGAGCTAGCTCTATGTGAAAGGAATTAAACAGTTGTTCTCTGTGAGTCTCAAAGATAGAATCGAAAAGAGACATTTTTCAAAGCCAGATTGACACTCCATTAAGAAAATGGTTCCAAAAGTGTCTAGCGTCTCTTAATACGATGGTTTCAAAATGTGTCCAGTCACCACAAGTGTTCGAACACACATTAAACTCAACATTCAGTAAGAATGTTTCTTGTTTGTCACTTTCTTGTTTTCCTTTCAACTTTCCAGTACTGGACCATTGTTTTAGTCTGTTGGGGCTGTTATTACAAGAATATCATAGGATGGGTGCCTTTAACAACTAACATGTATTTCTCACAGTTCTGGAGACTAGAAAGTTCATGATCAAGGCACCCATCGATTTGGAATCTGGGGAGAGAGCCCACTTTCTAGTTCATAGGCAAGCAGGCTTCTTGCTGTGTTCTCATTTGGAAGAAGGGACGGGGGTGCTCCCTGGGGTCTCTTTGTTGAGGGAACTAATCCTGTCCATGAGACTCCTATCCTCTCAACCTAAACACCATCCAAGAGCCTATCTCCTAATGCCATAGCCCTGAGGGTTAGCATTTCAACACATGACTTTGGACAGAGACACAGATACTTAATCTATAACTGTCAGCTTCAGTTCAAAATGTTCACATTGTTTCTTCTTATACAACTTCTTTGTGGAAGTTGTTTTTCCCCATTTCTTACCTAGTTCTACATTTATAGCCATTCCTGACATATATGAATAGAATAAAAGGAAGGATCATGTTATCTTTTCCTTGGTGTTGTGTGTTTGTGACTTTGTGTGAAGACTTGCCAGTGGGAAGTCAGGATAAAACATACAGCTTTACAACAGTCAGGACGGCACTGGGCAGAAGGGCCCAGAGAATGTGAACGCAAGAAAAAGAAGGATAGAACTTGGAGCTTACTACAATTAGTATAAATCAGATATGCAATCAGTACATTATTTGTTCTTAGGGATGGGTTAAGAATTTGCAGAGGTAGAGGTAATATTAATTATAATCATTGCTATAAATTTTTAACTCTTCTATTTGTGATACAGCAAGGTAAAACAGCTGTATTTATAACCTAGACCAACTTGATTGTAAAATTTACCTGACTACATGGAGCTCTGTTAAAAGCTCCTTAAACATGCTATTACTATCGGTCAAAGAACATGAGTATTAAAGGGGCACAGTTTGTTGAGCTCTGAAACTCAAAAAATTTCAAGCCCTGTGACTTGCCACAGTGAACACGGTGAACACAAACTTCTTAAGCCTCATTTCCTGATTGGCAACCATGGGTTAATGGTGCTGCCTTGTTTGATCATTTAAGGATCCTGTAAGATAATAAATGTAAACAATTATGGTATCTGGTAGCCATTCCATGAAAATCATCTTTTCATTTAGTGAGAATTACTTTCTGTCATTAGAGTGGTTTGAGGTGAGGAATGACACCATTACTCAGGGGTCAGATACACTGAGGATGAAAGGTTTGGAGAATTCTAAGTTCAGGAGGGAGTTTTCTGCACAGAAGTTGTGCCTTGAAAATGAAGGCAGATAAGACAATAAAACCACTAAATTCAGCCTGTTTTAGGAAAACAGTAAAATTCAGTGCTGTGTATTAGAGTATTTGACACCAAACACAGTGTGAGGACTGGTAAGACAAGACAAGGTTGGCTGAGAGTTTATATGAGTATATGTGTGTGCATTGTGATTGCATTTTGGTGTGTGGGTGTTTATGGATGTTCATTTATGTGAGTGTGTACGTGTGCCTGGGGAAGGGGAGGTGAGATAATGGCTTCTGGGAGCAGCTCCGAGGTGATGAGAAAGCACACGCAGTTGAATGATAGTTACATAGCACCCGGAGCACCACGGGACGTAGGATGCTTAGTCGTGGTGGATGGGACAGTATGTGCTCCACCTGCCCTCCATCTTTTGGAGCTGAGGGAGGTTTCTTGGACAAGCTCAGATGAAGTTGGAATGAAATACCAGTATCCAGTGATGCTGCGTACAGTCTGCACAAGTTTTGTCCACGGTGTGGACAGCTGGGAGGGGATCAATGGGAGATGGAATTCAGTTTACAGCCTACTTGCCAAGCCATGGGTCCACCATGGAGCTGCCTCCTCAGAGGGAAGGAGTGTTATATTTGGCTTTGGTCTTTCTCTCCTTTGCATAAGGATGCTCCATGGGCACCTGGTGGTCCTACCTACACTGGTAACGCCAGACCACGGTGGGGATATAGGTCAGAAGGACATGTCATCAGAACAGCCAGCACTGTTCTGCTGATTTTGCATTTTAGGAAGCTTGAGTATCACGATATGAAGAAGATAATAGGCTAAGAGGGAACTGCGTTCTGCAATGGTAGACTTGTAGATAACAGGGCCTCCCAATAGGTTTGTACTTTCTTTGAGAATTCCTTTATACTCCTGAAGAGATAAGGAGGTACTGTGAAGAGATATGGACTGAACCGTGTTCTCCCAAAGTTGATACCTTGAAGCTCTAACCCCTGATGTGACTGGGAGGAGACAGAACCTAAGAGGACGTGATACGGTTTAAACAGGGTCATAAGAGCGGAACCCTAATCCCAGAGGGCTGCTGTCCTGCACGACGAGGAAGAGGCACCAGAGCTCTCTGTCAGCAGTGAGAGGACACAGAGAGAGAAGGCAGGGTGCTGCAAGCCAGGAAGAGAGCTCTCACTAGGGACCAAACTGAGTGGCGCCTCGACCTTGGATCCAAGGCTTCTAGAACTATGAGAAAATAAATTTCTGTTGTTTAAATCACTGAGTCCATATTATTTCATAGTGACTGAGCAAATGCAGGTGGCTTCCCTTAAAGGCACATGTGCAATGACCTGCTGATTACTTTTTATAAGCTAGTCAAGATTTCCCATTCAGCAGTGACTCAAGTCTTGTGTTCTTTGATGATAGACCCAGGCTTCAGGTGTTTGGTAAATTCACCATATGCACCTTAGATTGGGTCAGCCTTATTTTCCTTTTCAAAATGCATCTGTCTTAGCTAGCTTGGGCTGCTATAACAAAATGCCTCCACTGAATGCCTTAAACAACAGACATCTGTTTCTCACGATCCTGGAACCACATGTGCCAACGTAGTTCAGGTGAGGGGCCTCTTCCTGTGTGCTGACATCACCTTTCCTTGGTGTGTGTGCATGTGGAGAGAGAGACAGAGATCTCTTTCTGTTCTTATAAGGTCGCTGATGCAATAATGAGAATCCTACCCTCATGACCTAATGTAAGCCTAATTACCTACCGAAGGTCCCACCACTAAATACTGTCACATGGTGGGTTAGGCCTTTAGTGTATGAATTTTGCAGGGACACAAACATTAGCACACAACACCTGATGTGACTTAGATGGTTATCATATGCTTTAGGTAACATGGGACCAAGATGATGGAATTTCCAAATAATCTTGAGAGGCATCAAGGTCCTACTGGAACTAAAATCCTATCACCCTGATGCCTGACCCTCACAAGCAACATCTGAACTTTGCCACCTTGTATCATTTGCCTGGTCCGTACTTTTTCTTTTCTTTTCTTTTCTTTTTCTTTCTTTTTTTCTTTCCCCCAAACAGTCCACTCTTACAGAATCCAGTGGGAATGTAAAGTGATCATCCTTCAGCATGTACAAATGTGAATAACATGGTCTTTTGTATTCGAATAATTGAATTTTGAACTAAAAAAGGAATTTAGATGGATTTTAATACAGTAATCTTAGTGTACAGATTAAACATCAAGGTTAAAGGGAAATTTCCTTAGGGTTGCTTTTCTGAATACCTACAGTGTGCTTGTTGGGACCCAAGAATTAGAACCAACTCCACTGTCACCAAGTCCAGGTCATTAATTCTTTCAGCAAATACCTGTGTAGAAAGCTCACCAAATGCAAAAGTACATGCTCACTGCTATGGAACAACATCACTAAAAAATACACCAGCAGATATCATTGGACCAAGGCTGCTGGAGGGGAGTGACAGCAGCTGAGCAACGAAGGACAACAGCTGAAGGGACGAGCCTGAGGTGCCTCCCTGCTGTTACACGGCCTGAAATCCCCCATGGGTCCCCAGGAGAAGGATAGGTCAATAAAGACCTCAGGCCAGGATTTTAAAAGAATCCTGTATGACTGTCTAGGAAGAAGGAGAAAGTTTTGTAAACTCACTGTGGTTATAAGTAGCATGCAATTTTGATGTTAGAAGAAAGAGTTTAGACTAAAAAATTTAATGTCATCAGAGAAAATATTTTTGAGACATTAGAATTTGGGGTTAAAATTTTTTGGATTTTTGCTCCTAAAATAGGACACAGCAACATAACATCATCCATGAATGCGTAACAGCTTCTGAGTTCCCTGGGGGAGAGCAAGACCCACTGCCCGGCTTCTGCACAGACCCAGTTCCACTTGACCATGATGCATGATTTCAGCTTTGTTTCACACTGAGACCGATTCAGAGATCAGGCGTCTTTCAGAGGCACTAGTTTGTTCACTGAGGAGACTTCTTGCCAAAGCAATGCCATTCCTGTTCTGGCTCCTAGCATCGGCTCCAGCCATTTGATGTAGAATTCATTCCTGTGACCAAATCCCCATTTCATGTGTCTAGTCTAGTGCTGAGTGTTTATCTAGGCTTGAACCACGGCCCAATATTTTACCGAAGCAGTGAAAGGGGCTTTTAGAGTTTGACTCTGGGTGGAAAAAGTCCAGGCTCCATGACAACAGGGATTATGTCTGGACTTCCTAGCACATAGCAAGTCGGGAAGAACAGATGTTCAGTGTTGATCAAATGCTAGACTGTGTTGTAACTCAGGGGCAAGCTACTGTTTTTGGACTAAATCCATCCTGCTGCCTATGTTTGTAAATAAAGTTAAACTAGAATACAACGTTGCCCATTTATTTACGTATTTCTTACAGTTGTTTTTGCTCTATAACAGCAGAGCTGAGTTGGTGTGACGCAGGTCATATTGCTGACAAAGCCTGCAATGCTAACTTTCTGTCTCTGTATAGAAAATACTGCTGATCCTGATTCTAAATGCTTTACCACAAGTTACTGCCTATATGACCCTTCACAAGCAGTGTAACCTCCTTCCTCAATATGCACCACGAATTCATGATGCAACATTTTTATATCATAAGGTAGATCAAAACAATAGGACTTGTGCCAAAGCTGAAGATTATGCAGCTGGGAACCGACAGACTTATGATTTAAACACGACCATCTTCTCTGGAGTCTGTGCACTTAAAATAATAATAATTAGAAATACATAGATACATGTGTCTTTATGTAAAATTCCTATATAGGGATGTAATTCAGATAGCTTTCCTTACCCACAGGGCATATGCACTACACGTATTGTTCCAGGGTCAACTGTATGTATCTATATGCTTTCTGTTCATATAAATGTCTTTTGTGAAAATATTTAATGTCTTTTCATGTTAACTAAGCACTTAGACATTGCAGCCATGACTTTTGCAGTGTGAGTTGTGACAGTAAAACTAGCACAAATTTATGTTTTGTTCCTTATAATTTCACAGATAGAAGATTTGTCCTTACCTTGGATCTTAGCAACCTCAGCATACAATTTTTTTCTTTCCTTATTAAGTCAAGATCTTTCACCTTTGTACTTAAAAGAAGTACTTTACGGCTTCCCTTTGGCACATTTAAATTTCCAGTGTCACTATTCCTGGGCTTTGGGGCTAATACAAAGTAAAATAAGGGTTCTTTGAACATAAGCACTGTGATACCAGGACAGTCAACCTGGCAAGACTGATGCTAAGTGACTAACGGGCATGAAGTGTCTACAAGGGGAGATGCGGGACAAAGCCATGGTTCACATTCTGGGCATGACCAAGAGAAACAGCACCAGAGTTCATTACAGTATTTGGAAAGATGCAAAATTTAAAGACTGCCTTGTTTATTTCTGAAATTTTCCATGTAACATTTTCATTCCACCGTTAACCATGGGAGACCATGAAAATGCCTCATGCAGAAGGAAACTTGACAGACTCAAGAAAAGTAGTAAAATCGTATCTCAGATGAGGACAAAGCTCTTCTATGCCTTGTTTGAACCTTGAAACCCTGCTGAGGGTTTTCATTTGTTTGTTTGTTTGTTTACTATGTTTGTGTGTGTACCTGGGCACATACACCTACAGCAAAATCAAGATCTGGAAGCAGAGCTTTGAAGACTGAAACTTGTAATAGAATAAAATAAAGTGTTTAAAATGTAATTTGCCATTTGCTTGGAATATTTTTTCCCATCCCGTAATTTACAGTCTGTGTAGATCTTTTGTCAAGGAACACATATAAAGGACTCACGGACATGGACAACAGGACAGGGACTGACTGCGGGAGTGGGGGTTTGGGCTGGGCATGGGAGAACAATGGGAGGAAAATTGGGACAACTGTAGCTGAACAACAATAAAATAAAATAAAATAAAATAAAATAATAAAATAAAATAAAATAAAATAAAAAATAAAGAGCTACAAAAAGAAAAAAAATAAGATGTTTGTAAAAGGTCATTTTGTTTTAATGTTAAAGTACTTTGTTTCTTAAAAAAGAAGTTTTTCCTTTTCTTGAAATTCTAGCCAAGGAAAGTGGGAATGTTTCTTGCCCTTCCAAGACAAGTTGTGGATAAATTACAAGCAAAATCATATCTAGTTTGATAGAACTTTTTCAGCCTAGTCAGAAAAAGTCTTTCCATGTAACCCACATCTTCTGACCTTCCATGAAGTAAGGGAGCTATATCCATTCACAAATGTTATTTATCAGCAAAGTTCTATTTATACTGAATCTTTTTGAAGAATTTCCATTTTGACCTCGAAAAAAATAAAATGTAATTTGCCAATATATGTGTTATATACAATTGTATAAGCCACACACCTTTACTACCATGAAGAAAAATGTCTTCCAGAGTCTGATAACAGTGCCCCTGTGATTTTGTTACAGCTTCCGTTCAGCTGGAAGGGGAGGGGCCAGAGATAACTTGACTCCCATCAGACCATTGTCACCAAGCAAGCATGTGCTCTTGCTAATGACGAATTATTTTCTAGGAAGCTATTTGTCCCTGGTGTCCCTCCACACCAGACCAACGAACATATCTGGGCATGTGTGAATCGGCAAATAATTAATGATAGAATTTTTCTCTTAGGAGTTGTCCTTTTACTGAGTTTCACTTAACTATAATACCCAGTTTTATTTAAAAATACCCTAGTCCTTTGGGGTTGAAAGAGAAAGGAGTGGGGGGAGAAAGGCAATAGATTTCATAATTAATCTTAGATAGCTATCAACACAATAATGTTGCATAACAAACGGTCCCATAATTCAACACTTGCAACAACAAGCTTTTGTTTTTATGTCCATGTAGATATCTCGGCTAAGTGGCCCCTCTTCAAACTGCAGGTCGCCTGGGCTTGATTCTAAGTCATGGGTAGTGTTTAGCTCCACTCCACCTATTTATTTTTAATTATTATCTTCTTTGGATTAGCAGGAAAAAAATGAGAAACAGCCTTCTCAGAGACAATCGCCTGACCCCAAGAGTCTAATACCACTGGGTACAAAAGGTTGTTCTTCTCACAGTGAGAACAGTAACTCAAATTCTCAGCCAGCCTAAATCAGATAATTCCATATGTGGTCATTTCAAATACAAAGCCAACACAGATGTCCATCATATCAGGAATATTTCCTCTTACAGGGAACATGCCCTAGTCCTCATGTTAACCTGGAACCAAATACCTTAAATTTGAATTTGAGAGGCCACCGGTAAAATGCAAGACCATAAAGGATTGGTCTTACATCCAGGACCCACTAGTCTCATCCTTGACCTTCCCATATCCCAGATTTCTTCCAGGTATAGGTCGTTTCATAATCCATGTCTCTGTGTATAATGTACCTTTTTCCAGGAACATGATCCCTGTCCCCTCCTTTGTCCTTCTGACAAATACATTGTCATCTTTCAAATCTCAGATCAAGGGACTCTTTTCTTAGCATGTTTCTAGTGTTTGGCAGTTAGCAAGGGGTTAATCCTTCTTGTTGTTGACTAAACAATCACATCTAAACCCTTCCTTCTATTTGAATCCTTCCTTCCAGTTGAATGAAAGATTCAGAAAATCCTTCAGATTTTCAAACCCAGAAAATAAAAGTGACTTATTCTAAGTCACACGGTGCAGAGTCCCTTTAAAAAAAAAAAAAAAAACTTTACCCAGAAGCAGTGACAGGTGCAAACTGCAGGGCTCCAGTCCTTAGAAATATTAATCTGAGTCATTTAAATGGCCAGGTTCACTAGAACTTTCCGTTTAGCACTTAGAAAATCAATTGACTTGCCGAGTCTTGATTTTAATATCATTTCTTTAATAATTGAAGACAGTGATAACTTCAGCATCACCTCTCTCCTTTTCAAGTCAGTAACTTGGAGTGGATGTTCTTCTTCTCTTCTTTAGCTCTATCAAAGAGCATTCTGAAGAAATGCACACCAGAAATAAGGTCGAGAGGAAGAGTGGGGCAGAGCCTGCTGTCGGATAAGGCGTGTGACGTGGCATGTGATATTAGGGGCATCTGAATGGAATTGTCACGAGTGGGAAATGAGTGACAGCTGTTCAAAGCCAGCCTGGTCTCGTGGACAGCTGTCATTTTTGCTTCCCTGGGACACATTCACCTTATTCCGCTTTGATGACTCTGTATTTCCATGTGGTGACTTCTCCTGCACCTCTCTCACATCGTCATTGGAATGGGTTTATCCCACGAAACTGAGCTCCAGGAGGGGCATGTAAGCATGTCTATCCCCCGACCATGAAGGAAAGCATGCTTGAAACACACCATCCCAAACAGGGTTCTATTCCACAGCTTTTCGTGGGGCCCTTGAGCTTGAAAATAATCCTCCTGTCGGCCCTGAATATAGAAGTATACACTTTTAACAGTGCAAGTGGTTTCTCTGCTGTCACTGCATTAGTCCATCAGGACTGGTAGTTAGAGAAGAACTAAACCCTTCAGCACTTTTGCATGTGGTGATTTTTGAAGCCAGACCACAGACAGGAGTTCTCATGTATGTGAGCTAACATTCCCATTTTTTCTCACACAAGCTTCACTCAGCTTTCTGACACTTTGACATGTGAGTGAGGTCTCTCACTGTGTCTGGGAACTCTCAGAGCTTCTGGTAGGGAGCCGGGCCAAGCTGGTGGACTGTGTGCTGAGCCTGGCCACAGGCCTGTGGAGCAGGCACGTGGTGGAGGGCCAAATGGTGTGATGGATGAGCGGCAGCTTCCACAGGGAATCCAAAAGGGAAAGTTGGTGAAGGATTCTCCGCATCCTTCTGCAGAGCGCTTTGGTACTTATAGTGTATTCTTGCACGCAACATCCAGGATCTACAGCCAGTACTCAAGAGAAGTTAAGGTTTTCTTTAAATCATGTGACCAGGAACTGGGAAATCTAGACACCTAGCCCTCACCCTTTGGCTACTAATGCCGGTTATGTTCCTTACCATGTGACAGGCGGGAGGTGAAAGGACGCAGTGGGCGGTGAGCCTGAAGGCAGGGTGACGCTCGCCCCTGGGTGTGAACCTCCAGAATCCGTAAGTGGCCCATGCTGCACCTACATTCAGAGGTTAAGGCAGAAACCTGGTTATTAAAACAGAGAAACAATATGAGAAATTAGACCCAAAAATAAAGTAAAAAATTGCATTTAAAAATTGTTGGATCATTGAAAATCTTAGCCAATTTTTTTTAAAGAATTAAAATGTTTAAGATAAGGTAAAGGTCCTAGACATAATGGTACTCAATAAATACTCATGACTTTTCCTGTAGAAACAATGAAGAAATTAAAGGATTGTCACACGTAAAGTTTCAGAAGTAAAAAGGAATACGTCAAGGTTGGACAAATCAGGAGTAGCTTGGGCTTAATTAAGGTAAAAACTCATAAGAAAGAATAGGAAATAAAATGAAGA
The DNA here is from genome assembly GCA_004026545.1 of Mormoops blainvillei. Taxonomy (NCBI): domain Eukaryota; kingdom Metazoa; phylum Chordata; class Mammalia; order Chiroptera; family Mormoopidae; genus Mormoops; species Mormoops blainvillei. The sequence continues at coordinate 40,384 of PVJD01000677.1, forward strand.
AAGGTTAATCGAGGCTAGGTAGTGAGGGCACATGAACATCAAGAGGGATTTGCTATGTCCTTAAGGAAAATGAAAAACATTTGAGTTAATTATATTATAAATACATTTTTGTCTTCTTCATCCCTTCCCAAATTTAACTCAGGGCTTATGCATGTAATCTTGCCACACCATAGGTCAAAAGCCTGGCATTTTACCAGGTAGCAAACAGAGGGTCAGGTCATCAAATCACTTGGGCGTCTTTTCTTTAAATCGTTTGCTTAATATAATGTATTTTAGTCATTCATCAAAGGAAATCGTAGGCATCATTTTCTAACCTGGGGTCTATTAGTAACCTGCTAGGGAAGACCTAAGAGTGACTCTTCGTGAGAGAATTCTGGAGTCGTTTCCCCGCACAGCACAGCTCGGGTCTGCCACTAAGATGCTGTGTAACCTTGAGGCAATAATTTCCTCCTTCTGGGCTTGAGTCTCGTTATGCCTAAAGTAAAGGACTTAGATTCAAACTCAGCTGTGACGAAAGGTTCATTCCATGTCTGATGTCCTGAATCCATTATAAGTAGGAGAAATGGAACCTTCGTTCTTCATGTGCAAGTGCTTTAAAAGTGAAAAGGCACAGAAACACCCCCCAAGTCCCCTGGGATCATTAGGTAGAACCACGTAGCCCTCTCTCTGTGAGGCAGGTAACACCACAGGAGGTACCTACCCTCGCGTCTGTGTGTATGAGGGGTGTCTAGTACTACAAGATTTTTTGTTATAAAACTGGTGTGGGATAAAACAAATATATGCTTAAGTATAGTACACATGTTTTCTCTCTGCTTCTCATCTTCAACCTGATTTTAGAAATGTTGGAATCCACTTTGTAAGCCACTCTAGGTATCATAAGATGAAAGTGAAAATGTTTAAAATAGATCCTTTAAACTGTCTTTGCATGGTTTCTAAAATCAATTAAAGATGTTTATCACCGTACTTAATGATTGGAAGTTAAAATACAAATTTCAGCTTTTGGGGCTTTGAGCCTAGCTTTACCTTGCAGACAAGAAAACCTTAAATTCACTTTTACAAGATCAAGAAAGAACTGAACAAAATGTTATAACTGATGAGTCCAATATTTAATCTTGATATTAAATAATTAATTGCACTCTGAATATTTCAACTCAGAGGAAGAATGTTTAGATGAAGATCCTCTGCTATATTCGATGAATTTATATTCTTTATCAAATGAGATGAAATTGAGGTAGCTTATGATTTTGCAGCAGCTAAATTTGGTGAAAAAAAAGAAATATAGGGACAACTTAGTTGACTAGTTTCTTATAAAAATATCTGTCTAATAAATGAGTTCTGACTGAGGTAAAAAAGACAGTACCTTTGAAGATAAACACATTTAAGCCACAATATTTAAATTAAAAAATTAAGAAATGAGAATATATTCTACTTAATAAATTTATTTCCAATTTTACTAGGTATTTTCAATTTTACTAGCTACTTTCACAGTTTGCCTAATTGTATCTATCTGCCCTACAGAGAAAAATTAATTGGAAGTGTCAACAATTTCAAATATATTAACCATAAAAGAAAGCTTGGCCATAATTATATGTGATTTTATGAAAAGTGTCAAAGTACGATGATATTTTAAAAAACCACACTTTTTCCAGAAACATTTACCAGTAACATGGTGTTAGAGGTAGATTTCGACAAGAAACTGACTCAACAGATGCAACAGATGTATATTAATAATGGCCACTCTGTTTATGTTCTTCTTAACTAGACATTGAGTATAAAAATCATTTTACTGTGCTCTACTGTATATGAATATTACAAATACATATTTTATTTATTTTTTAAAGGATTTTATATTTTAAAACATATTTTAAAATTTGGACATTCACCCATATAACAAAATGTGTTAGGCAATCAATCAATGACAATATGAACATATATTTCCCATTTGCTGCCTCAACAGCCACTCATTTCTAACATAAGCCATGTGGTCAGTCGCCACACGCTCACTTCCTTCAGCGTCCACTTGGGCATTGGTCAAAAGGCTTATAGTGACTGACGAAAAACCAGAGAGTAGAGTGGTGATTCTCCATTGCCTGTCATGCATTCACCCTGTTCTTCTCTGCATGGAAGTAAGATTTATCTTTCGCTAAATTAGTGTTTCTTAAAGCATCACTCAAAGAAACATCTGTTAGCCAACATCTGAATTATGTGAGAAGCATTCCGATTGCAGATTCGAAGGTGCCACTCCAGTTATATAGGATCAGAATCCTGGAGGGGAGCAGAGAATTGGCATTTTTAATAGTCTTCCAGAGGGTATCTGAAATCTGAGATCTGCAGAGAACCTAGTCTCATCCATTATCCAGGTGTGCTATATTCAATACAGTACCCTGCTACATGTACGGAACCAGGAGGACTCTCACCCTCTGCTCCCCAAAAGGTCAGCTCTCTGCAGGATATTGAGCTCATCCTTGTGGTGCAGGCATATTGTGCATTGAGAACTGAATGTAGAGTTGGACATCAAAAAATAGAACATGCTGAAAAAAGAAAGCAGCAAAGGGGAAGAGACCACATGTGCTGATCTATCAGGTCAGAGAATCATCCTTCACTCCCACCTAAAGAAAAGGTGGTTTTTCAGTATCTAGTGAGCACAGCTCCTATGTCTCTAAACAAGGGGCAGAGAGTGAAGCTGAGCTCTGGCACTTGGAGTCCTCAGTGCTGCGAATTCTGCTATTTTCGCCCAGAATGAAGTCCAGACTTGGTCCAGTTTTACGTTTGCCAACCAACCCCATCCTGCCTGTAACTGACAGAATCTTCCTGGGCTTTGGCTTATGGTTCTTGGCTACCATTGGTGGAATTTTCTGAAAATATTTATAGTTTAAAATACATGTTTTCTTAAACCTTCAAGTTAGATGTTTGTTAGACAAAGAATTTTTAAAGGATTTCTCCATGCCGTTCTCTGAAACAGCATTCTGTGAGTAGCTCTCTGATTGAGACAACATAAAATGAAAAAGGGAGGAAAGAATCAGAGCTTATGTCATTAAATACATGAGTTATTTCCAGAAAGTACCAAGCCACGTACTATGAAAAAACAGCGACATTTATTGGAGAAGATACAAGATACAAGAAACATTGTACACAGGGCAACGACACCTCAGTTCCCTTCAAAGCAGGCACCTTGGGACCTCACACGTGGAGGTAGCTCCTCCGTATTAATCATTTGGCCTGGAGGGGCAGACTCACCATGGACAACACCTGCCCAATCAAAAAACACAGTTAACATGGTCTTGATCTCTCTGCCGCTTGCTGCTGTATCTCCTTTGGGCGAAGAGAGCCAGATGACTTTCATTGGGACGACTGGGCCCTCATTTCCAGGTCATCACCATAGATCCAGGATTCCTCTCTGGCTATGACCTTCTTGAGGAAACCTGGTTCAACTGGTAACAGTTTCAGTCAAGTCATTAGCAACGGCAACATGATGTTCCTTCTGTTCTGGTAGCGGAAGCTGAGAAACAAATGTTGCCACATGTTTCATGCCAAGAGCCTGCGTCAAAATCTTGGACACAGTAGTTTTTGGAATCTGCAGGTCTGCTTCTAGTTCTCTCACTGTCAGTGACTGATCTTGGTGCATCAATGTACTATTATCCAAGGTAATTTTTTTAAAAAGACAGTGGACTCTTTTTAAGAAAACAAAACAAATGGGACAATAAAAAGTAGAAACAGTGAGACAGGTGACTGAGGGGGAAAGATTTCAATGGCCAAAGCTTGAATATTTTCAAGGAGAGAGCAAACTGCTAAAATGTCACTCTGAATCATCATTTGGGGATAATTAATGAGTATTTTCTAAGCTAATTTTTATTGCCGTATCAAGATAACACCTGGCTGGTGTGGCTCAGTGGACTGAGTGCCCGCCTGTAGACCGAAAAGGTCGCCAGTTCGATTCCCAGTCAGGGTCCATGCCTGGGTTGCGGGCTGGTCCCCGGTTGGGGGTTTTCAAGAGGCAACCAGTCCGTGTTTCTCTTGCAGTTTGACGCCTCTCTTTTCTTTCTCCCTCCTTTACCCTCTCTCTAAAAATAAATAAATAAAATGTAAAAAAAAGAAAGGAGACAGATTGCAGGAAGTTGAATAGCTTCTGCTGTCCCCGTGTTCCCTGTGGTTCTACCTTAGAATCCTGGTAGCCCTTCTCTTTCTTTGAACTGACCAACAAGCTCAATATGGAGCATTAATGATCACATGTCACAAGGGGGTCCAGCCCCTCCTTTGTTTGTTACTTTATGGTGGGACTGAGAGTATTCCTCAGCACATTTAAGATGGGAAAAGCCTGGAATTTGAAACTGCACGTGACTTGAGGAGGGGGGAGGAGAAAATCTTGAAATGTCTTTTTTTTTTTTTTAAAAGAACCTCTCCACAAAAGGGAAAAAAATAGATCCTCTGCCGTAAGGGTTTCACTGGGCAGTTTTTCAAATTAATGCAGTTTAACTGTTACATTAACTTAATGGCTATTTTCCCTGCTTTAACCATGTTAAATGTGCCGGCAATAATGAGCTTCTAATGCTGTCTCTTTTAAGTCTCGGCGGCATCCTTAGAGCTGCTGCTTATCTCCTGGATCATAAAGCTGCATAATTTAGTATTCAAACAATTCATTTAAAACTGAAGCCCTCAGAATTAGCGTAAAATTAATCAGAACAAAGTCGTCTTAACCCATCAGTTTGGTTTATCTCTAGTTAGCAAATTTGCCAGTGAATGTGAGATAAATAAAAATGTTGACTGAGCTGCCATTGTCTTCTTCTGAACAGAATCCTTACTCCCAGGGATATCAATATGGGTTTCAAAAGGTTATGGGTCACAGTTCCAATAATTCCTTTGTAAGTGTGATAAATCAGGACTTTAATCTGGCTCCATGTTGTTAATTCCAGAGCTACTTCTCAGCTATGCATTGCTTTGCTCTTGCTTTATTTTATTTTTAATGTATTCATTCACTTATTAAATATCAAATTTGACAACTAGGGAAAACTTTGCCACAAGTTGGTGTGATCAATGCCTTCTGAATATCTAATTATTATTTTCTTAATTTCTAAAACAGCTTTCAGAAAGTTTTCAAATTGCTTTGGGGAAGTTTTCCAATTATTAAGGCCTTCATGGGGACCCATGACTTTAATTTCTAAAATATTCAATTAATAAAAGGAACTGCAGTCACATTGGAATGTTCTGAAACTCTAAAGATGTTTTAAACTGGTCTTAATGAAATCCTCTAGCTTCCCAAGCATATCTGTAATTCATATTTAGTAACAGTTGAATTTTTTCACTGAATTCTAAAATTCTATTTTGGGATGTGAGGAACAACCCAGCTATGAGCTGCGTCTACGTCCTGGAGAGGTTTGCAGTCTCTTAAGGTTAAGCCCTGCAGCTCCGAGCGGCACTCGCCAAGGTTTGATTTGTGGAATCTCAGTCGATGTCACAGAAATAAAGGGGATGAACAGGCACACGGGTATGTAGAAGTGACGTGGCATGCTTCTTTTCCAAAAATTCCTTGGCTGAGCCAGGCTCTTAAAGGGCCTAGAGCACAAGTTAACACACCTTTGTAGTAAAGGGTCAGAGAGAAAATATTTTAGACTCTGCCGGCTCTTTGCTCCCTGTTGAAACTCAACTCTCTCAACTCTGGCATCGTAGTACTAAAGGAGCCGGAGGTGACATCAGAGAAAAGGGCATGGTGGTATTCCAAGAAAACTTCATTATCAAAAAATGGTGGCATATTGCAAACCCTGGGTTAGGGGGCATGACTCTCTAATAGGAAAAAGTTACTGAAATTTAGACATCAATTTTACCTGAAAGTTTTATTTCTTTTGTTTGAGAGTCATCTTGTAAATCTACTGCGTGACAGAATATTCAGTAGGATATGGCAGTACGGTGGGGAGATGGGGCTTTGAAGTAACACCTGCCAAAGCTTTAGCACTTCAACTTGATACTCTATGATCTTTGACAAACTGCTTAATTCCTTCAGCCACACTGAATCCATTTGTGAAGTAAGACTAACCATTGGTACTGTACATAGTGGGTAGAGAATTAAAGGAGAATACATACATAAAGTTTATGATGTGTTCTGCCCTTCAATAAATATCAGTCTCCTTTTCATGCTTACTTATCTCCTTTCAAAGACTGTTATCAGTCTCTTTTGCCTTTCGGGTACTAGGCTTGTCAGGGTGATCACTTCATAAAGTACATTAGTGTCTAATCACCATATTGAACACCCGAAACTAATATAATATTGTATGTCAACCCTAATTTAAAAATAAACTTAAAAACAAACAAAACTGAAGACTATTCTTACTGGATTTAGTGCCCAACAAGCAAACGCAAAGTTTCTTAATGTGCACTTTATAAATGTCAATGAGTGAGTCCGTTCTAGTGTCTAGTCATGGATCATTTGGCATTTCTCGGTGTGGCTGGATTTCTCGTTGAGCAACTAGGCTGATTTTAAAGCTCAGAGATTCTCTTTAAAGTAGTTTTGTGATGCTGGGGGCTGAAACCAGGATTTATCAAGTCACTCACTCTCTCCCTTGTTATTTTCATAATAATAGCAAACATGTGCTGAGGGTTTACAACGTGACAAGCCCTATACTTAGACCTTTCTGCATATTAACTCATTTTATCCTCAAAATAATCCAATGGGGTAACTACTAAATTAAACCCGGTGTTAGAGATAAAGAGGCTGAGGCCGAGAGTCAGTGCGTGATAAGCGGCCCAAGGCCACGCCGCCGATCAGTGAAGGAACCAGAATTCAGAACCAGGTGGTCCGCCTCAAAGCCAGCTCCCCCAACTGCCCACCACGCTATTTCTACTTGGGAGAAAAATTTAGCATCTTCCTTCGGAAAATACGTTTTGAGCATTTGCTAAGCTATTTTGGCTCTTAGAAATGAGATCATTTCAGTCCTCTGAGGCAGTGTTGTGTGGTGTGAAGGACCCAGGCTTTGAGGTCAGATAAACCTTAATTGACACTTAGTCCACTGCTTGCTGCTTCAGTGACCTCACACCACTTAGCATTTTGAAGCCTTAGATTCTGCATCAAAAAAAAGAAGAAGAAGAAGAAGAAGAAGATAATTACACCTACCTCATGCATCTATTCCGGGAATAAAAGATTAGTTATACAATTATAGTTCCAGGTACTGAAGAGGCCCCGTAAGGCCTCTCCTCTTCCACCTCTCTCCTCACTGTCATCTAAGGGTCTCACATGGATCCATACAAGCCAATAACTGTTATTCAAGGATCGCACTTGAGGAGAAAAGTGGGCAGCCCGCCTCTAACATGCCTTCCCTTCTCGTTTAAATAGCTCCCTTCTTTTTTCCCCCAGCGATTCCACGTTCTCATGCCAATTTTTTCAGTGAATAGTAACATTTCCTTGTATAAGATTAGTACTGGGCTTTCAAATCCCTTTACTAATGTTATCTTATTTCAGCTTCACCCCCCAAAAAAAATTCTGTGAAGGAGGACATTGCTACCTCATGTGTCAATTAGATACTTATATAACCAACCACTAAGGAGAGGTGACACCAGGGTTTGAATCTTCTCATCGCAATAGACCAAAATGGCTCTTCGAGTGTTTCTGCCTATTGGATCGTAGGGACTGTGATAGGTGGCTGTATAGGTGACAGGTCAACAATAAGGCTGGGCAGGCAGCCTTCCTTTATGAAGGTTAAGACGTCTTCCTTTCCTTTAATGTGAGAGTCCCCATTCCCCCGCTACCAGTCCTCCTCAGGTAGCTCTTGATCTTTGAGATCTTTTTCAATGTGCATAAAATAAAGAGAAAAAGAAAAATGCATGCATTCACATACATCAAAGTAGAAAAACATGCCAATACATATACAAACAAAAAATAAAGGACAAGTTACAAAAAAACCTGACAACTTCTCTTTTCTGTGGCCGTTTAAAAGCACATTCACATTTGTTGATCTCTTGGGCCCCAGATAACAGCCTGGTAGGATGAAAAAGGTGGATGTTTCCTATTCACAGGGGGAGAAACAGAGGGAGGTTGAGCCTCATACATTCTATGCAACAAAACTGAAACTAGAAATGCCAAAGAGAAAACCCGGGGTTGGCTCATTCGCCATCCATTGTATCTCCTTTCAAGTAGGAAAGGTTGGAAAGCTATAAACTCTATTTGCACAGCCTCTGTGCAAAGGATTCTGGGTGAACTCAAGAGATAATTGGGAGACAGGAGTGGGTCTCAGGTCACGGTCCTGTGGCCCAGGCTGTGAGCACTGACTAGCAGGACAGTGGATCCATGAGGTGTTCTCACCGCAGATTTTCATTGTTGGCAAGCTGAAGCCCTGGGAGTGTCCTCATGTGACTTCCAGATTCTAGGACTACCCTGCTTACCGCTTAATGTTGTGAGTCCCCTTCGTGGTGAGCCCTGTGGAGCGCATAGAGGCGGTAGCTCCCCTAGTGGTCAAGTCTGGTATAGCTCTAGAATTCACTTCAACTTGCTCTCTGGGGCTTTCCAGTTTTGTAAGGACCTAACTCCCTGAACGGAATCATTTCCTGCTAAATACTTTAGTGGCTTCTGTTTCCTGCCTTGAAATAATATATACCCCCATATAAGATATCTATATTTTTGGCCACTCCTCTGGAGGCAATGCTTTCATGCATTTCAGACAAAAGGAAAACTAATACTGAAATACACTGAGAAGCAACAACCTGCTTGGCATTTTCTTATAATCGCTTCAGTTTGCCTTTAACTTGTCTAAAGGACTTAAGCCCTTATTAGGAATATATATGAAACACACACACACACACACACACACACACACACACAACCCCCAGGGGTTAGGAAATAGAGAAAAACAAACAAGGTGTTCCTCTCTGCCCTTGGGTAAAGTGCCCTCATCGTGACCCTTCATATTTATGTATCATGTTATGTTCTGTGGAGCATTTATAATATGTCATTCAGTTCATGCAACAGGGCTCTGAGATCAGCATGACAGGAATTACAGGTCATGCTCTGCCCATAAGAACACAAGGATTTTGAGGAAGGTGGGGCCATGTTGTTGCTTTCCCTCTCTGGGCCACACACGTATCACCTGGTGGTGTCCAGCACAGAATAAGCACATCACGAGAGTTCCGTGAATTAGTGAATCTGTGGATTAAATTCGGGAAGGCTGGGCAGCATGCCGTGATCACAAGGAGAGTAAGTGGTAGAACCCAGGTTTCAGAGTCCAAATCCTGTGCTCACGCAGTTTATTAGCGTAAAGTCATTAGTTGCATTTACATGACTCCTGGAGGGTCTGCCTGTGCTGCAGACAGAAGACAGCTGTTGAGGGGTCGGGCTCAATGATCCCGCTCAATGCACTAGATTTTGATTCAAGTCCTGGCTTTGTCACTGATTAGCTTGTGACAATTTCACTGAGCCTCGGTTTCCACACATATAAAATGGGAACCTCAGGTGTTGCTTTATACTTACTAAACAAGGGACCAAGGACAGTAGCCCTCCCTTATCCACAGTGTCCCTTTCTGTGGTTTCAGTTACCACGGTCAGCTGTGGTCCAAAAATATTAAATAAAAACATTCCAGAAATAAACAATGATAAGTTTTAAACTGCATGCTGTTTTGAGTAACTTGCTGGTCTCTCCCTACGCTGTTCCACCCCCACAGAGACATGAATTATCCCCTTGTCTAGAGCATTCACACTGTACACATTCCCTATCCATCAGCCACTTAGTAACCATCTCAATCACCAAATCAACTGTCCCAGTGGTATAGTTCTTGTAGTCAGGTCACTCTTATTTTATCTAGTAATGGCCTAGAAGGACAAGATTAGTGATGCTAGGAATTAGGATATGCCAAAGAGAAGCTGTAAATATATGTATGTACAGGAAAAAAACATACTATCTCCAGTTTCAGGCACTGCTGGGGTCCTTGGAAAGTATTTCCGGAAGATAAGGGGGGACTACTGTATAGATTGGCTCATTGTTAGCCACAGACAAGTCTCTCAGTTCTTATAGTCTGCATTTTAAAAAGCAAAGGTCCAGAACATAGTTTCTAATGGGTTGAGTGCCGATTTAGATGCACTGACATTCTTCCAAAGTCTTCATTTACTGTTTATAATTTATACAGAGCACACCCTCCCACAGCATTTTGGAGCTCATGCAAATGTAGTTTAAATGTATCCAGTATACTGAGGGGGTGCCATCTCCCACATGTCTGTCTCACTGCAGCAGGCAAATCACTCTTCCTCACCACGATCCTGCACTAGAGCCTCCTTCAGAGGCCATGGTGTTAGAGGAGAAAGTGAACTACAGGTCAGGTCAGGGGGCATTTGTCTCAGGGCCTGGGCAGATCTGCTTAGCATCCCCAGCCGTTCAAATGCCCCATTGGGCTGACATTTCATTCTCTGTAATGAGGAAGTCAGAGTTGATCTTTGAACTTCATGTCCTGCTCAGAGATTCTTAGTCTCCAGGTGCCGGTGTGTGCATGTGTGTGGATTGTTTTGTTTTTGTTCTTGTTTTTGTTTTTGTTCTGCTTTCCAGTGTTACTTTCAACCATTTTCATGCAAAATTTATTTATTTGGCAATCCCTCCCAGCAACTATTTGAATCTCACAGCCAAGTGGACATTCTCACCAAAGGAGGAAGTGGTAACTCTCTCTGCAAATTGCTGAAACAGCTAAGCAGCACCCTTCCAAAGGCGCACATGGATGAACGGCTTTGCCTAGGCTCTCTGAGATTTCAAACTCCTCAGTCAGAACCTGAAAAATCACTGGCACGATGTTGCTTCTGTAAGACTCTGCAGGTAAATGCTGATCTTATCTTCCGGACCCAGTTACTGTCCTAATCTCCAAATCCCAAATTGGTGAGTAGGTAAAAATGTCTAAGATTATCAAGCTCAGAGGTGTCAAAACCTTAACTTTATTATTCTAAATTTCAGCTTGTTCCCTTTTTTCCAGGTCAGAGACTTATTTCAAGAAGAAAATCAATACCGGGTATTCTTACCTCTCTCTTGTTATCCAGGATTTCATGTAAATTTTCAAGTAGATGAGAGGAAGGAGTTCACTTAATTCCATCTAACCTCCCAAGTGGCACCCAGGGTCAGTGGAGGAGCCGCATCTGGCCAGCAGGTGTCGCATTTCTTCCCCCGGCGCCAGCTGAAGTGAGCAGTGCCGCCTGCTGCTTTCTCCGCCTCAGCTATTGCCGCAGACACGGCCTGGGGCGCCTGTGTTCCCATCTGCTCTGCTATCTCAGTGCCTGCTGGCATTCCCACTGGGATCACCTTGCTCGGTCACAAAACCGGAAAGGCCACCGACTCCCTTTCTCAGCTAAAGTCTGTTCCCTCCCCAAAGACTTGGACAAGCCCCCTGTCTGATCTTGCACTTTCTGAGAACGCAGGATTCCAAGGATAGCTGCCCCTTTGTCTTAGCCTGCTCTTCCCCCCCCCCCGGCTGTGATGGTAAGGACACCTCGGCAGGAGCTATAGGTGACAAGGGGGTATTGGTGCCTTTCACCTTCAGACCCCTGATCTCATCTTGGGGGGGTCCCACTCCCCATTCCCACCCTTGGAGCTGCACCCTCGGGGAGAAATAAGACAAGCCCCACCTACAAAACCCCCAGGAAAGTCTAACCCTGTCAATCTCTGACCTGACTGTATTCGTGCTCCATTTTCTGGAAAGGCTTTATGTCTTTCCAGACTTTTTCCCAAGGGGGAAAAAAAGCTGATTCCGGAAGTATTCCAATCCTCTCGTATGATCCAGATGTCGGCTTGAGGAACGCCACAGCCCATGACTCAACTATTTTGTTCTTACGGAACAAATCTCCCCAGTACAATGTATGACAGTGGAAGGAAGTAAGGGGCAGAGGACAAAAGGGTGCTGTCACATCTCAGCGGCACCCCACTCTACAAGGGGCTGTACAGCTTGTCTCCTGGCCCTTAGACAAAACACACTTGCAGTGCTTGGGCTGAAAGGGTATCGTGAAAGTTCCTTTTCCTCCTGGAGCGAGTATAGGGAAACCCCCGCAAAGAGAAAAAACATTAACTAATACTCTATAGAGTGAGGAGTAGGGCAGAAGGAAGACAGAGAGAGAACGACATAGAAATCTCCAAATCCGGGGGTCCCCACATCCTAGAGACATGGACAAACAGATAAAAGACAGTAAGTCTTACCTTTTGAAAAGGTAATGTGTATTGTTTATTGTTTACTATTTATAAGTATAAATAGTAAAATAAACATAAATCACTTAATTTATATGTAATCATCTATTTTGTTAATATTGCATACTAATAATTAAATAATAGTGATAAGATTAATATAACCCACCATCAATATTAAATGACATATAATTATTTGATAAATCAAAATTAAATAATGCATTACTAATAAAAAGCCCTAATATTTATTATTTGCCAAACCCTCACCAAACACATGCCTCATGTCTCTTAATTCTTTCCATGATTCCTTGAAATAACTGCAAGTGTTTGTATTTTAAAATGAATGCAATGAAAACAGATAAAAATGCTAATTCAGAAACTTTAAGTGACTCAACCCAAATCACATGAGCAGCTGGAAATCGATGTGGTGGGGGGATTGGGAGCAAGGGGTCCATCTGATCCCACAGCCTGCGTTCTTTCGTGCCGCCTATGGGGCCGCCGGGGGCTTGGAGGAGAGGCCCAGCCACACATTGCCAGCCAGGGAAAGGTCCTTCCCAAACAGCACTACCTGCTGGTCCACGAAAGAGGACCTTGACATTTATCTGCAACCGTGTCTACCTGGTGAGATTTCAAGTGTATTTAGAAATCTGCACAGCACGCCCCGCTCATGGAGACAATGTGTCCTCCTGAACTGGTGCGGCCTTGGGATCACTCTTTGGATGGCGTGTTCAGGGTCCATCTCTCTACCTGAGTTCTCCCAGTGCCCAGCGTGCACGTGAAGAACCCATTTGCCGTAGGGTAGGGGTCTTTCCCTTGGCACACCCAGCCTTTAAAAACTCTCCAGCCTTATGCTTCTGTGACTCTGAGCTCAGTTCACGCTGGAACCTCTTCCCCATGGCAGCAGTTATTGTGAATAAAATCTACCTATCGCTTTAGCGTCAGCTTTGTTTATCTTTGACACAGAACAAGAGAAAGGTAGAGATGACACTGTTTAGAATCTCTTATATGGGGCAGTGCTTACGACCACCTGTTGTGTAGGTATCATGGTCCAAAGCTTACATAAGAGGAGACTGAGGCACAGGAAGGCTAAATTATCTACCCAAGCTTGCACCCTAGTAAGCGACAACTGGGACTTGAGCCCTGCTGGAGTCGCAGCCTCTGTGCATCCGCTACGCTGTTTCAGTGCTTTAACTCAAATGCTGCTTCAGAGCCGTGCAGCGATGTAAGGACTTCAGTTTTGGTGTTAACTCTCCACCTTGAAGAGCACCAGCTCCCAGGGAAAGCAGCCTCAATGGAGGGACATGCGCAGGAACTACATTTTTAAAAGGTTTGATGAGAGGGAAAGAGAGAAACGCCATAGGAACTTTCCAGTACGGAAGCTGCCAGGCCAAAGGAAGCCTCATGTATTTATTTATGTTTACGAAGACATACCACATGACCCAGCAATTCCACCTGTTGGTATTTATCAGAAGGAAGTTAAAACACTAATTTGAAAAGATACGCACACCGATACTTTCATTGCATTCTTTACAATAGCCAAGATAGAGAAGCAAAGTAAATGGTCATCGATAGGTGAAAGGATAAAGAACATCGGAATGTATATGATGGGATACACTCAGCAGTAAAAAAGAATGAAATCTTGCCACTTGCCGGAATGCGAGTGGACCTGGAGGATGTTATGCTGAGTGAAATAAGTCAGACAGAGAAAGACAAGTACCATATTATTTCACTTATATGTGAAATCCTTAAAAAAAACAAAAACCTAAACTAAATAAATGAACGAACCAAACAGAAGCAAACTCAGAGATACAGAAAATATCTTGATGGTTGCTAGATGGGAGGGATGTTGGGAAACTAAATAAAAGAGGGGAAGAGATTAAGATGTACAAATTGCTAGTTACAAAGCAGTCCTGGGATGCAGAGTATAGCACAGGGAACACAGTCAATAATGTTGTAATAACTATGGATGGCATCAGACAGGCACTTGCGTAAGGTATAGAAGTGTCTGATCACTGTGTTGTACATCTGAGGCTAAATAATATAATATTGTATGTCAACTAATTAATTTTTAAATGTAAAAAAGAAAAAGAAAAAGAAAGGATAACCTTGCTTTCAGATAAAGACCATTAAACCCCAGTGCCTGTATTTGACAGAGTTAAAAAGTGGATCAGGGTAGACAGGCCTGGGGTGAGTTACTGAGGACAATCTGGGCATACAGGATTTGAGGCCATATTCTGATTTACAGGAATTTGACGAGAAAGGGAAGAGTCAGTAATTTAGTAAAGAAGCAAGCTAGGGAGATTAAGGAGCGTTTAACTCTGTAAAGAAGGGAATCTAAGCTCAGGCATCTTTCACCTAAGTTTTAAGGCTTCCAAATGCATGGTTAACTTGAGCCAGATTACACTGCTTTTTCCGGTCTGTTTTTGTGTTTGTTGTTGCTGTTTTTTGTAGGTCAACTGGTTATAGATCGGCAATTTCTTGTGTCATTAGGAATTCTGCTAAAACAATCTTAACCCTAGTATCTTTTCTTCCAATACTTTCTTATGCCCAAAGCCATTATATAGAAAAGGTGAAAAGGAAGCATTTTTCTGTGTTTGAGATGAGGAGAGGTGACAGCGAACCCTGGGTACCAAAACACTTTGTGACGTGTCTGTCACATTATCAGTGCTCTCTGATGCCCTTCCAGTGGGCCTGGTGGGGGTGGGAGCGAGGACTCTGGGGATGAGCCAGCCTGGGTCCTCGCCTTTGTGTTCCACCCCCCGATGGAGCGACCTGGAACGATTCCTTGTTCTGAGTCTCAGTTTCTTTTGTATATAGTGAAGAAGGTTGATGAGGTAACTTCCAGGGCTCTTTTCATCTCCAAAATTGGGTATCTTTAGAGCAAGTCCCAAGATGAAAGGAAATAGCGTCTTGTGTCTGAGTACGCCTTATCGTCCTGTAGGTTACCTTTTGATATTTCTTCTTTTTTTCTCTTCATTTTTTGACTTTCCAGTAATTAAATTTACTCATGTAAAATTCTAAAAATGTGTATATAATAAAACATAAAAATCGCCCAAACAGAACACTTGACATTTATGATTCAAAATTAAATTAGCAGAACTATATTTTTACAGAACATATATGAAATTACATGCGATTTTGTAGAATTAACATAAAAGATGACTCCCAGGTAATGAGTCAGGAGACATTTAAAACTGTGGGTTTTGAAAAGGTTCAGTTCTTAAGAAGTCTGAAACATTCTGAAAGAAAGTATCTTTAATCAACATTCACAAAACTACATCCTGTGCTGGCTGAGACCAAAGATCAATGTTACTATTACTGCTAATGGGGCAGAGGAGCCTGTGCTTGGTCCCAGGGATTGTAACAAGCCCCCACATGCTTAAGTTCGTATGTACATGAAGACAAAGGTTTTGGTGCTAAAACCGAAAACCTGTTTACTCAAGAATCTTCACAGCTTCTCGTGGGCATTCTTTTTAGAAATGAAGAAATATTCCATTTTTGAACCATTCTTTGATGTTAATTTGATATTTCTTCTTACTGTGATTTGGGGAGCCTCAAATGGAGAACATCAGACCTCTTCCACAGCTGATTTCAAACCCAGGTGGGTGAAACCCTAGCCATCTGAACCTGGAGACTTTTCTGGTGTTAGATTGTTGTTAGCCTCTGAAACTGGCAGAGAAGCTAAAGGGAGAAATTATTTGTTATTTCTCCCCGTTCTACTTTCTCACCACCCTGTGCTCCTTTTTCTCATCTTTCCTCAAACCCCTGTAATTTCTGAGCAGAGTTACCGTACCATTCACTTTGCTCTTTAATTCTCAGAAAACAAAAAGGGAGGGGTGTGTGTGTGTGTGTGTGTGTGTGTGTGTGTGTGTGTGTGTGTTTGATCCTGGTCCATGAAAAATGTCAACATCAATTATTAGAATGCTTTTCTGTAAAAAGTAAAGGAAAAAACCCCTCTGCTTGAACATTTCACACTACATTTGGTAAGGAAAAACATGTTTTTATAGAAGGAAAATCTTTGTCACTTATTTCAGATTAAATCGGGGACCAGGGTAAGGCTGGATTTCCCCCCTAACCAGATCCGGGGTGGGCAGGGAGTTTGATAATGAATAATATGTATCTGACACCCATTTTTTTAACTCTGAGCATATAAACACTCATTTGTACAAATGCGTATTTTACCACACAGAGAACTCATAAGAATTGTTCTGCTCTATCAGTTACAGCAAATGTATGTTCTGAAAAATCCCCTAAATACCTAATTTTCTGGCAACAGGAACTATCTTATTAAAAAGTCATTTTAATTTACTGTGTACTGCTACAAAAATAATAGTTATTAAATAAGCAGCTTACTGCTCAGTTGAGAATCCCTCTCAAAAGCACAGTTACTAGAAAGGGAGAGGAGGGAAGTGCCCCAGATCCTCAAGGTCACTGGGGCCTTAGCTGTGCCCCTGGGAAGAACAGTGACTAATGGACACACCCGTCAATTCAGTAACGCAGGCAGCCCTCGGATGTTGAAAGGTGACATTGAACAATTTAGGCCATCACCTAGCCCTGCATTTTCTCATGTCTTTGAACGTTATTTTCATTACCAGTATGCTTTGGGGGTTTTAATTTTAATTTTATTTTCTAGATAAGATACAGGGTCCAGCAGAAGTAATGCCAGCTCGAGTGTGGTTAGTAGGGTATGTGAATGCGTCACACAAAATGGACAGAAATTTGAACGTCTCACCTAAAATTTCATAAGGTGTCCTTGAGTGTAATATTGTTATGTTACAGAATTACAAGCTTAGATTTTGTCATAGAAGATTTTGTAATAAAAAGGGTGCGTTATTTGTGCCAGGCAGTGTACTTATCAGTTTCCAAAAGTCAAAATTGTAGTACAATATTCCACACGTTGTGGAGTCAGCAGTTTCTTGCCAGTAGTAAGAGCTGCACCGCTGTCAATATTGTTGCTGTATCTGTGGGCATACAAGGGCTCTCTACAAGATAGTTCCATAAATGGGGTTGCTACTGCAGCTATCAACTGTTTGTCAAAATGCCATAGTAACAACTAATTTTTGATATTATCAGACATTAATTTTTCGCCAGTCTACTGGTGTAAAATGATATCTAATTATCGTCTTAATTTAGATTTCCTGCTTACTAATGAAGTGGAGCATATTTCATATGGGGTTTTGTTTGATTGTGTATGTTTATTGCCCATTTGTCTTTCATTTTCTGTGCAATTTTAGTTAACTACTAATTTGATTCCTTTAATGGTCATAGTGCTTTTCAGCCTATTTTGTGTGTGTGTGTCAGTAATTTATAATTTCTGGAATTTCCTCTAAGTTTTAAACATATTGGCAACTGGTAATTCATAAATTATTTTAGTTTTTATTTTCTGATTTTAATTTGCTAGACCTATATTCATAGTTTCCTTTTTAATTTTGAATATTGCTTTTTTGTGCCTTATGTTGTTATTGAATCTTCCCAAAGTATTACTTTTTTTTTTTTGTATTTATTTACCAGACGATTTGATTTGCTTCTGCTGGGTCTCACATGCTGACATCAACCAGGGGCTTTTTTATCCCCCTTGAGGGTCCCCAGCTTAATTGAAGAATCTCGAGTTCATGCTCCTGTTTGTCCCAAAGCAGTTTAAGTGCTCACAGCGGTGTCTGTGTTCAAGCGGGTTCTGTCTTCTGTGTTTGTTTCCCTCCCAGTCCTTGTTCTTCTCCCTGGGTTATCCTTGTCGTTGTTGCTTTTCTTTCCTTTTGGTCTTTCTTTCTTTCTGTTATTAATTTATTTTTAATTTCTAATGAACCAAGAAGTACTCTAGAAATCACACTATCAAAACTTTTGCATGAACTAGGTATATTTTAGCAAGAGTTTTTCAGAGAATCCAGCTTAACGTATGGTTAGAAATCAAGTTACCTATGCTTTTATTTTAAAAAATTATGAATACTTAACTTATGTGTATCTATTTTAATCATTATAAAGTTGGGTTTTGCTTTATTATAAAATATAATTTTTCTTGAAATTGAATTTAGTTTATATTTATGGATTATACATGTATGCTAATGTTTAGTTTTGTGAGTTTATTATATACTTTATTTGTATACCCTTTAAAATCTTTTGTTATGAGGTCTTTCTTCTTTTCTTTTTACTTTGTTGTTTACTTAATATTTGGGAAGGTTTATATGTGAGTTGGCTTAATAATCGTAATATGTGAATGATATCTCTAAATTTGTATTTCTTATTGTATCTTAAGTGCATATGTCTTGGACATTTTTATTAGTTTTCTATTTATTAACTTCAACAAAATATGAAGTCACAATTAAAAATTGCCAAAAACTTAAAGAAATTGGTGATATGGCTGAGAGTAGGCAAAAAATAAATAAATAATAATAATAATAATAATAAAGAGCACAGTCAAGCCTCCCTGAAGAACTCAGATACTGGAATTATTAAGTACAAAATATAGACTTACTGCTGTGTAAAAAGGCTAAATAAATAAGTTGGAAGTAAAAACCAACTGAATAAAAAGAAAACATCAAAAATGCAAGGCAAACATTCAAAAGATCCAAATGGAGCATTTGTAAATAAAAAAATAAACTTATTGAAATAACACATTTGCTGTATGTTTAGCATCAGGTGAGACATAACTAAATAAAAAGATCAATTTTAATGTATTTGTAAACTCAAAGTACAGCACTGAGAAACAAGTAGGTAGTTTATATGAAATAAAGATTAAGGGTAAAAAGATAGACTATGAATGTATAACATGCCTATATTTAAAGCCTCAGAGGAGAAAATTGAAAGAATAAGGTAAAGGAAATATTTTGTAAGATAATAGTTGAGAATTGTACAGACCTGATCAAAGGTATTATTTTACACATAGAGAATGATAACTACAAAAAAAATCTCTACCTCGGTGCCCTGTGACAAAACTCGAGAATCCCAAAGGCAATGAGAAGATGTTAAAAGCATCTATAAAGGTACAAATTTATCACATACTCAGGAATGAAAATTATTCCGACACCGAGTTTACAATAGGAAGCAGCAGTGTTATCTGGGCTGTGGGCCACTACCGCCAGAATGGTGACAGAAAGGAGCACTGAACTTCTATAGCCAACAGATTAAAATCAGTCTTCTGGAATTATTAGGTTTGTTTTTAACATTTATGTCTTTAAGGGATTATTTTAAGCAGTATTTCCTGAATGCATAAATTACTTACTCTCTCGTAGTAAACACTAATATAATATAAATGTAGTATCGAAACAAGTGAAAAAGGAGAGTGAGCTTTTTTGTAGTGTGTATGCTCCAAGTTGTTTGCAAGGATCCCTGACTCACGGTATTTCTGTCCTTGTCTAGTCTCATCCCATGTTATATTAGTCTGATGACACAGAGAATATAGAGCGAAAGTGACGCTATTGTAACTTCTGTGTCTCCCTTTCAAAGCACTTACTCTGGGGGAACGAGGCATCATGTTGGAGGGGAGGTTATTTGGTGAGTATAGAAGGACGCTGGCCAGCGTCCAGCAAAGAGTAGAGGGGTCTCACAGACAGCCGCACCGGTGACCTTGGAAAGTGATCCTTCGGACACAGTCACAGCTTCGCATGACTTCAGATATTTAGACCTCAGTCTGAGGTTCAGCCTGAGCCGGAACCACCTCGTTAAATGTCTTCTGAGTCCTCTAACCGCAAAAACTGTGAGATAATAAGGTTTTGTTGCTTAAGCAAATAAGTAACTTGTTGTAGAGCAATAATCAATGAATATGTTGTTTAATAAGTGTCTTAGCTCATGCTACCTTACAAATACCATAGACTGGGTGACTTAAGCAGAAAGAATTTATTTCTCACCTTTTTGGAAGATGGGAATTCCAAGATTAAGGTGCCAGCCTACTGGTCCTCTATCAGGGCTCTTCTTCCATCTTGCAGATGACCACCTTTTTGCTGTATCTTCACATGGTATGACAGAGGAGAAGAAAACTCCCTGGTGTCCCTTTTCACAAGGCCACTAATGCCATATGCAGCCCCACCCTCATGACCTCGTCTAAACCTAATTACCTTCCAAAGTCCCCATTCCCAAATACCATCAAGTTAGGGGTTAGGGGTTTGACATATAACTTGGGGGCGAGGGGGCAACACAATTCAACCCAAAGCAGTGTGAGAAAATCATCAATATCTTGGTGGACACATCAGCAGTAACTGTTAATGTATTAACTCCCTCAAAGACACAGGACTATCGATGACATATCTCAGGCTACCTGGGACATCAAACGCAAATGGTCTCTTCCAGACTCTGCTTGGTATCTTTCTGGAACAGACTCTTGTTTGTACTTCTGTTTTTTTCCTCTCTCTCTCTTACACACACCAATAGTTTTATATAAAGCAGATTATCCCATTGCTTTTTCACTCAAAAATATGTTCTGGGATTCTTTCCAACTCAATATAAAAAACAAATACACTTTATATTTTGTACAGTCTGCCGAGCATCCTATTAGTTGAATAACCGTCATTTATATAACCTATCCAATATTGATGCGCCTTTAGCTCGTTCCATGCTTTGATTAACAAACCTGAGATGAGCATCTCTGTGCATTCATCTTTGTAGTATGGCTAAATTACTGCCTTAGGAAAAGTTTCTAAAGTGCAATCACTTTGCAGAAGCAACGGACACCACAATTCAAATGATTGATTTTCCTTTTCTCTTTGAAATTATATGCTCATCTGTTTTGAAGTGATATGTTTGTCTCCTGCCAAAAAGGGGAACCAAGCTGAGCCCTTTCTACTTTACCTCAAACATATCACAGCATCCGAATATTGTCTGATTCATTATTATCATTTATTTAGACAAAGGGATACTATTTGAATTTTTCTTTGTGTCACACATTTTAAAATCAGTATTAATTTAACATAATATTAGATTGATTTTTTAGCACTATCTTGCTTCCTTCAGCTTTATTAAATTTATTTTGAATTACAAAAATAATACATCTTCTCTGTGATACGCTTAGCCATTGAAGTATAAATAACTTAAATGTGTCCATAGATAGCTAAAGGCAAGGCCACCGCTAATGGCCCGGACTCAGCAGCAAGAGGGGAAAGTCCTCTTCTTTCGGTTCCCCCCGTCCCTCAATTTCTTTCTTTCTTTTCTTGTTGCAGAGTCAGAACACGTGTGTTGGTGTGGTAGCCTTCCATTATTTTAATAGCATTAGATAGTGTTATCTCTGAAAGGGAAAATGCACAGTTTTAAAAGTAGACTCACTCAAATTTGGGAATTTCTGAGGGTTGACAGCAAGTGGACTGCAATCAAATGCCATAGGTGCAGGCTTGGTGATTCTGAGCGCCAGGCCCGAGCCCTGAGGCTGTGAGGACCCAAGTGGGGATCTTCACGGTCCAGGTAGGAAGAAGGGGGTTGGAGATACCAGGCCCTGAACCTGTAGCAGTCTATCATCACAGCACAATCGATGGCCCTTCCTCGCTTTCCTGGACAAAATCTAGGGATGGGAAATGGCCCTAAAAAATGTCTGATTTGGGAATTTTTTTTTTGTAGAGGAGACACCAAGATTTTTACGTTTTAATTTTTTTTAATGTGGGATTTTGTGCCGTCACTATCATGGAATAACTGACCCAGTTAATGCTCAGGTTGTTGTAATCATTTATTTATGAATTCATTCATTCATTCCTCCAACTGTTTATCCTCAGCTCGCTAAGAAATGATGTATGATAATAAGTAGGCATAGCCACTGCTCCCACAAGGCTTGTTTGAATATGAAAGACGGGCTTGAGATTATCACAGAAATGCACGTATCATTATAAATTATTATATTATCCAGAATGGGAAGAGCACCTGATCGATCAAACTCATTACCAACATTAGCCAGGGTTTCTCTGTTCAGAATATTAATTGTCAACCCGTTCTTAAAGGAATTAAAAAAAAAAAAAAAGCACCTCTTTGACGGTGTTGGAGCAGAATTTTGCCAATTCCCATATTAAATAGTGCCCTTGTCAGTCATCCCTTGCCTTGCTTTTTTTTTGTTTAACCTGTAAGTATCTGTGATATTTATTATCTTACTTTATGATGAGAATGTCAACTCCAGGAGGGCAGGAACTTGACTTTGTTCACTCAGGTATTTACAATGCCTAGAAAAGTCCCAAAGACGCTCACAAGTATTTGCTGATCAAGTACTCGCAGCTGGATCAGGGCTGCTTAGGGTGTTGACGTCTGGGTTGTCTTTAAGCCACGTGAGAACCCCGAACAAATACGACATTTATTTCTAAAAGGCCTAGATGTGAAGACCCATTAGACCCATAACCCTTGACTTCCCAGTTCCTTCTTCTCCTCAAATCCAGAACCACTTTCTTTCCTTCAGCCAGCCAGGCTGCCCTGACGGGGAGGCCTTCTCTGACCTCAGACCCCAGACTGCCAGCTCTCAGTTTCAGCAGCTTCCCCCCTCTTCTCCAAGCCCGATGCGTGGCTCACCCTTCTTTTCCTTTCAGGTAGAAACGCTGCAAATGCCACTTACAGGGAAGTGCGGAGCAGCTCTGCTCTAAGAACGATGCTCCTGAGAAGACACAGAGAAACGTCCCCAAGGCCATCTCGTGAAAATGCCTCTCCCCTCATGCATTAAGAACCCCTCCGTCCATGTCCTGTGCTCAGGAGGAAACTTACCATTCAACGTATGCCCACAGCTTTCGTTATGATTTGCTTTCTCACTTCATGTTTTTGCAAAAATACCAGGATTGCTCCATGATTTCCTCTTATCCCCCCAAAACCCCCACGCGATACAATCGCCTGCTACCTAAGGTCTTCTTTCTTACTCGGCTGCTATAAAGGGGGGCTCCTCTTCACAGCAGATGCCAACCAAAGGGGCCACCCTCTCTACTGATACCCAAAGCACAGTGATTTGTGTTTCCGCCGTCAGTTGCTCACTCTCACCGCGACGCAAGCGTTAAAGCTGTCTGATTGCGCTCCTGCTGAGAGTTCGTTATTTAATTCTTCCATTCCCTTCAGACAGCTGTCATTGCTGTACAGCATCACACATACAATAGACACAGTACTTTTTTGCCAAGTGCAGCTCGGATGAGGGAAATTTTCTTTGATTATGAAGCCTGCCCATGCTACTGATGTCTTTTTGTTATTATTCTCTCCTCTTACTTTTCCCAGTGGATGTGCTGTTGCCACCAATCTAACTCCAACTCTTACCCTCACCTCCGCAAACATTCGTTGAACGTGGACTAAAAGTTGGACACTCTGATAGGTCTGGATAGAGAGATGCGCACCCTACTCGTTGATCTAATTAATATTCTTTGCATTGTACCACACTAAAATATTAGCCAATTTAAAAAAATATATAAGCACAGAACAGCAGTGCATTGGTGGTGTATTATACTTCAGTAGACATTTACAACCTGGGGTTATGAATGGCACAGTGTTTATAGAAAGCCAGAGAAGGTGTACATATACCAGGCTTCAGGATGGGGGTATTACCTCTATTTCTGAGTTCCCTCAGACTTTTAAAATGGTAAATTTATTTCATAGCCATAACCAGACTCTGGAAATCGTAACCATGTTTCTGGCTGCAGACTAGGTGCCTGAGTCATGAGTACAGAGGATCTGTATTTCAGCCACAGTGGAGATCAAGCCAGGAACAGAAATCTGAAGTAGGCTACTCTGCCTCTTGACCATAGCAAAAGTTATGTCCCCTCGCCTCACACTGTCACTCATCTCCAGAGAAGAGCACCAGAGACACCTAAGACAAATCAGTCAAAGGGTGGTGATTATAAATATCTCCTTTCCTTTCCCTTGACTTCACACATAGTCACTCTACGTTATTCAGGCATCGGTTACACATGCAGGGACTCATTCGGTCTTTCTCCACCTCATTTTCCTCTGGATGTCCAGTTTTTGTCCTATTCCAAGTCATTAGAAATTTAACTGGGGTGGAAAAAGAAGGAGAATCGAGACTAAAGAGCTGAGTAGTCCATGTCTCTTAGTGACAGATCTACTAGGAATAGTGCTAATATTGGGTTGGCCAAAATATTCATCTGGTTCTGTAAGAAGGCTCCACTAGCACTTAGTTCTCTTTAACTTTAGTCAAAACAATTTTGTTAGATCGTGTTGTGACAGCTGTCATATCAACATGCATTAAAAGAAACATAAAAATTAGTGAATTTTTGTGTAGCATTTTAATACTGAAGATGGAAGAAAATAAGAAACATTTTTGGCATATTATGCTTTATTATTCCAAGAAAGGTAAAAAATGCAACAGAAATGCAAAAAAAAAAAAGAGAGAGGGAGAGAGAGATTTGTTCAAGTGTGTGGAGAAAGTGCTGTGACTGATTGAACATGTCAAAAGTGGTTTGCAAAGTTTCGTGCTGGAGATTTCTTGCTGGATGATGGTCCATGGTGGGCTAGACCAGCTGAAGTCAACAGCAACTACATCAAGACATTAATTAAAAACAATCAACATTATACCAGGCGGGAGATAGCCGACACACTCAAAATAGCCAGATCAAGTGCTGAAAATCATTTGCACCAGCCTGGTTATGTTAATCACTTTGATGTTTGGGTTCCATATAAGTTAAGTGAAAAAAAATTCTTGACCGTATTTCTGCATGCAATTCAATTCTCTACTTGAACATAACAAACACGTTCCATTTTTCAAACAAATTATGATGGGAAATAAAAAGTTGAATACCTCACAATAATGTGGAATGGAAGAGATTGTAGGGCAGTGAAATGAAACACCATTGACCATGTCAAAAACCAGTCTTCATCCAAAGAAGGTGGTGGTGTATGTATGGTGGGATTGGAAGGGAGTTCTTTATTTATGAACTCCTTCCAGAAAACTAAATGATTAATTCCAAGGTGTACTGCTCCCAATTAGACCAACTGAAAGCAGCACTGGATGAAAAGTGTCCAGAATTAGTCAACAGAAAACACACAATCTTCCAACCAGATAATGCAAGACCACATGGTTTTTTGATGACCAGGCAAAAACTGTTAACAGTTTGTCTGTATTCACCAGACTTTGTACCTTTGGATTTCCATTTATTTCAATCTTTACAAAATGCTCTTAGTGGAAAAAATTTCAATTCCCTGAAGACTACAAAAGGATCCTGGAACAGTTTTTTGCTCAAAAAGATAAAAATTTTTGTGACAAAGGAATTATGAAGTTGCCTGAAAGATGGCAGAAGGTAGTGGAACAAAACACTGACTATGTTGTTCCGTAAAGTTATATGTGAAAATGAAAAATGTGTCTTTTATTTTTACTTAAAATCAAACAAATGTTTTGGCCAACCCAATATTTTGGATAATGACATCACAACTTTTAAATACCTGTAATGGATAAAACAGTATAATAAAACCGATAAAATGAACTATAATAGAGTATAAGTTTTTCATTAACAAGTATTTACTATGTGTTATCTGTCTGTGCACAGTGTTGACTAATAATGTATAACAATAATAACAATAAAAAATAGTAAACTGTCCTTCAGATTCTTACAGTCTAGTCAGGGAAAACAAATACAAATATAAACAAATAAGTATGAAAATTGTAGATAATTACAAGTGCTAAAACAGGATAGTAAGGTAGAGAATGATAGTATGAGGAAATGCCTTCAATATGTAGATAAATGAAATGTTCTACATCACATTTGAACAACTGAAAAATTACTGTGACCTCACTCAGCAGCAGGTCATATAAAAAATTAAACATAAAGCCGCAGCATCGCCCAGAAATTTCACTTCTAGAAATACACTCAAAATAATTGTAAACATTTATTCACGTACAGATGTGCACACGAAATATTTTTAAATTGCCCAAATGGTTTGTTAACAGCATATATTTTGCATTGGAAGAGCCAGCTTTCTCTTGGAAGGCTTTGAGGTATACTAATAATCAAATAAAATTCCCCATGTCTGTAACTATGTAATATCTAATTATTTTTCATCCAGACAAAGTTAATTTAATCCACTTATTTTCCACTTACTATCTTTTCAGTTTCAATGGGGAAAATAAAAGGAAAAGTGGGAAACAGATTATTTTTGTCTTAAGAGAACTGATATTGCTAAGAAAGTATGCCTTTCTAGACCAGCAACGGTAGGTTCTGGCCTGGTCCCAAGAGTGGATACGGTCTCAAATGTCACAACACTTTATAGCACCAACATTCATAGCCAAAAAGGACAAACAAGTCTTAATTGATGGAATAAAAACTGCTAAACACATATGGTATATCCCCATAGTAGGACATAGTTTATATATTATAAAATATACCCTTTTAATGTATACAAACCAGTAGCTTTTAGCATGTCCCCAAGAAAGTGCCACTATCACCATTATCACAGATTTTAGAGTGTTTCCATCACCAAAAAAAAAAGAAAAAGAAAAGAAAATCCATATTTTGCAGTCACCTTCAATTCTGCCCCTCTCAGCCACTGGCAACCTCTAATCTGACATTTCTACAGGTTTGCTTTTTCTGGGCATTTCACACCATGTGTAACATTCTGTGTCTGTCCTTTTACACTTCGCACAGTGTTTTCAACATCCATCTGTGCTGTGGCCCATATCAGGAGTGTCTTCATTTTTTGTGGTTGAATAATATCCCACTGTGGGGATACACCGTATGCTTTTAGCAGTTTTCATTCTATCAATGAATGACTTGTTTGTCCTTTCTGGCTATGAATGTTGGTGCTATAAAGTGTTGTGACATTTGAGACCATATCCACTCTTGGGGCCAGGCCAGAACCTACCGTTGCTGGTCTAGAAAGGCATACTTTCTTAGCAATATCAGTTCTCTTAAAACAAAAATAATCTGTTTCCCACTTTTCCTTTTATTTTCCCCATTGAAACTGAAAAGACAGTAAGTGGAAAATAAGTGGATTAAATTAACTTTATCTGGGAGAAAAGTAATTAGATATTACATAGTTACAGACATGGGGAATTTTATTTGATTATTAGTATACCTCAAAGCCTTCCAAGAGAAAGTTGGCTCTTCCAATGCAAAATATATGTTGTTAACAAACCATTTGGGCAATTTAAAAATATTTCGTGTGCACATCTTTACGTGAATAAACGAGAACTGGATGGTTTATGGGTCTGCTGGTTAAAGAATAAGTTTTTCAAAACTAAAACCTGTTTATGACTCTCTTTGGGAGCAAGGGCCCCTCTGGTCCTGTAGGGTGAGATCAGACACGAGAGGTCAACACACATGTCCTTCATTATTCGGCCCCTGTCTAAGTCTGCAGCTGCATCTCCAGCCAGCTCAGCCCACAACTTCTTAGGTCTTAAAAAAACAAACAAAAAACCACGTGCCTTTGCCCTTCCTCACCGTGAGCTCTTGTGCACGTCATGTCTCCCCGGTGTACCTTTCTCGGGAGAATTTACCCTCCTCCTTCTTCAACTGCCCCCATCCTCCAAAACAGGATGCAGATGTCACCAAAGTGACCTCCTGTCAGCGCTCCCTGACCGATTTCGAAATGCTTTCTCTGTGCTCCCGTGGAACCCTCCACATGTCATAGACCTTCCTCAAATTGTATTTTGAGTGTCTGTCTTTCCATCCAAGTCCTTCTGGACATCCTATGCTTTCTGAGAGCAGGGGTCATTCTTGTTTCTTCTGCAAATCATCAGCACTGGTCCGAGTGAGTGAGGGCTAAGCAAAATTGTTGCGACTGGAATGTGAATAACGTGTTAGGGTTCAAGCCAAAAAAGTGAATGAAGTCATAAATGGAGAGAGTGTAGAAAAAAATGGAATGTGGTCTGAAACTTGGTGAAAGCCTAGATTTATAGCAAGGAGAGGAATGCCCAGGACACCATGGTTACAAAATAAAGTTTGTCAGAAAAAAAGAGAGCTCTCTAACTTATTACATATGAATCTGTTGTATAGAGATGCCCACAAAATTTATTTCCCATTTAGGAAAGTGAAGTAGGATGCTCTCATACTAATTCTGGGTCAATAGGTATAAACCACAATATATCCAGGCAAACCAAAATTACATGGCCCTACCAAGTTTTATTTTACCATTCTGTTATTGCTGTTTTTTGGAGTGCTTTACAGATTTTTGCTACTATAAATGTTTTACCCTCCGCTGTCTCATGAATCACTTCTTATTTCATTCCATCTCTGCTAAAGCATCATCTCTTTCGAAAGCTCTCCCCAATATCTAAAACATCTCCCTCCACAAGATGACAGCGTCCGACTCCCCAGGTGGAATGCAACCTATAAGAGAATGGGTGTTTGTCTCTGAATCCTCAAAGGCTTCCCAGCCCATAGCAGGTGCTCAGTAAATACTTATTGAGTAAATTACTAGGGAATGCTGTGATAAGCTTTCTTCGGTCAAAACATAACCCTGGTCATTTTTAAGGATTCATTAATAGAAATCAGATTAAAAAATCAAAAGATATTAAATTCTTGATGCCACATCTTAGGTTGTAACACCTCCTCAACTCGCTTGTGTGTCTGCGATGTGCCCTGCATGTGTAGGCGTGTGTGAGTGTGTGCGAGCGTGTGCACACACACACATGCTCTTTGTAGTCAGCTTTGAAATACAAAGTTTTCTCACACAAACTGAAGTCACTTCCCTCATTAGGTAAGTAAAGAAAAAGAAAAGAACTTGGAAACCTCTTACCTATAGTAGAAGAAACCTGGAAAGTCATAGTTGCGTGTTAATTGCCCTTCACGATCTAGCTCTCCTTTACTCTTCTGGGCTAACCTAATTCCTATAAATACCTTCTGCATCGCCCTCGATTCAGCAATAAAAAAGAAAATTGCTTTTTATTTTCTTTGGGGTGGGGTGGGGAGGTGTCAGGTATTCTGGTTGGCTTCTCTGCTCCAGGGACCTTAAATAGAATAATCTGAATTTTTCCACAATGAAGTTTTAACCCATGTTGTTCCCACAGCCTTTCGGCCCCGACATAGCATTCTGCAAAGTTCAGCTCAAAATCCTCTCTTCCTTTCCAATTTTCAAATTAATCACACCTACCTGGGCTTTTAACGCCAGCCTGCCCCGCCTCTCGTAGCACGTATTTTACAGAATCTTCAGGCATGTGTTCATCTGTGACTCCCCCCCAATAAACCAAGTTCTGTAAAGTGAGAAACAGCACCTCATTTGCCCCAGGGTCTGTCCACATAGAAGCTCTCACACCATGGCTGCTTTTAGAGATAAGCAAATAGAGTATGACATTTATTTTATAATGAAGAAAAACTAATGTTTGCCAGACACATACATGTGTCAGCCATTTTATAATGCCTGATAAAATAAATTTATGTCCCAGTAGGAGTTTCTAGTCCTTATATATACTTGGAAAAGCTCAATGATTCTTTTGACATTTAAGTTGACTTTGAGTTAGTGGGTAACCCTTTTCCTTTACTTGTGTCCTCTCATTTTTTCATCATTCGTATCTTCCTTACCAGGCTCTGGTTGAGAGAGACCAGTGTGATCTCACACCCTTGCTGGAAAAGTCCCCGGACGTCATTTATCACTATGCCGCGTGGGTTTTCTGGGGCTTTTTGGCTGACAGCACTGTTTTTAATGAAACGTCCATTATTCTGCTCCCAGTGATTCAGCTGCCACAGACTGTTTTACTTCCAGCAAGAGAGTGAAGGCTGAAGTCCTGGAGCTGAGAAAGCGTTCAAATGTTGACTCAAGTCCATCACGACCGGCCCAGCTGAAATTTAAAGCAAGAGGCAGATGCGTACGAGACAGGTGGTCATTAGATGTGACCAGTTTTCTCATCGGCAGAACTTACCTTTGTGAGGGAAAGGAAGTTGAGTCCACATCCTCCCAGTGGAAAGTCCACACACCTGGGAGAGCAGACCTGGAGGTAGGCTCTCCCTCTAGCCAGCAACACCTGGAACTAGGCGGGCTCTCCCCAGGCCTCTACCTTCACCCAACAGGAATATCCACCAGAGTTTCAAATCGCAGACCTTGTTTTTTGTTGTATGGGAGTAAAATTTTACCTACAGTAATGATTGAACTGGTGTATGTTGATGTTTTCCATGGAAACAGGATAGACCAAAAGATATACACAGCCCTGTGAAGGCCTGTGAGATTGTCTATCCCTTTATATGACAGGGGGTGCCAGGTGCAGGTTAATGGAGGATTCAGTGGGGAAAAAGAAAGCAAAAATGAAAAGCCAATGGTGTCATTGCCTGACGGAGCAAAATCCTAACACATTTTCTATTTTATGATGGAGGGATCATGTGGCATCAGTACTCGATGTTCCTGCCAAAAGCATCGATCCAGATGGGAACATTAATTTATTTGACCAGATGTGTGACAATGTCACTCTGAAAGGTGGTTCCAGCATGCTGAACTGACATATATCATCATAGAAATTGCTCCGCTAATAGAATATATCGAATTAGCTGCTCTCTAGTGGAACCTCAATCATTTTGAACCATAAAAAATGTAGGATTTTAGAGTTAAAAAAGACTTTAGTTTCCATGTAGTCTATAAGTCTCATTTTGTACAAGAGGAAGCTGAGGCTTGGAGAGCTGTTGTATGTTACGTGAGCTTCTTTATGTGTGGTCAAATTTAGAATTGATTCTGGACCCCGGGACCATTTAATCAGTCTTCTTTGCTTCATCAAATTAACCTCATTTTCATGTATTCCTCCATTCTTCACTCAACAATTAAGTACTGCATACCCTAGGTATTGGGTAAACAGTGGTGAAAAGACAAACAAGATTTCTGCTTTTGAGGGAGTTTACTTTCTAGTGACCAGCCTCAGACATCAATGAACTGGATTTGACCAAAATTAGGGACAAGGAAGAAAATGCAACAGGACAGTGAGACCTTGCGTGGCATGAGGCAGCAGGTGTCGGCAGAGAAGAGAGGAAAGGATTTGTCATTCTTGTTCATACCGTAACTGTGGAAAGGAGAGAATGGAGTGATGAAAGATGTCTGTAAGGGGTAGAAAGAGCCGGGGTGAGGCTCGCATGAGCTTGGGAAGGAAGAAGAACAGACAGAGGCTTGTGTAGGTGTGGTCCACTGAGCAGTGGCTGAGTAGAAGGTGTCCAGCCCATGAAAGACCCAAGGAGCTGAATTTCATTCTAAGTGCAATGGGGAGTCAGTGGAGGGTTTACACAAAGGAGCACTAGGCCCTGATTGTTGAGTGCCTAATTGCACATAGTCGATCCCAGGACATGTAATTTTTCAGGCTGCAGAACACTCTGGTAGTAGTCGCTACAGAGGACAACTCATACCCAATCCTGTGTTCAATTAAAGTATCACTTAGGTTCCTACTGGAATTAGTGGTAAGGTCAAGACAGCTTTAGAACAAACCTCAATCAATCCACTTTTTAGAAAATTGTAGACTTTATTGTTTAGAGCAGTTTTAGGTTTACAAAATTAAGCAAACGGTACAAGGGTCCTCCTCTACCTCCTTCTCCTCCCCCCTACACTTCCCCTATTATTAATGTCTTGCATTAGTGCATTACACATGTTAGAATTGATGAACCAATATCGATGCATTATAGTTCACAGTTTACATCATGGTTTACACTCTGTACTGTTCTACGGGTTTTGACAAATGCACAATGTCACGTATCCACCCTTACAGTGCCATACAGAATAGTTCGGTGCCCTAAAATCCTCTGTGTTTCATTTGTTCATTCTTTGTACCCTACCCCCACAACCCTGGCAACCTCTAATCTTGCACTGTTTGTACAGTTTTGCCTTCTTCAGAGCACCAGATATTGGGGTCATATAGTGTAGCCTCTTCATACTGGTGTCTCTAAGTGATATGCATGAAAACTCTCCCCATATCTTTTCATGGCTTGATGGCTCATTTCTTTTTTATTGCTGAGAAATTATTCCAGTGTATAGATGTACCAACATTTGTTTATCTATTCATTTTTTAAAGTACATCTTGGTTGCTTACACTTTTTGGTCGTTATGAAAAAAGGCCTATAAATATTTGTGTGCGGGGTTTATGTGGACATAAATTTTCAACACATTTGGGTAAATACCGAGGAGGATGTGTGATTCCTGAGTTGTAAGAGGGTACTTAGCCTTGCAAGGAACTGCCAGCCTCTCTCCCAC
This sequence comes from Mormoops blainvillei, assembly GCA_004026545.1. NCBI lineage: Eukaryota > Metazoa > Chordata > Mammalia > Chiroptera > Mormoopidae > Mormoops > Mormoops blainvillei. Next base: position 72,543 of record PVJD01000677.1, read on the forward strand.
AGTGGCTGTGCCCTTTGCATGCCCACCGGTGGTTAGCGAGAGTCCCTGTTGCCCCACATCCTCTCCAGCATTTGGTCTTTTCATTTTTTGTATTCCAGTAGATGTGTAGTGGAATCTTATTGTTTTAATTTGCAACTCCCTAAGGACACATACTGCTGAATAACCTTTGATTTATCTGTTTTAAAGAGTGATTTATAAATTACACATTCCTATAATATCCTATGTATACATATGTTTGTACATGGATACCTGAGTGCCCATTTGGCCATTCGTTTGCCAATATTGTAAGTCGAAAATGTCAGTGTCACTTTATTCTGTCACAATCGTCTCTTGCCTGCTCCAGTGCTATATTTCCCAACCCTTTATCTTCCCTCCAGTCTTGTCACTGACAGTCGCTTCTCCACAGAGCAGCCGAGGGGTCTCTTAATAAAGCGAATCCACCCAATCACCTTCCCCATATAAAATCCTTCAGTAAGGGGTTGTTGCTATTCCAATAAAATCGAGCTGGCCCCAGTAGATAGGGTCCCATCCTGCCTAATTAGGCCCCTGCCTGACCTAATCTCACACTCCGCTTATTACCTCCTTCCCAAGGCTCCCCTCCGACCCACGGCTCCAGTCCCAGCCTCTTGAGCTTTACCCACGCGGTCCCTCAGTCCCTTAAGGAGCGGCCTGCTCCTCCTCCGCCTGAACATGCTCCATGAGGCGCTGCACGACCGGCCCTCCCCCTGGGTCAGTCACCAGCCCAGAGAGGTCTTTCCTGGGGACCCCAACCAAGGGAGTCCCTGCTCAATTCCAGTGACTCTCTGTAACAGTGCCCCTTTTGGGTGCATCCATAGCACCTACTGTTGCCCCAAAAGTTTCCTGTGTTTTGATTTGCTTTGCTTTTGTAGACAGATGCCTGGGACATTGTCTGTGTTCTCCACTCTGCACCTTGATTGGCCTTGCCACAGTTAATCAATACTTGTTGAATGACTGAATGGGTTGAATGCTCCGTTTTTCTTCCTTTTGTAATATATTGCTTATTTATAACTTTAGCCCTTTTTCTTTATTGTCTGCTTGTATTCCCCATCCCCTTACTGTAAGAATTATGTGGCATATAGACAATACCAACCCTTTTTCTGACATTTATTTTACATATCCCATAATTAATCACATGCTTTTTAACTTTTTAATAATAATTTATATGATGTATTATATCTTAGAGGGTCAATTGTCAAATGTATTAGTATTTTTTTTCTGACTTTTGAGCCCTACTTGTGAAGTTTTTTCCTACAAGTTAATATCCATACATGTCTACATATTTTCTTGAATTGTTTTCCTTACATTTTAATTAACATATTAATAAATGTGTACATTATTTAGTGTAGATCCTAAGATATTGATCAAAACTTATTTTTAAAAACAACCACAGAGTATATATATATAATATGTATACATACATATCATATATATGAGAGATATATATATCCATTCTTTACTAATCATTTGAATTGCAATCTTTATCACATTCTGAAATCACAAACATGGCTCAATTTCTGAGTTTTCTTTTGTATTGAATAATTTTGCCTGTTTATTTCTGTACTGCTTTCATAACATTTTAATTTTTAACTTTATAAGTTTTAATAACAGTAAGACAAAGCATTCTATATTTTTTTGCATTTCTGTTGTTCACATTCTTTCAGAGTAGCTTGAATATATCTTTGTCAAACTTGCGCAAAACCCCATTGACATATAAGGTTCTGTTTTTTAAAAAAGTTCTATTAATTTGAGTAGAATTACAATTTTGTAACACAATTCCACTCACTTAAATTCAAGATATAAATATCTACTAATTTCTTTTAAATGTATTTTAAATATTCCTAATTTAATGTCTCTTTATATTTTTAAATTCTAGTCATATATATAGTCCCTGAAGATTTCTTGATAAATTTAGTCTTAACTATTCACATTTTTGTTCCCACTGTGTCTAGAATCCACTTATGTTTGGCAACAAAAAAACATGTAATATAGGAAACAAAAGAAATGTAACAATGAAAAGATTAATTTTTGCCCTGAAAATTAACTATTTCACTATTATTATTTATTAGCTCATTTTAAAAAGCTGAATCTATTGGATTTTTCTGATAAGCATCCCTATCATGTCCAATAAATAACATTTATCTAAATGATAAAGGTGATTTTTTTAATTTATAATAATTTTACCATGCCGTTTTTTTCTTCATACTCTTCCTAAAATTTCTAGGAGAAATGCTGACTGATCGAGTTGATAGATGTCTTCTTTTGTAATTGTTACTTTATTACCTACCATTTTTAAAGAATCATTTCTGATCAGAATTACGTAGCAGCACTTTCTTATAGATTCAAGTCCCTGATGATAAACACAATTTGTTAAAATCTGCAGGTTTGGGGAGGACTGTAGGGCATCTTGCCCTTGCGTTACGCATCTCCAGATCGCCGCATGTGCTTTTTCCTCCACTGCCTTTACAGCTTGTTAGTCTTACATTCATCTAATATCATCTGCCACAGCCCTTTATGCTGCACGTAAACCCTTTCAACAGCTTCTCTGGGCAGAGATGTAGACCAAGTGCACGAACACTTGAAAGCCATTTACGGCTCATACCAATTTTAAAAATAAACTTAATTTGCTACTATGCTCTCGGTGGATATGTTTCTCAGATTATAACCATCAGGCAAGTGGAAAGATTATTATATGAGCGGAGACGGCTTCTGGATCCATATATTTCATGGCTGAGAAGCAGCGTTAAAGGCAGGTCCGGTATCAAAAAAGTCACCCCCTGTAAGAATAACCTAGCCCCACATCTGCTTTGCTAAGTGCCAAAACTATTCTACCTGCTCTGCTTTCTATGATGGACTTGCTAGTTTACTGAAAATCAACCATGATTTATGGTTTATCAATCAGAGTGTGTGGAATAGAGAAGATTAAAAAGGATGAACAAACCAATGAAAATACTGGTAAACCAATGAAAAAGAGACAGAGTGAGAGAGAGAGAGAGGAGGAGAGGAGAAAGAGAGAGGGAGAAAGGGAGGGAGAAAAGGAGAAGATAGAAAAAAGAAGGAAGGAAAAAGGAAGAAAGGGGTCAGAGAGAGAAAAATCGTGTTTTCATTTGCTCCAGAAAATAAGAAGACCGGTAACTATTGAATCACCCTGATAAAATTACCCTGGATAATTTTGAATTTATAAAAAATTAAATCAAGACAACCATGAAAGGAGCTACATATCAGCAAACACACACACGCACACAGCGACCATTGAAAGTTAAACTGTGTTCTTGTGGAGGGGGCTCTCGGCTTCCACTGCCAAACTAATTTATTAAAAATCTCCGTATCAGCATCTCCGTTAACCTTCTCTCAGTGGAAGTTTTTCTAAAAATCTCACAAAAGAGATCAATGCTAAATACAACGATGATTGCATCTTTGTCCTTCTCTTTGAAATCTAACAAAATGGGTTTCTAAACAAAGAATGTACAGTAGAAACAATGCCAACAGATTTAAACAGCCATCTGGAGTAATTATTCATGCTCTCTAAAAATAGTCTGTTTGAGAACGTGCAAAGTTCCTTCCCGATATAATTCAGCGGTCTCTAACAATATGCAGGCTGGCTGGCGGACTGAGAGTAAAGATGCTTTTGATGGGCAAGTTTGGTTGTGTATTTATATTGTCAGGTTCAAAAACACTGAAACTTACATCTCAATGCCATGTTGCACATGCCCATCAACCATCACTAAAGTTTTTCCACTGGTCCCCTTCCCTTCCCTTCCCTCCCCTCCCCTCCCCTCCTCTCCCCACCCCTCCCCTTGTCTTTCCTTGCCATTACTACTGCTAATGTAGGTGCTGATGTCCTCCGAATTACAACAGAGCAGACAGACCCCTGGTCTGTCTCTGACCTCCATCACCCACTTCTTCAATCCCCCGCACTGTTTTGCATTGGCCCTTTACTTTCTCATTCATTCAGCAACTTGCTTTGGACGGTGTGACTAAGATGAATACTGCCTTTTTACTGTGAAAATACTCCTTCTTTTACGATTAAGACAATTAAACATCTTGAAGGGATTTGGCCCCATTAGTTAAATATGGTAGAACTTCAAAGACTGGTACAGGACTCCCTTGTCTATTCCTAAAGTTACTTCTTTGGTTATTTCCACCTGGACTCTATAACTGATGGCATCAAAATCACTCTCCTTAAACTGGAGAGGTTGGACTCTCTGTGAATGGTTCCAATCTGACTTCTAATGTCCCGCTCGTCTATTCACTTATGTACCTTGGCAAAGCACTGTTTCCCTCACTGCCTTTCCTATTTTAATGAGTTTAATTAAGCAGAGTACACTCTATGATGGATAGAGGGGTAAAATCATTTTCTCAGTAAAGGCTAATAATTCTAAGCTCTCTTTCTTCTTTTTAGTGCAAGCTTGACTTGAAGTTCCTATAGCCTGGAATACAGCTGGACGCATGATCCGCCGTTTCACTGGAAGCCCCTCTGCCTCTGTGCTTACTTGGTTTTAGAAATGGAGAAAGAAGCCACCTTGCGCATTCAAAGACATGAAGGATGTGACAAGGTATCTGTCTCTTCCACAATGATTTCTACGACTTCTAGCTCGTCACCTCTTGATTCAACAGGGATGGCTAAGAGCCTTGTGGGCGAGTGGTTTAACCACAGCCCTTTCTGTTAGGGTATCTGTGGTATTAAAGGAAAAGCATTCATGACAGTTGTCAAAGAAGGGTCAGGCTGACTTCACTCAAGAGAGGTCCTCAAGGTGAAGCAGGGATATTGATCTCACATATTCTGCACCATTGCAGACGTGGGCGGTACTGCTGGTTCATCAAGTCTTTCTCCTTCTGAGCAAAGACGGGTTTTCAGAATCCTGTACCCAACAGCACACCAATCGGCCCCTGCCTACCTATCAGAATTAGCAGGAGAGAAGGACTGTCCCCTGGGTACCACTTGGCCTCCGGAAGACCTCTGCTGTGCCGCCTAACAGAACTGTCAAAGTGGATAAACTCAAACGAACTACGGATCTCCCCTCAACGCCAGCCTCCAGACTTGCTTCCAAAGTCCTTCTAATGTCAGCAAATAGATCTTTCAAAACGGGTTCAGAACTCATCATGTCACTTCTCTGGTCATAATCCCCCGGCAGATTCTGATCTCCCCAAACAGCTTGTGATGGCCAACCTGCAGACCGCCCCCCGAGTGGCCTCAACTATGCTTCCTTCCTCTGCTCACGTCAGTTCAGCTGTGCTGGCCTTTCTTGCTAGTCCCTCTGCCAGGAAAAAGTTTCCCCCCAGTCAGCATGGGACTGGGCCTCTCCCTGCCTGGATCGTTCGCCACCTACTCACACAGCACTTTGTCTTCTCCTCCCCACGTACCCCTCACACTGGCACCTGTTCATCCTCTTAACTCCCTTGATATTTTTCCCGCATTTATTAACATCTGACATGCTTTATATTTAGCATATTCTCTGTCTATTGCCTGCCTTGTCTCCCCCATAGTATATAAATTCCATTCTAAAAAAGGAGAGATTTTAATCAATAATCGGTTCCCAGCACCTAAAGGAGTCCTTGGCACATGGAAGGTTCTCAAATCATAAATGAAATGGTAATTGGATTTGCAAACTCTAATCTAAGCAATGTCCTTACCTGAGCACAATTACTTTTGAAAATGCAGTCGGCTTATGGAGTTTGGCTTGATCCGGTTTGCAATCAACCGAGCTAGAGTTTCCCTTTTGGAAGCAATTGTATAAGCCGTCATCTCCCTGGATGGTGCTTTTATCGGCTCCCAAGCAAGTTTTGCTATTCATCAGCTGTTTGCAGGGCTGAGGGGACCTCTCTCTGACTCAGCCCTGGAACCTCCCCCTTTCCTGCCTCCTCCTGGAGAGTTGAAGTTCTCGGAAGCCCTCCCGCCTGCTGCAGAGTCCCCTCCGGCGACCTGGGCCATCTGGGCAGGAAAAGTGACCTTGGGTCAGCTGTTATTCCAACAAGCATCCGCTTCCTGCCTATTTTTCTCCTTCACTTTTACTTCCCTTGACCTGAGTCAATTCTCTCATTATTTGTTTCCCACTTTGTTCAAATCCCCTTCAACTTTAGTTCCTTAGTTCGTATCCTAGACCTGCTGTGCCAGCCTCCCCGGGGACCACTTAAAGACCACTCTTTGAGGCCCAGGCCCAACTGGTGGCCAGAGAACAAAAAGGAGGGGGCCACTTTCCAAGGCAACAGTACCACAGAGCGTCACCTTCCTAAGAATGCTGCCCCTTGTCTGCAGAAACCGAAGCCTGAGTATGCCTTAAGGTAATGAGGCAGGCAAGAAGAAATCTGTTTCGTGTCAGGAACGGGGCCTGGTGCGCTCTTCACAGTTTATCTCCAATAAGGGCTGCACGTGGCCCACAAATTAAATGACAACCCTCTTCGTGTAAAATGCCCCATTTTAAAAAAGAAAATAAGAGCATGTCATTTCCCCGTTCAAAATACTCAGACGACGTCCTCCAATGCGCAGACGAACACGCCAAGCTCCAACCTGGCCCACCTACCGGACCTCGTGCCCCAGCCTTCTCACCGCTCTGCAGCTGCCAGCCGCCTAGTTAGGGAGTATTTGTAAAAAGAAAAAAACAAAACTAAAAAACTTAGTGTCTGTGCATTCACTGTTTATTCCGCCTGGTTTGCTCTCCCTCCGCACCCACATAATCACATGATTCGGTCTCTGTTCATTCAAGACTCTTTCATCGTTCCAGAAAGGTCTTAGCTGGCCACTCTGTGGGTGGCCTCCAAGTTGGTAAAGAGAGGAAGGCACATGATCTGTGGTTTCCTGACAGTGCATTTCAATACAAAGATAAAATAATAGTATTTCGGTGACGAGTCTTTAAGTCCACCTCACGTTTAAGTTCTGTCCCCTCACTCACCCCCGGCTCTGCTTTACTTTTATACATTCTCTACATTTTACTGCATTTTTTATTATTGATGTGACCCCCGAGGATATCTGTTCCCTGAGGGTAAGGCTGACCTTTGTTTACCACCTGCTCCCTGGAGGTCACAAGGACGCTGGTCCAGAGCTGGTCCCCGAAAAACAGGGCTGAAGAAGTGAACCGAGCAAATGGAAGCACAGAAAACATAAATAACCTGCTCGTGTCGTGAAACCGCTAAACGGTTTAGACAAAATTTAAAGCACGTTTTTATTTCAGTGCCTACAGTTTTCCTATCGCTTCGGAGTGAGCTCCTTTTTGTTGCGTGGTCATTTAAACTGTAAAGGCCACCGGATAGAAAGGGGTAGTCACCACTGAACCTATGACCACCAACTAAGCAAAGAAAGGAGCCCTGGCCAGGGAGGAGATGTCACTATGGGGAAGAGCCCTGGTCTCCAGAGTCCCTGGGACCCACGTCTGTCACCATCTCTTCTGGTAACTCTAAGTGCCTTCTCCACAATGTAAATTAGAGACATAAACAGTATGAGGTAAGCGTGAGTTTATCCGCATAAACGCATCAATACATGTAAGTAATTGCCCTCCACTACTAATTTTGTTCCTGTGTCTTCTCCTTTTTCTTTATTCCTTCTTTGTATTATTGTTGTTATTATTAAGAGTAGTAGTAATTGTTTTTGTAGCACAAACAAATTTGTGACCCTTTCTTTTCATGATGTCAATGTTTCTTGAACACGGAGACTATATTTTAAGTACACCCTTTGTCAGTTACTCTAATAGGAGACTTTATAATACTACAACATACTTACAAACATGTGTGTGTTGATTAAGGAGAAACAATTAAGTAATAAAGTCAGCGTAGCTTTTCCACGTGGCTTCTCCCCAGCTGCTCTTCTGACCTTGCTCTTGTCAAAACGCTTTTGCATACACTGGGAAATTTTGGCTGAGAAACTCCAGGAAGTTTTGATATTCAAAACAAGTAATGAAACTGAATTTTAAGTTTTAGAGTCACTCATTCCCACATTTTTTTATGGATCTTTCACAAAATCCCGCATGGCAAGCAGATGGGTGATCGTTAGTTTCTGTTTGGTCTGCACGGACATCTTAACACGCCTTATGCGTTAGCCCTACCGTGACCTTCCTTATCTCACAACGCTCGGTGTGCTTCTTTTGCCGTCTGCTATGTTTTAGTCAATAACGTATTTACATTCAATAAAACATTTCCTAAGCCCTTCTTAAGTGCCCAGCGTGGGGGATCTAGAGATGAATTAACACAAACTCAGAAGCAGGAAGACTTGGGATCTGAGGAGAGAAGTAAGCAAAAAAACATAGCCCAAGACTCTTTAGGGTGCTCTTGCTGATGGGTACTGTTGGATCAAAGTAACAGTAAGAACAGAAAAACCTCCTTAACCCAAGCCTCACCTGCAGACTTATCAGAAATCAGCCCCAGAGATTTTTGCCCCAGATAAGTCAGGGTCACAGGCTCTGCTCACCTGGGCAGGGAGATTTTGCAAAAGGCTGAGCAAGGCATGGGGTGAAGGACCTGGTTGCCATCTTTGCGGTTCATTTAAAAGAAAGGCAATCGCTAAAAACAGCATCTCCGTAAAGTATAAGACTTCTGTTTGCAAGTCAGTTCATCGAACCAAATGGAACTGGGAATACAGGAATAAACAGAATTACAAGCAAGATGATTTCGAAGACAGGGAAAAGCTAGAGGCAAAGATATTCTTCAAGGAAAATGACACCTATTGTTAAATCGACTTCATTGCTACATAAAAACTAGGTTTCTTCACACATTCCCCTGCCACATGCTGGGGTATCCAACCCACAGCCTACGGGCTGCATGCAGTTCAGAATGGCTATGAATGCAGCCTCACACAAAATCATAAATTTGCTTAAAAGATTTTTTTTTTTTTGGCTCATCAGTTTTCATCACTGTTTGTGTATTTAATGTGTGGCCCAAGACAACTCTTCTTCTTCCAGTGTGGCCCAGACATGCCAAAAGGTTGGACAGTCGAGACTGGAAGACAGGTCTCTGAAGACTGAGAATTCATAAACATTCCCTTTAATAGAAATAACTACCTTGTTAGGTCTCCCGGGATGGTGATACAAGCTCTGAGTTTAGAAAGGCCATGATATGGTATAGGTCCAGTTGTTTACCCCAATCTTTAATGATGATTCATGCACAGAGAATCTACTAGCCCCCATGTCTCCAATGCACTTGCCTTAGGATATGAGGATTTATTAGGTATGTATATACGTATGGTATGTCCTCCCACCGATCAGTGACCCATCTGACGTGCCTCGGCGGCTAAATGAGATGAAGACCGAGGGCAACCTTGAGGCCAAATCAAGGAAAATGATGAGGAATGAAGCCTCTTAAAGCTTACATAATCCAGCAGCCCTTATCAACTGGCTGGAGCAGCTCTGTGTCCTCCTGAGAATTCGGATGTGTACGCGCCGTGAACGTTTAAGGTGTTTCAGCGACCTGGTGTCCCTCTTTTGTCTGTTGGTGATTGCTTACGACGATCCTCTGCCATCACTTTATGGCACTGGCCTTGAAGATCATCGTCTGATTTTCCCAACAGCCTTGTGAGATTTATGTGGCTGTGTTGTATTTTGGAGCAAAAGAAAATTGGAGATCTATGAGTTTAAAAAAATGACCCTACTTTTCAGAAGTTAGTCAGTGGTCTGATCTAGGGCCCAGGCTTATCTCCCAATGAGCTATGAGAATTGGTAGCATTCATTTGCTATTTCTGGTAAGCAATCTCCAGGGGTCCCAAGGATGCCTGTCTCATGATAGTTACACTGGAATGACCACACCCCCTTCGTTTCAGTGTGGGTTGGACTTCGTGACTCATTCCTCGTCAATAGAATGGTGCATAAGGGATGATTTCCACCTCAAAGATTAGGTCACAAAAGACGGTGGCTTCTCTGTTGGGCACTCTCTCTTACATTCCTTGCTCTGGGGGAGCCCAGTTGCCCTGCAATGAGAAATCTCTGTAGAGCAGCTCCCAAGAGCCAACTCTCAACATCTTCGAAGGCTTCTACCTGTTGGGTGAGCTGAAAGGATCTCCCAAGGCCTGCCAATAGCCACAGAAAGAGAACCTCTTCCAGCCGAGGCTTGGGATGACTGCAGACTCCTGAGAAATTCTGAGCTGGAAGCACCCAGCTAGGTCACTCCCAAATTTCTGATCCACAGGTTTTATAAAATAATAAACACTGTTGCTCTCCGTGCCTGAGTTTGGGGGTCATTGGAAACATGGCCACAGATAACTGATAACAATATTCCATATCACTCGAGGAACCACACTTATTTTTTTGGTAGCAATGAAATAGAATTAATGATAGGTACCATTTCCCAAGAATTTCATCATTATAATGTATACAGAATCCCTGTGAAGGAAGCACATGCCACTAGTTTACAGACAAAATGAATTAACATCTTATCAAATATAGCAATACATGGTGGGATGTACATGCATCATAACAGGCTTTAGCACTGCCTTTAAAAAAAATTGGGGGGGTTGATGATGACCTTTTTATTTTTTTGTTTTTATTTTATTCCATTTTTTAAATTTAATCTTTATTGTATTCTTTTGGGGTTTTTTTCCCAGTACCATTTAGTGGTAACAGTGCCTTTTGTACTTCCAAATGGACACTGGCCACCTGCCCTGATGGTTAATTTTGTGTTAACCGGCTGACTAGCCTGAGGGGGGCCCAGCTAGCTGGGGAACAGAACTTCTGCAGGTGCCCTTGAGGGTGTTCTGGGAAGGCCCCAGCATTTGCTCGCGTAGTCTGAGTGAGGACAGATGCCCTCACCGCTGCTGCGGCCTCCCCCAGGCCACGGGGGGCCCGACCAGAGCAACAAGGGGGAAGAGGGGTGAGTCCGCTCTGCCAGCTTGAGGTGGGACACCCGCCTCCTCTGCCCTGGCCCATCAGCTTGCCTGGCCCGTGAGCTTTTGGCCTTGAGCTGACTTCTGCCCCCAGCCGCCTTGGACCTCCAGCTTGCAGACGGCAAGTTGCCGGACTGTTTGGTGAGCTGGCTCCTATAATAAATCTCCTCAGCTATATATGACTTTCTCTACGTATCATGTACGTGTACTTTCTTATTGATTCTCTTTTCCTGGAGAATCCTGGTGTGGCATTAAAAAGATAAGAGTGAATGACAGATTCACTTAGAAAAATTTTTTAAATACGGGCTTCAGAATAATTAACATGATGGCAAGGTGAGAGTATTCCTGAAAATAGGATATTAAGAAGAATGTCTAAATGTTTACCCTAGGTACCTGGAAAAATAAATTTCAGAAATAGTTTTTAGGTAATTATGATAAAATTTTAACATAAATAAGATGTAGCAATCAACAGAGTAGGGCCCAGTTTCTTTCGTTTTCCAAGTTGGAGCTGACTTGTATGATTTCGTCTCTGTTATTTGTTATCTCTCGGAAAACCTAGAGATTAAGTATCCTTTTAAGGACTAAATAACAAAGCATGTCCTTTCTAAGAATTTAGTCATTTTAAATATACCTCCCTTCCCTGTAAGGGAGGTTGCTATCTACACTTAACAGACATTATGAGTCTATAAATTAAGAAGAAATGACAATTGATGATCTAGTTCATGTGATAAAGACAGGCTTAGCAGTGACTTTTTAATTTCTAATTAAAGATTGTTTACCTCTTATACATATTTATTTAGTGTGTAGGATGGATGAATAGTTTCTTAATTTATATCAAACTGGGGATTTGAAGGTCTCCCGAATTATGTTACAGCTTATTTCCTTCTTGGTAATGATTACTTTTCTTCCAAGCTTTGAGTCAAGCCGACAACTCCAAACAAATTAGAATTGAATTGCTGTCTCCTGGCTCCTGTACAAATTCACCTCTCCATGCAAATTTAGCCAACCAAGGCACAGGTCCAAAATCCTAAAACAACCCCCATAATAATGATTTTGAAGTAAAAAGACCCCAAGCTGGGACGCTGTCTAGACATGGTTGCCCCACCGGGCTTGACTGTTTCAGGGATTCCTGCCATTTTGACAGTTGCCCCAATCAAATCAATTGTGTGATGATCCACTTTAGAGACCAAAGCACTTTGTGTTCTCAGCTCAGCCAGACTTTAGAATAGCACCAGTAGTTTTAAGTTGTTTTATCGAGGTAAAGTTCACCCAACACTAACCATTTGAAAGAGAACAACTCAGTAGCATTTAGCATATTCACAGTGCTGTGTAACCACCACCTCTATCAATTTGCACAATGTTTTCTTTATGCCAAAAACCCCCCAGTTCACTACTAAGTGGTCCATCTCCAATCCTCACTCCACCTCAAGCCCCTGGCTATCGCCAAAGTACTTTCCATTTCTAGGGGTTTATTTGTTGTGGACATTTCATATAAGTGAAATGATACAATACGTGGCCTTCGGCACCTGGTTTCTTTCACTGACGATGTTATCTGATGTCATCCGAGTTGTAGCCTGTGTCAGTACTGAATTCTTTATTACAAATAAATGGCATTCCATTGTGTAGATGTGCATTCTGTTTGTCCATTCATCTGTCAGTTTGAGTTGGTTCTACTCTTTGAATATTTTGAATAGAGCTACTGTGAACGTTTGTGTACAAGTATTTTTCTGAGTATCTGTTTTCAATGCACTGAAGTGTCCTATAGGATTTTTTACAGGTGGGGGGCAGAAGGGATTGGGGACGAAGAAGTAATGAGAAGTATCTAGAGGATTTGGGCTGACAGTACTTTTACACGGTCCCTAATTGACTTGCATTTTTATTTAATTTTTCACTATCACATTATCAGGGTCTAGAGCGGTCCTGACACATAGTAGGTGCTCTGTACATTCTTAGGAGAACTGTTACAATCTTAATTTTGCAGCCTAGTGCTACTAATATCACAGTTGATGAATATTTCCCAAGTAATTTTTTAAGACGAGAGGATACTATGTCCAGAAACATAATTTTCACTATTTGGTTAAAACATTCACTTTTTTCTCTCTTCTGTGAGTCCACACTCTATTAGCTCACCTACTGCCTACTTCTTTATGATTTGAAGCTTGTCTCTCTCAAAACTCTTGGTGTCATCTTTAAGCCTCTTAATATCAAGTAAAAAAAGTGCCTGGACAGGTTTGAGAGAGAAAGGTTGCTATATTTCCTGTTACTATTAGTGATTTCCCTTGTTATTAACCTATTTTATATCTCACTGTCAATTAGATGTCATGTGTCCTAAATTACACAAGCAGAATTTCACAACAGCACACAAGACAATAGGAGAGTTACAACGTGCTGCTTTTATTCTGCAACTGATTTTTTTAATTTAAACTGAGCCCAGTGGGAAAAAAATAACATATTTTTTCCACTAGGTTTTATATTGCCCATGCATTCTGATAGCACCAAAGATTTCTTTGGAATGTAGGGCTATTATTAAAAAAGAAAATAGCCATAATCTTTAAGGTCTCACAAAAATACTTCATTGCAAAGTTGTCTTGCAATAAATATATAGATTTTTTTTTACAATGGTTAAAAACTGTGCTTGGAATTCACTTGAGACATAGGGTAGTAATTGATCGTCTCTCTGCACCTTGGGCCCAAGGATTCCATTTGTCAATTTTTTCTTCCCTGGTTTGAATGTGAAGTCTAAAATTTGGAAGGGAATGAGACTAGATCTTATAAGTTACAGAATCAGGATGAGGAAGCAGTTGTTCATCAAGTTGGGAAGAAAAAAAAAAAACAAGGTAAAGAGAAGTTTTTTTTGAACACATATAGATAAAGCCAAGACTTGCATATCAGGTACCTTTATGAGAATGATGGATTATGTCTTCAAATCCTACATTTGTTGGAGGGAGAAAATAAAGGACAGAAGAATTTAGATCTGTTTAGATCAGTCTTTTTAGATCATCCCTTTGCTGATGCTGGGAGGAGCCACCTATTTTAACTATGGATGACTCATGATTTGCATATTTCAATGGTCTTGCCGAGTAGACTCTCCACAGGCTTTGGTGATGAGTATTTAATTAGCAGAGTGAGTATGTTCAGATGGTAAATCTTCTGGTCCAAGACCATCCCTGTTGTCTATGCTTTTCATGGCAAGTTCAATAATGGTTTTATGAAGGAACAATTTGCTCAAAACCTCAAAGGGCACAAAGGTAAACTTCTACCTGTCAGCTTCTCTCTTCCACAATGAGATGCAATTGTGGGTTCAGAAGGGCTTCACTTGTAGCCACAGGGCCAGTGGGGCCCCACAACGCCCCCCCCCAGCCCCGTGCTTGAAGGATACTTAGAGTATGGCACACCCAACATGTGGATCCTGGAAGTCATGGCTTCTTGACACCTTCACTCGCTCCTTCTTTGGTTTAGAACGCTGATTTGATTTTAGAATCTCTCGGAAGGTGGAAATCCAGCTGGACAACCTTCCAGAAATGATGAGAAGGGCAATTATTTCAGGTTGAAACAGGCTGCATACATCCTTAGACACTATTTTTCAAAGTATAAAACATCTATCACTTTTGCTACATATCACCTTCAAGTTTGTCTGTCAGTTGTTTGAAGGTTAAGTTCATTATAACCCTGTGGCTATGATGTAAGTATGTGAGGTTATGCTACCTTCCCCCGAAGTCCCCATGTGTAGCCCACCCCAATCACTGTAACCGGTACTCCATGCACCCCCTACTCATTCAGTTCTTGATATTTTCTCTTGTCAGTGTCTCTGCTGCTTTCCAACGAACATCACTAAATTCAAGGCACCCCAATCCAGCTTTCCAGAGACATAGTAAGCACCCCTGCAGAGTTGTACAGAACAGTTCACAGTTGTCACGGGTCCTGCCCCATGATCTGTACAGAATATCCCCTCTTCTCTCTCTTTCCCAGCTGTAGACTTTGTTTCATATATGGTTCTTTCTTTGACAATTTTGCTTGTTCAGTCATCGTGACCATCAACCCCGCTTATACGACTTGTTTCCCAATTGTTGCCTCTACATCAAGCCGTGTGCTCCAGCTTCACACTCAGAAAGTCAGCATTTCCCAGGCCGCAGCCCAACTGGGGACCAAAACAGTCCTCTCTGCTAGGATTTGGCACCACAACATCACGTGTAACAAGAAGACAGGTCTTTTGTAACATGATTGTCTTTCCTTGCTTACCGCCTTCTCTTCGCCTCTTCTTTCCCCCCTGTCTGTCTCCATCTATCTCTTTGATGTATATTTAATGGTTGCCGTGTGTCAAGTCCTCTGAAGGACACTGGACACAAAAAGCGACCAAGTCGGGGAAGTCATCCTTCCTCGCACTGTGAGCTTCTTAGGAACACAAAGTCATGTGGGGAGGTACCACAAAACTCAGTGAGCACTCAGGCCGTGAATGCAACGCCCAGGACCTAGAAACAGGCTGGGGGCCGGGCATTGTTTTTGTGAAATAAGGAGATTCAGGAGAGCGTAGAATGTTCTAACCCAATGATTGAATTGCCACCTGGTGGGGAGAATAGAAAAATCTCATGGCAGGTTACAGCAATGTTTTAGAAAATTCAGTGTGGTTGCAACAGGTGCTCAATGAGGTAATTAATCTTCATATACTGGAATAGATTTTTTTTAAAAAGTTTCCCGAACAAGGTAATATGTAATCTGGAAGAACACATTGAATTTCATTCACTAGAGAAGTAGGTGAATATTCCAGGTTTGTGATTCCACACACTAGGCAATGCATTGCAAGATCAACTTATTTAAGATGTTTCAATTTAATAATTCATCTGGGGGAAAAAAAGCAGATTGTTCTATTGAATGGAATAAAGAGAGAATTTTGTTTAAGTTTATGGGTCAAAGATTATTTGTTAGCAAAATCTTTGGTGATACGTAAAAATCAACTAACTGAGGAATGGAAGGGATATCTGGAGGAAGTGAGTATGATTTATGAGGAATTAAGGGAATCAAGTTGATAAGTTTTTTTATAAGAAGAATGGGGACAGATTGCACTATCAGGGGAAGATATACCCTTGCTGCTTAAATGTCCTGTGATTGTGTATTTGACAACAAACTTATGGAGAAAATATTTTCATGTCTAGTTTACAGATGAGAAAAGCAAAGCAAAAGAAATTAAGTTTTTTGCTGAAGGTCATAAAAGTATCCTGGAGCAGATGTTGAATGAGAACAAGCTCACACACATAACAGTGCAATTATTTTTAAACATAATCCATAGTTTCAAACTTTCTTTAGCTTTTCATTTGAGAGCTAGGTGCCTCTTTACTTCACTCACATTTATTGTTGTGGTGTGTCGTGCCTTTCCGTCTTAATTCTCCCTGAGCGCTTTGTTTTTCGGTTCTCTCTGTCTTTCCCCATGACCATATCTATCTTTTCTCCTTCCTTGTATAAATTAGGCTTCACAACAGTCCTGTAAAGTTTGGGGGGAAATATAGAGGTATTATTCCTAAGATGAGGCAAGTGATGTTTGAAAATATTAAATGACTTTTCCAATGTCATCAGCCTTCTGCATTACAGAAAAGGAATGTTTTTGGTGCAAAGTGCAGGGCTCATTCAGAGCTTCACTTCCAGCCTTGAGCCATGGATCATGTCTCAGAACGATATTTTATTTGTATGTCTTTACGGCTTACTTAGTGTCATTTTTCTGTTCCAGGATGTCATATTACATGGAGTCTTTTAAGGCTTCTCTTGGCGGTGACACTTTCCCAGGCTTCAACATGATTTATCACTGTTGATGTTGACCTTGATCACCTGGCGATGGTGGTATTTGCCAGACTTCTCCACTGTACAGTTATCACCTCCCCGTTCCCACACCAGGAGCAGCTCACGCTTAAGGAGTTGGGAGTTAGGCTCCACCTCCTAAGGGTGGAGCATAAATTACTGGGAATTCTTCTGAATGGGAGATCTACCCCTTTCCCCTTATCTACTTACTCAGCCATTTATTAATATCAGTGTTGACACACAGATATTGATTTTATAATTTTTGCCTTAATTTGGCATTACTTTATTTTGTTGCTCAAATTGTTCCAGATTTAGGCATTGGTATTGGTTTCTTTTAAAATCAAATTCAAATTACTTTAATTTCAAAATCATTCTTTCCTGGTACATAGGCAATAACTGAATTGTCTATGTTAACCTTGCATCCTGTAATCTTACTATATATACCTATTAGTTTCAGGACTGTTTTTATCCATTTTGGGAGGAATTTCTTACATAGACAATCACATAATCAGTGAACACATCCTTTTCTTTTTCTTTTTCTTTTTTTGGGGGGTATATTTTATTGAGTACACTGTTACAGTTGTCCCATTTTTCCCCCCTTTATCCCCTCCACCCCATCCCATCACCCCCATACCTCTTCGTCCATGTCCATGGGCTGCACACACCTGTTCTTTGGCTTCTTTATTTCCCACACTACCCCCAGCCTCCCCCTGTCCACTTTTTTTTTTGGTCAACATTTTCTGGCCACTGCTTTCCCCAGCCCCACCCACCCCCACCTCCTACCCTCAATCCTTCCTCCATTTGGCTTTGTCGATGTGTCCTTTATGTATTGAACACATCTTTTTCATTTATTCCTTTTTTAATACATATATTCCACCTTATGTTATCATTTTGTTGCATTAGCTAGGACTTCCAGCTCAATATTAAGTAGGAGTGACGCAAGAGGGCCTTCTTGTCTTGTTTCCAGTCTTGGAAATCATCTAGTTTTTCCTCATTCAACAAGATGCTCCCTCTAGACACTTGTAGGTGTTCTTTATCAGGTTGAAGAGGTCTGACCCCTATGCTGTTTTCTGAGGGCTTTGGGTTTTTTGTTTTTTTTACCATGAATGAGTGTTGAACGTGTCAATGTTTTTGATGCATCAATGGATATGATCATCTGACTTTTCTTCTTTGACCTTTTGATGTAATTAATTGCATAAATTGATATCCAAACTTTGAAATGACCTCTCATATCTGGAATAAAGCTCACTTGGTTATAGTGTATAATGACTTTTATATACTTTTGAATTATAGTTGCTCAAATTTTGGGGGCATTTTTTATCTATATTTATGAGAGATGCTGGTCTGTACTTTTTTGTAATGCCTTTGTCTGGTTTTGATATTTGTGTAAAACTGGGCTCATAAAAAGTATAAGGAAATGTTCCCTCTATTTCAATTTTCTGGAATATAGTAAGGAAAATTGGTATATTTTCTTCCTTAAATGTTTGGTATAATCTACTAATAAAAATCATGGTGCTTTTTTAAAGGTTATTAATTATTAATCTTATTTCATTAAGATATTTAGACTTATTCGGATGACCTCTATCTCCTTGTGTGGATTTTGGTAGTTTGTGTCTTCCAAGCAATCTATTCATTTTATATACGTTTTCACATTTGTGGGCATAGAGTTGTTTAGAATATTCTCTTCTTATTTTTTTAATGTCCAGGAGATCAACAGCAATGACCCTCCTTTTCACTTCCGATATTGGTAATTAGTGTCTTCTCTCTCTTTTTCCCCATCTTGACTAGCTTTGTTGAAGGTTTATAAATTTTATTGATCTTTTCAAAGAAACAGATTTTAATTATGTTAATTTTCTCTGTTGTTTTCCTGTTTTCAATTTCATTGATTTTTGCTCTAATTTTTTATTTATTTTCCTACAATTTCTTTAACATCAAATTGCTCTTTGTATGATTTTGTTTTGAAATTTCAGCCGCAAATAAATTATATGTGGCACCCCAGATTCCGTTATAATGGAGGTCAATGCTCCATTTTCCATGAAATTATTCTTCCTTTGATGTGTGACGATCACACCCCAGTGACCAAAACCTCTTTTATATTCCCAGAGAATGCATTATTTATCCTTTCTTAGACAGGGAGCAACTGTATAATTCAATGGCCGTTTTCTACTTGTATATAGTGTCTCTTCCATAAAATTGGTCAGGTCTCAACTATACAGAAATGCTGCATTAAAAGGTGTGGCTTTGACCGCACCCAACATTGTGTTTGGAGGTTTGGAGTACACAAGATACTCCATAAATATTTATTCAGTGATTCGGGGTTATGTTCTCTGGTGACCTCAATATATAGTAAATCAAACAGTGAACTCTCCCAACTAGAAGTAGCATGTCTGGTCAGCTTATTTCTAACCAGACAAAAAAAAAAAATGGAAGGATAATCCAAAGGAAGGAATTGACATGACAGTCAATTCCGTGGGCTGCTTCCTCCTTTAGAGTCACGGGAAACCTGGAATAAGGTGATAAAGCCACCACACCTTCCCCCACTCAGATGGTAATAAATATTTTGATATGTAACCCAGAGCTTGTTATGTTTCTTCTACTACGATGAGGCCCACCCTTCATTTTCCGGATTGAATGTGGATCCAAAGTCTACATCCCTTTCCTCTAAAGATAAAAGAGAAACCTCCACAGGGAGGAAAATGAGGCCATGTACAAAATCAGGGACTTCTAGGGGGCACCATAACCTGTTTTTTTCATTATCATTATTTTGTCTCACTTTATTACTGTCCGGAACAGAAAAACATCACTGGTACTAATCTCAGTAAGAGCACAGACCAAGTCACACAAGAATTGCCACGATAGACTAGAGCTCCTCTTACAGGAGGGATTCCGATATAATCACATTTGTAAATTCTGTATTGGAGATGCGCTCTTTTCTTTCACTGGTTTCTTTATGAAAGAAATATCTACCATTCATGCCAGAGCAGATGCCCAATCCATCTTATCTTCCTAGAATGCAGGCCCGAGGCCTCAAGGTCCTACCAGCCATATCTTTGAAATGTAACTAGCAAGAAAGGCAAGTTTCTGTTTCCCAGTCTCTGTGGGAGGGTAGGAGCCTAACTCCATGAACCCCGGTTAGCAAGCACAGGTGGTCTGCTCACATTGACCGATGCCCCTCCAAATAGCCATTTACTTACATGGTCTTCCCCTCTTACTGAAACAGTACTGACCTATGAAGGGAGAGCTACGAATACTTATTCAGTGATTCTATAAATAAATAATTTTATTACTGAACACTGCTTCCCATTTGGCTTTCTTTTGATAATTAGAGTTTGGTTTTGCAAATCATTATGTTGCCTCTGGTTACCGTCGCTTGATGGCAGTTATAAACATAAGCAGTTCTTGCTAGGCAAAAAGGCCTTGCCTCCTGCCCAGGGGATTTTCCACACTTTAGAAGATCAAATGCAACAATTTCCACATCAGTCATTGCAATGGCACTCATCTGAATCCCGATTTTTCTCTTGATGTTTGAGGTAATTGCGTTAGTAGGATATAAGATGGCCTATTAGAATAGGAGGCTGAGTTGGGATCTGAGGGTTTCCTTCAGTGGAAACCCACACTGCTTACTTATTTGGGGGTTCATGTGTTTAGAGAGTCTCTTCTGAGATGTGTAGATCTCTAAGCACAGATGCTGGGCGGCTTAGCCGTGGTGTGCCTATGTTTGTAGGCCATGTGGTGAGCAAGTCATTACTCACGTTGTGGCCCCTCACCCCCAAGTCATCTAGTCAACCCTGCCAATTCTTACCATGCCAAGCACTTGGGCACTAGGGATCTGGATGAAAGACACAATCTCTACCCTCAAGGAATTCACAGGTTGATGAGAAACAAGTTATGTTAGAGAACGATGAGGAGGATGAAAGAGAGAGAATCACAGGGACCCATACCTATGTCCATCCCTGAGGGCCTCCGACCTCCTTAACAATTCCTGAACTATAGCAACCTAATGGGAATCTGTACCCAGAGATTCCTTCATGTAGGGAGTGTTTCTAACCGTCGCCTCAGAAGGGAAGCCAGAGCTTTACTTCAGAACAGATCCCTTATTTCTGTATAACAGTTTATCTGCTTATCCTGACGTGCTCTCCATTCACCCTCTGTTAAAAGCTTTCAGACGTGACCTGCTGAAAGTGCAGGTGCAGAGTGGGAGGGATCAGTTCTTCAGAATGTATAAATGCACCAAAATAGGCTTTGAGCTTTTGTTGCAGCGAACTACAGATACAGAAACCCAGCATTGAAAAGAATAGAAATGTGGCACTCTGGGAGCCCTTTGAAATTAGCTGAGGCAATTTTTAAAAGTTATCATAAAGAAGTGGAAACTACTCTTAGGAAAGCATTAATGATGGGCCCAAGAGCTACTGAGAAAAAAAAAAACTGGCCTAGATCCTGTATGAGGGTGCAGGAGAGGAGTGGGAGGGTTCTTCCCCACATGTGATATTTCCTTTCAAGAGAAGGAGTTCCGCCAGCATAAAACTTCTTGCCCTTCTTGGACCCCCTTGCTTTCCTCCCTTCCTTGGGAGATGGATTGCATATCTACCTGGTGCATGTAGAAGCAGGGACACGGCACAGACAGACATGACACCCATCGTCATTTTCTTCGGAGCAGGCCTGCCTGTATGCAGCATGAGTTTTGACAGCTCTCGGCCATGCGGTGAGCTCATTAGAGAGCCCAGCCACCCTGGGAATGGACGTCAGTGACCCAGAGATGCCTGGAGGGAATTGGGAAGTCTACGTCCCAAGTTAAGGCTTACAAAACCCACTTCCCTAACACCATCTCCATCACTGACAGCAGTAATATTTGGGTTTCTAAATGAGGGTGAATGTTCAACAATTAACCTTCCAAGGGAAACAAACAAAACCCCAGATCTATAGCACCTGCAGAGTTTTGTGGCACAAATCACCCCACCTGAAATGGTACCTCAAGGGCATCACTGAATGAGCAGTTGGGAAAGGATGCGTATAACTTACTCTTGCAAACTGGTAGGGGATGGGCTGAGCTCGACACTCTCTGTTTGCACCTGATCTTTCACCTCATTTTTCAAAAGGGGCAGGACCTCATTATGCAGGGCAAGTCTGTTTATCGGGCTTCCTCAAAAACCAGCATTCACATTTCCTGATTTCCAGTTGAATGTGTTTCACAATGTCACTTGAAAACTCGGGTGTTACTACACCTGTATAACTGAATACATAATATAAATAATTTATGTATATGTGATATATATACACACATTCTATATATAAACAATTATATAAGAAATATATATTGCATGAAGAATAATATATATATAATGTCTATATGTATGTGTATGTATTTAAATATATGTATATATGTAGTGTGCGTTATGGTAATATTGCACAGGTATATATGAGGTCTGTCCAGAAGGTATCCACCCATGTAATATGAAAAATAGAGACATTTATTGGAGAGATACAAGATACAAGAAACATTGTACATAGAACAATGGTACCTTAGTCTCTTTCAAAGTAGGCACTGTGGGACCTCACGCAGTTCCCCCAGTCACCATCAGCTGCCCTGTTGTATTTTCCTGAACCTCATCAATGGTCTGAAATCTCTTCCCTTTCAAAGGTGATTTTAGTTGTGGGAAAATCTGGAAGTCACAGGGCCCAAAGTCTGGGCTGTAGGGGGGCTGAGTCACCTCGGTGATTTGATGTTTCACAAAAAAGCTCTGCACAAGACGTGATGCATGAGTGGGCACATTGTCATGATGAAGCTGCCAATCACCGGTTGCCCGCAGCTGCAGCCTCCGAATCATTTGAATGGTTTCCCCAGGGGAACGTTCAAGTTTAATGTAAAATCTGATGCAGATTCATTGCTCTACTTGCTTAGTCATTTTGAATGTGACAGCCACGCAGTACACATGCTCACTCAACGGTATTTACCACCCTCACTGCCTAGAACAGTGAAGTCGTCATTGTTCATGCCCGTGCATCCAGTCCACTCTCCTTGGCTGCCAGGTTACTTGGATGTCATGCAAGCTGTTCTCATTATACTAGCAATGGCTGGACTTTTTCCAGACAGATCTCGTACATCTGTCAAAACATATGGAATACTTAAAATGAGTAAATATAATTTCATGTAATTTTTTTCCTCAATAAAGTTAAAATTTAAAAAGTCAGTTTATTCACTTAAAATGAACATGGCCTGTTAGTGGTTTAAATCAGGCGCAGAAAAGCAATGATACGGCAGTGGCTGACTGTCTTACGGCGTCCAAGTCTCCACCCTCGTCAGCTGCACTTTTGTGTCATGTGGCTTGTTTTCCCTTTATTGATACTGAGTACATATCTGTAATCATTTAAAATAAAGAAAAGAAATAAATTAAAAAAGCAACCAAGGCACATTGCTGATAAAGTTAGAAAACATGAAGCAAATGGCCAAATCGTGTCTTGTCTACGGGCAGTGGTCTTCACTGAGCTGCAACATACTCCCCTGATGCCTGAACTGGCGTGCATTAATGGGACGAATTTAAACACTGCTTGTCCTTTGCAGAAAATATTAAACAGGTGAAAGTTGCATGAGGCTTATAATTAAAATCTCACTTTGACATTGAACGCTCTCAGTTGACTGGCTCTCAATTAACGTTTTGAACTTCTGGCACCTTAATTGATCATCTCACGTTCTGTTTTAAACAGAAGTTTTAAAACACTTTTCCCCAGGGCTGTGGCTTCTATTCATCTCCTTCCCTTGGGCTACAGTGTCGAATTAATAGATATCTCATCCAATATATCTCCATTGCTGGAATTACAGGAATTATTTGGCTTTTAGATCCATACCACACGCGGAGACTATTTCAGGTATTCAGTCTAACCCATTGGATATGGCAAGATAATTTTACGTAACCTAAAATATCTATATTTATCTACCCATTGTCTTTTAATATGCAATATTTTTAGCATCTATATGCAAATGAATGTGATCCCTTTAAGGAACTGCCCTGATAGAGGGACTACACATTCTTACCGACAGGGGAGTCATTGCCAAAACCGTTTCTGAAGCAGTTCCTTTTGAGAACTGCCTTTGGGGCTCACTCCTTCCTATACAATCCGTGAAAACTCATGGAAAAACTGGGGTCCTTTGAGAGTTGACCGACTATGTCGCAACTGCCTAAAGCTCTTGCAACCAAGACTCAAGAAGGCAACTGGTGGAAACACAGGAGACAGTGGCGGGAAGAGACGGCTCAGTGTGACTAGAACACAGATGGGGATTTATTTTTCTCGGTGGTTTCCAACCTGTGTTTGAAGTCAGGGCCAAACGGAGAGTTTACAACACACTCTGAGCAAGTGCATATGGAATCTTTTCCTGATCGTCCTCTTTGGCTGCGCCGAATGACGTATCGATATTGCCAGTACATTCACTCTTCTTTCATTTTTGTATTCTGCTCTCGGAGGGTCCCTATTTAATGCCGGGGGAGCCCAGTGGTTCCCCGTCTTGGCAAAATGTAGTTTAGACTTCTGATGCCACTTCCATGAAGTTTCAGTTTTAAGACTTTGTTTATTAAATACCTTATTTGTGGGTTCATAACTCCTACGTCATGAGGTTTTTGTGAGGGTTAAGTGATAAAGCATGTCAAGTGCTTACTACAGCCATGGGCAAAATATTTGTATACCAAATGTTAAGTATCTTTTTCCCACTCTTCTGTCCTCTTCCCAACTAATAAGATGCTTGGGGTATTTTAACTTGTTAAATGATTTTGTTAATCCAACAAATGGTAAGTGCTATAAAATCAAAAAGAAATAAAATACTGCAGCTAATTTCTACCTGTCGTAAAGCAGAAGTGCCATGGGTTTTAGGGGTATTTACCTACCATATCTCATTCTTTTGTTCTAAGGAGGCTCTTTATCCTTGCCCAATAAACTCCAACAAGACGTCTCACCTTAAAGCAAAACATTTTAAAAACATTTTCATATTTTACATTTCCTTAGGTTATAATAAAATACAAAAGAGAATAGGGAAATTTAGACAAACGTAAACTTACAAAGACATATTTTGGATGGATTAGTTGAAAGATCTTATTTTCTTCTTTCTTTTTTAAATTTAAAATTAAAAGAAAAAGAAAGAAAGAAGGCTGGTAACAAAAACATACACAAGGCCTTTCCAACAATATTTATTTTTGGCTTGGAGAGCTCGACTTTTCAGGGAAGATGCCGGGTTGGTAATGTTATGGGGTTTGACCCGAGTGTCTGCCTGAGCAGAGGTGGTCGCGCCGAGGAGCCCCCCCATTTCAATGGTCCTCCATTCAGAGACAATGTGGGCTCATCCCATGGGGCAACGTGGCTGCCCACTGTAAGCACAAGAGCAGAATGACTGCATCGGATGAAGCTGCCAATCTGAATTGTATTTTTTCACACAAGGCCCATAGTAGCCAGGAAAATATTCTTTTTTTTCTTGCTTCAAATTTTTTTTTATTGTTCAGTTACAGTTGTCCCCATTTTTCCCTCATTGTTCTCCCCTGCCCTGCCACCCGACATTCAATTGCCCTCCATCGCCCTTGTCCATGGGTCCTTTATATACATGTTCCTTGACTTGACCCTTCACCTTCTTTCCCTCGTTATCTTCGCCCCCCTCCCTTCCGGTCACCATCAGTTTGTTCTTTATTTGCATGTCTCTGGTTCTATTTTGCTTATAGGTTTGTTTTGTTGATTACGTTCCACTTACAGGTGAGATCATATGGTATTTGTCTTTCACCTCCTGGCTTATTTCACTTAGCATAACGCTCTCCAGTTCCATCCATGCTGTCACAAAGGGCAGGAGTTCTTTCTTTCCATTGCAAAGTGTTACACTGTGTAAATGAACCACAGTTTTTTGATTGGGAGGTACAACTCCTTTGCATGAATCATTTAATTATATAGTTTTTTATAAGCGGAAGATGTATTTTTGAGATATCTTTTAGAGAAAGTGGACCAGAACCTGTCATTAACTAGAAAGCATTCAGAAAATTTCTTGGCAAATGAAATACTTTTACATTATGATTTGCATTTACGGGGACAACTTAGAATGATCTCATCAGGCTCCTGCGGGGGGAGACCTCCACCAGGTGTTTTTCATTTTGTATCCTGAGCTGTAGGTGTAAGAAGAGTGCCCGTTGTGTTCTGCTGTCCAGAGGTCCCTTACCTTTTGAGAGGAATCTATCCCTTATTTTAGTTGCACTTCCTGGAATTATTCCTGAGAGAGTTGAAAAGTTTGCGAGAGATAAAATGTGGAAGGGAGAAAGCGTTGAAGGGTCATCTGAAAGTTTCTCCGGGAGAAGGTAGCTGTGGCTTTAGCAAAACTCCTTGATGAGCATTTGTGTGGAAAGAAAACCTTCAGGCCAAGACCCAGATGACCTGGGCTTAAAATTAGAATTGTGTTGCTTTGCATTAATACAGGCATGCTACAGGCAGGCAGTCAAAGGTAGGAAACAGAACGGATCCTTAGGAAGGGAAAGATGCAAGAGTTTGTAATGGAGTAAAATGGCCAAGTTCAAGATAAGAGGCAGGGATTCTGGGAGAATAAGGCATCCAAAAGGCAAATCTCTGAGCTAGGTTGTTTGAAGCTCTTTAATACCTAACTGTCATAAATTGTTTGCTGATTAGCTCGTTGCTGCTATCTAGTTGGCATTAACTCCCAAATTCAGTTAAGTTTTATATGAAGCAATGACCTTGTCAGAGCAGTGCCTTGAAAAAATAAATACCAAAGGTTTTTAAAATATTTTCAAGACTTGGTACAGGAAAGAGGATAGCTACAAGAAGCAAAATAAGAGAAATATTAAGAATTGAGTGAAAGCAGAATATTAAATTAAAAAGAGACTATAAGAAATTCAAGCTTTTATAAGAAGGCCCCAAAACATTGGGAAGTTGGTGAATAATACATGTCCACAATTTGTGAATGAAGATTGGATTTATATTTATTTATATGTAATCGTTCAGTAAAATCTCAAAGTCTTTTTCTGAAGATTGCATTTATTTATTTTTAGAGAGAGAGGAAGGTAGGGAGAGACAGAAGGAGAGAAACATCAATGTGCCAGAGAAACACCCATCAGTTGCCTCTCGCACACCTTCTATGGGGTACCAGGCTCACAACCCAGGTGTGTCCCCTGACTGGGAATCAAACCAGCAACTGTTCAGCTCGTGGTATGACACCCAGCCCACTGAGCTACACTTGTCAGGGCAAATCGAAGTCTTAAAGGCTTGGGGATGTCCAGGATGCTGACACGTGGGTGGAATCTCAATATATCTACTCTGGACTTGTCACTATGCTTTGTTCTCTCAGCGGTACGTCTTTGGAAGTGGGCACGGGTCACCAAAGGCTAACACAATTCTCACAGGTGTGTCAGACCTGTGGCACAAACTGTTTCTCACCCACGTTTCATGTTTTACTCTCTAATAGTTTTGAATAAACCTCTTTGCGAAAAGAAAAAAACTGTCCCAAACTTGATCTGTCTTGATCTGGGTTAGAAACAACCTGCAGGAGTCAGGCATAATTTTTGTAGACAAGGAGGAGCCCCATCCTGGGAATAACCTTTGTGAATGGTGCAGTTCCCCTCATCCTTCTTCCTGGGGGAAATCAGTTCCCAACCAAATGCTAAGTGATTTTTGTGCTGAACATTAACCAACATAAACTTTAAACTGAGAACTTCACCCAGTTGATCGTCAGCTAATTGTCAGTCAAGAATCCAATGACCTTTAAGGAGATTTTCTTTCTGTACCTAACATGATGTATCTGTATTTACAGGTAATTCAACAAGGTTACCTCTTCTTTCTTTGGACCTATAAAATACCTAGGAGTAAATCCTTGAATTGGTATGGTAGCCTTATTTTTCATCTCTTGTGCAAGATTACAATAAAACCTTGACCCATCCTTATAACCAAATTGTCTGGAAAGTTCTCTTGAACACATACAGGAGAACATTCTGGTTGCCTCAAAGCAACCAGATACAAATCTGGGGCCCATATGGTGCTAGAAGCTAGAATTAGGTACACTAGAAAAAACAAACAATCAACACAGAACGTATATAACAGAAGATAATACTTGTGGTTTGGGTAAATATATCTTAGAATTCCCTGTTGGAGTAAATTACAGGTCTGTGCTGTCTGATAGGGTAGATGCTGGCTGTTGGTGTCTATTGAGCTCTTAAAATGTTATTTGTTCAAACTCAGATGTGTTACAAGAGTAAAATACACATTCAATTTTAAAGACTGTTTAAAAAAACAATGAAAAGTGTCTAATATTTGTATCGGTTATGTAGAAATGATATTTTGAATGTTTTGAATTAAATTAAATACATTATTAAAATTAATTTTACCTGGTTCGCTTTATTTTGTCAATGTGATCTCAAGGAAATACAACAGTACACATGTAGCATGTATCTGTGGCACATATTATATGGTCGTATGCCGCAAAATGACATCCAGCCAGTGACAGGCTGCAGATATGATGGTGGTCTGGAAGACTATGATGAAGCTGAATGGAAAGATTTGTGACTCAGAAGGAATTTTTCCCTCTGACGGGAGCCGTATGTGTGGGGGTTGGCTATGGGTTCCCTGTCTCTCACGGCACCTGGATTCTGAGGGTGCAAGTGACATCCCAGCCAGTCAGCCCCTGGCCTGGCCCAGCACCGAGGAGCCGCCCCCCTGGGCTGCCCACGCAGAGGGCGCCGCAGCCCAACCTGCCCCAGCTCCTGGTCCTCGGAGCCCAGTGCTATGCGTTCCTGGTGGGGGACCCACGGCCCTGGGCCCCGACACAGGTCCACAGGAGCCGCCTTCACAACTATGGGGGGCCACTGCCGTGTTAGGGACAGCTTTCTGTGGGAGTGTGGAGCCAGCCTGTCTCTGGCTGGAACTAGTTGCAGGCTGTAATGGTGGAAAGCATAGGTAAGTTTGTTTCTTTCATCCGTTCGGTGCCAGAGAGAGCCCTCTGTGCCGGACACGGTCAGCGGAACCGACGCCGAATTCCCGAAGTCCAGATAGCGAGTCCTCCGCTCTACACCCTCTCCGCGTCAACAGCCCTCTTTTTCTAATGACTACCACGGTGTTCCTTAATCTGACACCGCTCCCGCATGCAGTAGCCAAATCCACATTGTCATAACAATCCCATTTCCTTTATGTCCCCTGACAGTCACTGCTGTGGTGATCTAAGTCTCACCCAGTCGGTTTCCCCTCGATATTTCCAATCACTGCAGCCCACGCCCCTGTGCACGTAGCAGCTCGGGCAGTTT
This sequence comes from Mormoops blainvillei, assembly GCA_004026545.1. NCBI lineage: Eukaryota > Metazoa > Chordata > Mammalia > Chiroptera > Mormoopidae > Mormoops > Mormoops blainvillei. The sequence continues at coordinate 101,412 of PVJD01000677.1, forward strand.
CCACGTTCTGTTTCTGACCCTGTGGGAAGGAAGCAGGGAGGCCACGGGGCAGGGTTTATAAAGTCCTCAGCGGTGTCCAGGGAGGGCCTGGCCTTCACGCTCCCTCACCCTCTCTCATTGACTCACCCAGAGCAACGTCCAGTTCTGCACGCTCTGTTTGTGGTAACTGCCCTATATATTATTTTTTATCTTTTAAAATGTATTTTACTGTGGTTTTTTCTGTTTAGATACGTTTAAATTCACAACTACTTACCATTGTGTTACTTCTACCTACACTATTTAGTGCAATAACAGGCCATCTCGTAGCCCAGAGCCATACTAGGCTGTGCCCTTCGGCCTGGGCGTGTGCTAGGTGACACCGTCCGGGTTTGTGTAAGTGTGCTCTGTGAACCGCGTACGGTGACAAAATCACTTAGGAAGGCATTTCCCAAAACGTATCCCCATCATTAAGCAACACCTGACTGTACTTCGGGCAGTGCTTCTATAGATAATGGGAGGTTTTTTATTCAGGGGTTTTAGTTTTGTTTATGTTGTTCACTTTATTTTTCCTTGTGATTTCTAAGAGGGTCTGCTATACAAATTTTGAATGTTGTTTTTTTTTTTTAACCCCACTTGGGATGGAGCAGTAGTGAATAAAGCCTTTCATCTGATGGCAGACCAGCAAAGTAAATACTCCCGGAATTAAAAGGACAACAATTATTTTGTGGTTCCACTTGTTTAACAAGTATTTACTAAATGTCCGATATTTACTGAGCATGGTGCTACGTCCTGGGAATACAATGATGAGCAGCGCAGCCGCGTTTTCCTTCCCTATTTTCAGAGTAAGCACGCGACGGTCATAACACCTAAAATTACACACATGGGGACCGGGACGGTGTCATATAAAGAATCTTAAGTGGCAGTGCTGCTAAAGAACTTAACATTATTGATTTATAATTACAGGACATAACTAGTCTAGGAAGTTTTTTAATGCGCTCTCTGATTTAATGGGTTTTAACCAGATACCTAAAAAATTAATATAAGTAAGGAGGAAGGCCACTTGAGGGCGCTCTCCGGTGAAGGCCTGCGCCCAGGGGGATTCAGCTGTGAGCCACCAGGTGCTGGAGATGAGTGTCTTGGTCTTGAAGGGTGACTGCGGGCAACACAGCGTGCCGTCCACTACGCACTGGGTGAAATCTGAGGCTCTCTGAGATACCCAACTGCAACTGCTTATTGGGCCCAAAGGTAAGTTAACTATGAACCAAGGAGCACCAAGCTTCCGGAGCCTCCCTGGCCTAGGTCCGCGCTAAGGCTCTCGGAAAGATACCGGCAACGAGTTCATGTGATCTTGTTTTGTTTGTTTGTTTGTTTTAATTTGCAAAAGAGAAATCTTTTTTTTTCTTACTGTTTTTCCCTCTACAACTCTGACTTCCTTCATGGAGAATGGCACTGTTGTGGTCACGGGCGTTTTCGGATCTGGCTATGTAGTAGTAAAAGTAGGGATTTATTACCTTGGATCTTAGCAGATTATATTTTTGAAATGCACTGTCACTTCCCAGCCGACTTAATTTTTTTTAGCTTTCCCAATATAGAAAGGACTTTCGAGATTAGTCCGGTGTGCTTTGTGACCCAAAGGTGCACCAGCAGGGGTCATACAATGACGTCAACATATCTTTTGACACATAGCACCAGAGGCAGGTAGATCGTGGAGGAGAAATAAGGTTTAAAATAGAAGGAACCAGCATCTCATCTCTAGAAAAATGTTCTCACAGTTGAATGCATTCAATTGTGAGCAAAAGAATCGCGTCTCACCTGCTAAGAGGAGAAGGTGTGACTTGTCAAGGATGTACTTGAGCGAGAAACGGTCTGGAAGAGAGAGCTGCTCTGAAGAACACTGATCTCAACCAAGGGAAGGCGGTTGCAGAGGGAGCTCCCAGGGAACCTGTCTCAGGATTCGGGGGAGTTAGAAGAACACAGAGGTGCACTTTGGTTCTGGCTAGGAAATGTCTAAAAGTGAGAGGAAGCCTAGGACCTGCCAGCTTCTGATAGGAGCTCAAAGAGGAGAGCAACGCAACCCAGATGTCCCATGGGAGCCGGCAAGGGGCAAGCAACACCCACACCAAGGAAACGTTAGCTGAGCTCCCGGGAAGGGGATCCCCGAGAAGCCCGCCAGAGTGCTCTGTGAGAGAAGAGCATCATGAGGGCGCTCAGTGCGATTAGGGCAGCAGTGCTAGCCGACAACCTTGCCCGTCACTTCCCTCAAAATTGCCTGTCCCTCTGATACCATCAGGCACAGCCCCTGAAAAGCATGACGTGAAAGAGAAGAGAGACGTAGCCAACTTTGACCCTCTGTCCATGCCAACATCCAAGGCTGAATCAGATCTGGGCTTACCATTGGCTGAGAGTTCATTAAATGTTTATTAACCTAACCTGGAGTTATTTGACTAAATCAGAGTGGGTTTTTAGTGCCAAAATTTGGTGGAAGGACTAGGTATTATCTAAGAATCAACATGAAAGCTATGGAATCGTTCTAAGATATGAAACATCAATACAGAAAGCATCATCCCCAAGAGTGGGCGGGAAACAGCAGATGAGGAGTAAGAAAGCTTGTTTTTCATTTACTTTTCCAAGCCCAGCTTGGACAAAGCAACCAGTTTCACATATCCGGTCACACATAGGCTTCTCACGCTTGGATTCACTTGGGTTTTAATGTTTTATCTTTGTGCACTGAAAGCTTAGTTTAATGTTGGCTACATACTGGTCCCATGCTACATTTTAAATAATTGAATAAATGCTTCGTATGTGCATGTGTGCCTGTGTGCGTGTGTGTGTAATGTGGTGTTTTGAGGGGCGAGGTTTCCCCCAAACTACCCTGAGTCCAGAATAGGTAAATGCATGAACTTAGCAAGGGGGAAGGAAGGTAATTTTCACAGCTTGTCAGCCCTGGTGAGTTGCTAACCCCAGGTGGAGTCAGAGAATGAAACTTCTTACACTTTGCGAACACTGGTGGGTGAGTATTTAACAGCCACCCGAATCACAGAGGGTTGGCATCATCAGAATTAATGAGGAATTAAACACATGACTGAATCAAAGGGAATTTTTTCTGAGCTGTCTGCCATGGCCTATTGATCCCTCAATGGTTCATTAAACACCTCAGGCAAACACCCCCTGAGCAGGAGATGTACAGCCCCAGCAAAGGCCCGATCCGTCAGGCATCCTCTTTGTCTCTCCTGGTCCACCACACCCTCATCCCAGGCCTCTTGTCCCACTTTTTTGTTGTTTATTTCCTAGTTCTCTCTACCTCCTGAGAAGGTCCTCTAGTAATAGATGAATCAAATAAATAGAAGAGGTTTAGAAAACATATAAGTTGATGGCTTCTTTTCCCTAAAGCTGCATTCGATGGGGGGTCACGCTGGGCTTTTCATAAACCAGGTAGTGATTCTTCCTCTAGCTCCTCTGCATTCACCCCACAAACCCTCATGTTTCAAAGTCAGGGTGAGTTTCATGTGGAAACTCACTCACAGGGACTCTGCCTCGTAGCCACATAGGACCAGGTGCTAACTGTGCAATACAGGAGCCTCTTCAACATACCTGGAAGTGTAAACAGAGAGGGAAAAGCAAACTAGTGAGAACAGAAGCTCAGTGTCATTTTGAAAGTTGATGAAAAAATCAAAATTGCCTGATAATTTTTCAAATGTAAAATACCTGATAGACATCAAATCTCCTAAATAATGGTCATTAAGAAATACATGGAAGATAGATGGATTTATATTTATAATTAAGTTAACTTTCTTCTGAATCACTTACATATCTATATGTATATATAATTAGTCATTTATACCATCAGAAAGTGTGCTATGTAATTGAGGAAAGAGGGCCAATAAGTCAGTTTATTAACAAAGTCAGGCCATGCCTGGAGAGGCCACAGTGCTCAGGATATGACAAGCATCACAACCCATGTAAACTGAGCTCTGAGAGAGGCACGCGTTCCCTGCCAGGAGTCTCAGGAGAAGGGACCCCATCAAGGTTGGAAGGTGTTATGGGCTGAAGTGAGTCACCTTCCCCTCAATCCATCTGTTGAAATTCTAACCCCCAGTGCCTCAGAATGTTGACAAAGTGACTGTATTTGGAGACAGGGTCTCTAAAGATGGAAGTAAGTTCAAATGAGGTCAGTAGAGCATGACCTAGCCCAGTGCGACTGGTGTCCTTACAGGAAGAGGAGATTAGGCCACAAACACACACAGGGAAGACTGTGTGAAAACACAGGGAGAAAAAGGCCATGGGCAAGCCAAGAAGAAAGGCCTTAGAAGAGATCAACCCTGCTGACACCTTGACTTTGGAGCCCCAGCCTCCAGGACTGTGAAATAATACATTTCTGTTGTTTAAGTCCCCCAGCCTGTGGCTTGGTTACCACAACCCTAGCAAACCAAGACAGAGGGGGTTTGTTTGTGATAGCTCACCCAAAGGTATGGGATTATCAAAGGAGATAGATTAGGGGGCAAAGTGTTCCAAGCATAGAGAATAGCACATAAAAATCAGGGCAACTGGAGAGCACGGGGCACTCAAGAATTTCTAAGTGTGTCTGACGGAAGGACTGAATGGGAGCAGGGGCGTCAGGATGAATCTGGGGTTCGGAGCCAGGATATAATCTTAGCAGGTAGTGAGTGATTGGCTAATAGGACCCACTGATTTTCTAGTGAAAGAAGAAAAAGTCCTACACTACTGAGGATGAAACGGCCAAGGTCGAATTTGCCCACTTGGACCTTTCTCTGCTTTGTGACTCACCACGCGGTTCCTCTGTGACAGGGGCTGCCCCCGACAGAGCCCAGGGGTAAAGCTACCTTTGCAAAAGGACCTCATCAATGAGTGGCAGAGATTCTGAGGGTGCTAGAATAGATCGATGGCAAACGATGCAGACATGTCCCTGGAGGAAGCGAACAGCTGCATTGGTCTATCTTACTGTTCCATGATTTTAAATTTATCACAAAATATATACAGCTCATCACCACAGATTAATGGCATTTCAAAAGCAATGAGCAACCACATGGGTGAAGTATTTTATTATCTATTTATACATATAATCTAATTAACATATGTAGTAAAATATTTATATTATTTTATATAATAAAATGTTATAAATATATAAAGCATAAAACACTATAATTTTAGGCATTAGTTTAAACAAGAGATGTTCTTAAAACTATGGGATGAATGACTGGATAAGTGAATAGAATACAGTCATTGACATACATTATTTGATAATATAATCACAATTGTCATATTTTGTAAAGCAAGGTTTGATCAGCCCTGGCTGGTGTGGCTTGGTTTGTTGGAGCATCGTCCCATACTCGAAAGGTTACGGGTTTGATTCCTGGTCAGGGCACATACCAAGGTTGCAGGTTCAATACCTGGGTGCATACAGGAGGTAACCCATCGATGCTTCTCTCTCATATCAGAGTTTCTCTCTTTCTCTTCCTCTCTCCCTCCCCTCCCTTTAAAAATCAATGAAAAAAAAAAAAGATTTGATCATATTAAGGTAGAAATCTAAGTCATATTATATTTGAATAGTGATTAAATGCATGGTTTATAGAACCATACTTCCTTGGTTCAAAGCCTACCTTTACCATTTATTAGCTGTTTAATCTTGAGAAAGTCACACAACCTCTCTGTACCTCAGTTTCCTCAAGTTAAAATCATTTTAAGAGTAATGATCGCCATCATATGGGACGTGCCAGCTCCTATAATAAGCATTTTACATACATTGCCTTATTTAATCCTCAGAACAATTTTATTGTGTAAGTGTTACCATTAACCGAATTTCACTGATCAGGAAACTGAGGTAGAGGGTAGTTAATTAAGTCGCCCCAGGCTGCAGAGCCAGGAAGTGACAAAACTGAGATGTGAATCCAGGCACCATTTATGTTGTCAGGAACACTGGACATGCAAGCAGTTGATGGCAAGGGATACATGATTGTGAATTTTTCCTGCTTAAAGCCTACAGAGGCTCCTGTTGCCTCCTAAGCGTATTTCCTTCATGAATTGGTATCTCCTTATCTCTTTAACCCAACAGCCTTCCACTTCCCTCCTCACACGTTAAGCTCCAATGGCAGATTCCTTATCCTTCCTCAGGAAAAAACCCATGCCTTTGCCTTTGCATAGTGTGTTCCTTAATCCTAGAATTCCTGGCCATTCATTTTCCTACCTGGGACAGTCCTGCTAAACCTTGTAAATTCAACACAACTGAAACCCCTCTGCCAGCCTCGCCTGAGCGCCCAGCCGAGGCAGGATGGCTGCTCCAATGCGTGCAGCCAGAGTGCCTTGGAGGTGAGACTAGTGGCCACCAGCACTAATCCATGCACACGCTTAGGATGTATTTATCAGTTCTTATCCTGTTAACTGGTGTGTCCTTAGGACCCAGTAAAACTTTTCCTTACCAGGGGTCCAAGCTCCGAGAAAACAAGGGGTAAATAAAAATAAATAAGAACATTTTCTTAAAGCACTTTCTGCTAAGTTCCAGTAGTTGCTACCAGGGATCTCAGATAGGGATCTTTCTGTATTTTCAGGTATTTGTTGTAAAGATTCTGTGTTAACTCATTTGCAGGTTGAGGAATATTGCTTATCAAACAATGTTTGACCTTCACATAATTGGCCTCGATTTCCCTTCTATAAAGCGTGGCGATTGGCATGAATAAACCCCGAGCTTCCCTTCCCAGCATGCTGCAGCCACCTGGAGGCAGCACTTGGAGCAGAGAAAACATGTGCTTTGGTTCCACACTACTTACCTGCTGGTTGAACTCAAGTTACTTATTTCCTCCGATGCAGTTTTTCTCCATCTTTAAATAGGGTTAATAATCCCAGTTTGTAAGATTTTGTCAAAAAGTATAATATTATACATTAATGTGCAGAATAAAATATGAGCTAAATACATAGAAAATATTACTAGTAAAGTAATTAGTGATTATTAACTATAGGCGTACTATTGTGTGTGTGTGTGTGTGTGTGTGTGTGTGTGTGTGTGAGAGAGAGAGAGAGAGAGAGAGAGACAAAGAGAGAAGACCAAGAGACAAGTCATTATTGGTGAATGAATAGAACCATTTAAGTTAGCAAACTTAGGAAAAACAGATCAATGGACATTTATAAGAAAAAAAATGAGCAGGGATTGCTTACTGTTCAATTTCATTGATGACAGGATTTAAATGACAACATAGTTGAAGAACAACCAAATAATCCAATTGCGTTGTCTGGACTAAAGTTCATTGTCCTCATGATAATAAGAATGTAATAATGATAATGAGTCACATTGTTGGGAGCACATCTGGCTCTCTTTTCATGCTCCTGAGAAGAGTTGATCTCCAGAAACACCATCTTTCTTGTTCCTTCATGCTTAACTTTCAAAGTCTGCATCAAGGCAGGGTGGCCTGTGGTTGGACCGGTCCGTGTGGACAATTCACATAGTTTGCCCACATATGCAAACCTTGTTCACCTCTACTCTTTGTTGTTAATGAAAGGAATACTTGGTCTCCTGTTTGCTGTTTATTTATCAGTTAGTTTGTGGCCCAGTTCATAGCAAAGAAGAATGTTGTTTATTTAGTTCCTGTCATGTAACTCTCATGTGTGAACTTTGGGCCCTGACAAATAAGAAAAATATAGAATTTGGTGGGAAAATTCATGCATGGAAAGGCCTGGGCTTTTGGCATGCTTTGACAAGATGCTATAAACTTTGCTGAAGATTTCCTAAGCAGAGTTTAAATGCATGGCCCGTGGACATGACTGCTGGAGGGAAAGGGGGTACTGGGTGGAGGGGGCACGAATTGGGACAACTATAACAGCATAATCAATAAAATATATTTTTAAAAATGTTAATGAGTTGCAACTTGCAATGAACAACGCGACTGACTTTCATTTGTAACATTAACTTTATGAGCGTGTGGCTTAGGCAAGAGGCTTTGAACCCTGGAACTTTTGCAGTATTTTGGCTTCAGCAGGTTACTGCAGCTTGTGGTGACAGTGACTATAATTCTGTGATGGTGTCTCTAAAAGAATGTGCCGACAAATGTCCCGGGGTCATCTTAAACCCCAACAAATCTGTGGACTGCCTCGGGGTGCAGGTCCCCGCACCTCGCTCTTGCCCTGTACTTAGTTCATATGTGTGAAGAGCAGGGACCATGGTTCACAGGGGCTTCCCTCAGAGGCTTTGGTAAAACACACACACACACACACACACACACACACACACACACACACACATACACAGAAAGAATTTTATTGCAGACAGCAGTTTGTCAGCCACAGAACTTTCAGGCACCAGTGGTTGAAGAGCATGCACTGTGTTTGGTCTGAAGAGAAGTCAATTATGAATGGGTTGCAGTGCACACTTTCTAGCTTTAAATGGAAGTAAGCTTGAAAGGGTTAGCACCAGCCAAGGTAGGAGACTCAAATGCCTACCCCAAATGTCAATAAAGATTCAAGGCCAAGGGGGCATATTTCAGGGCTAGAACTAGTTTTTCTGCAGGGTCAACCATCCAGCCGCTCACCTCCCAGATCCCCTCACCAACAGGTGTCAAACTGGCTCTGTCTTGCTGACTAATAAGGAAAAAAATTCCTCTCTAAGAATTAATATTTTTGTCTTAAAAATTCAGAAGATAAATGAAAGAAAAATGGCTTTAACAGTAGGAGTGCAAATGACTTATCATAGAGAATATGGTGGGTCCCATGTTATTTTTAGAGCCCCCGCCCCAATTAAGTGCTATTTGGCTGGATCATGATGCTCGGTGCCGACGTGGGAAAGCAAGAAGAGTACCACTCTGACCTACCAGGCAGTTTTCATAAGTGGATTTTATTGATACAGTAAATAGTGCCAAAATTAACCTCTTGCTGAGAGAGTTTCCCAACTGAGTTTAAATTTCAAGTCTTAGATATCAGAAAATTGGCATAAATGGCTATATATCCCAGCAAGGTCCCAATCAAGACAACCATCTTCTTTCAGGATAATAATGATTCTCTGCTGTTGTCCTTGGCAACGTAAAGGGCTGGCTTGGAAATAATTTCGTCTGAGATAACTCTTTTATGGGCAAAATTGTTCCATTTCTGGGGCTATGATTTTGGGACTCTGATAGTCTTGTTTTTCATAGTATCTCCTGGGAATCTTTAAAACAGTGAGGAGCATCAGAGACTTGGTGTTCAACAAATACAGGCCCGAGGCCATGAAGAGGGAAATATATGCTCCTTCCAGTGAGGAAGGGCCCAATCTTCAAATGCTAAAAGAACCCTGTCACTCCGCACATGATGAGAATCCTCCTGACTGAGCCTCAGTAGAACTAAAATAAAAAGTGGGGAGTATTTTATAATCTTTGGAATTTTAACTCACAAGCATAAGAAAAATTGATTTTGGACCTAATTCCATGGAAATCTAGTATATTTGGACTTTAACTGGAAAAAGAATGTAATCTCCCTATTTTAATAATTCCCCAGCATTGTTATAGAAGCAGAGTAATTATACTCAAATTTGGGCCATCTCTCGATTTACATTTTGTTACTGGGGTATAATTATGGTATCAATCAAACTCAAAGCAGATTTCCTAACAGGCTATGTTGGCCAATGTTTCAGGGAGAAAAATGCAGACTGGAAAATCAACTAGAGATTAAATTTTCAGCCTTGAAGTTGATTTAACTAATGTGCTCTTCTGACCCATTTCAGAGTCTTTGCACGGGAGTTAGGGAAGCCAGGACCACTGACAGGCGCTCCTGAAGGGCACTGCAATGGCAGGAGTAGGAGAAGGGCCCCCTCAGGGTGGGGGAAGAGCTGGTTCATTAAGGGTTTTCTGTCCTCCCTGGGCGAGCAGAACACAAGGCTAGGAAGGCACAACACAGAAAAAGGTGGAGGGAAAATACTTCTTCCCTTTCTTCTTGTTTCCTTCTTTGCTGAGGGAGCCCAGTCAGTGAAACCCTCCAAGCTTGTCTCTGGCCCTTTGCTCGCTATATCATGGAAAAGTTAATGACTAATCTGAGAGCAGTTTTAGAAATACTAAACTGTATATACTTGGCTCAAATCCTCTGGGAAGAATCTGAATTCTCCGGTCCTTTATATCATGGGTTATATAGTTTTCTTTTGGAGGACGGAAGCTGTAGGCGTCTACTGACGCCTGTGGATGAAAGAGTAAGTCTCTCTAACGTGGGGAGGGGGACAATAGTAGGGACCCTCCCTTCCAGGACCAATGAGCTACAGCCTCCAGTCTATGTTTTGTCCTTCATAAAGGTGACCATTTGCTTCCATCTGATGACTGCCAGGCTTAATTTTTAGAATTATTTCACCTGCAGCAATCTGCATAGATTAAGGGTAGGGGAATTTCAGGAACTTTCAGGGGAAGAAAAGGGCCCAAAATGAGTGGAGCCCTGTCATCTGTAGCGAATGTCCCTTCTGGAGGGGGCAGTAAAGGCAAAAGACCAGGCCGGAATCAGGCCAGCCTTGTGTGGAAAGCGCTCTTCCCATCTGGAAACAGCTCTGGGTCAGCATCGGTTGTCCTCAGGTGTCAGGTTCAACAGAAGCAATGCTGGGAGTGGAACTGAATTAATTTCATTTTTATATTTGACAGCCCCTCAAACTCCCCTTCAGTGAGAAATAAGTCCTGAGTCCATTTCATTGATAGTGTCTCTATGCATTTTACTCAAGGAGTTCAAGTCCTCGAGCAGGCAAAACCAGTTCCCACAAGAGTGCTCACGGTAAGACATCTTTGTGACGGCACAGCCTCGCACACCACGCCTACGAAAAGAGTGTGGAACTGCCAGAGCCACCTTCACCCACAATGCCTTTCTGCCCAAGTCTGAACTCACTCAGGCCAGCAACAACCATTTCTACCTTTGAACACACTAACCTCGAGCCCCGGGTGATATATTTGAGAGTGAGGCAAGCAAAGTTCAGACCTGGCACCTCTCTCCCCTGGTCCAACCAGTGCAAAACAAAACAACATTATCACCTCTTGTGGGGTAAAGACATTTTTCTTAAGTTTATCCAGCATATTTGCTGAGCCTTTTTGATTATCACAGTACTGACACACCCTCCACACAGCCGACGGAGCCAGACCCATGCCTGCGGTCTTCTGAAGTCTAGTCTAGCCTTCGACACATACTCCTATACCTTTCAACAGGTTTCCTGCCATCTGTGAGCCTTCGTTCTTTTTGTTTTGTTTTGGTTTGGTTTTGTTTTTCATATACAAGAAGCCTCATTTTAGCCTCACATTTATAATTGCAAGTAGTAAAACAATGAACTCTGAAGCCAGGATACCTCAGCTGAAATCCTGGCTCTGCCGCATATTGGCCCTAAATCCTTATCCAAGTTAAATAATTATTCTATCCATTGTTTCCTCATTAGTGAAATGGAGATACGGAGTAGATCCCTATGTCACAAGGTCGGTCCAGTAATTAAACAGTAAATAAATGTAAAGTCCTTAGAAGAGTGCCTGGCATATGATTAGTCTCAAAAACACTATTGTTATTCGTAATGACAAGATAATTACAATTTTTATTGTATTTCATGACTAAGTGTGGTATCTATAGGACACATATATTAAGCTAGTGAATTAACTCACACCCCCACACAAGGCTCATTCTCTCTCCCTGTGAGACGTCCAGATTCTGTGGCTTTACATTTATGACCAGCACTCTCTGGTGGATCCAATCTGACTTTTTTCCTAAATAAATTTTACTTTCTTTTCAAGTTCTGTTTCAAAGGTCATCTGTTTAATGAAACTGATAAGGTAACAGGATGTTTTAGTTGGAAAAACCATCATTGTTCTGAAGTGGAAAAAAATGAGCCCCAGAAATATAGTAACTCTTCCCAAAAGTTTGGTTGGAATGGAGCCCAGAAGTTTGGAGCAGTAGCTGTGGGGAAGAAAGTACTTTGTGAGGGTCCTAAGGAAGGCTTTGGAGTTTCAGCCATGCCCCTCAAATCTCCATTAGCATACCCAGAAACTTCCTTTGATATGCAGCTTCCTTGGATATGCTTTGATAAGAACTGGCAGTTTTTTAATTATGAGTAGAGTTTGTAGAGTAATGATTAGAATACTTTGCTACATTTTTATCTCTGACTCCCTCTCTAAATTACAACAATGTGCTTGATATGCAAGTAGAGCTTCAAGACAAGTTCCCTAGTCTCGGTCCAAGGTCCAAGAGCAGGCCCCCCCTTAGCTCCTTCTGGAAAGAAATTCTGGAACTGCCTTTGCTTGAAGATGAGTCAAAAACAATTCTTTTAACACGAGAGACCCTGAACTATGTTATATAAGCATTAAAACGGAAGGACATGTATATTCTTCTCACATTATTCTTTTAACCTATATAGGACAAGTATTAAAACCCCATCAAGTGAATGAGGACATGGCATCACAGAGATTCAACAGGAAAAAGTAAGTGTAAGAAGTTGACTGCAGGGCAAAAATATGGAACCTGTTCTAATTATTACAAACTTAGTCTTGTATTTGTGCCATCTTACGGTTAATGGAAAGTAATCGGTGTTTTTTAATATCATGGCCAAGATAATTTAGATGAAAGCATAGCAAGTCTGCATTATTAATAACCATTCATGAATATTGTGACAAGAATTAGTTTTTTCGCCCTGCAGTATAATTGTGTTTCTGTATCCAAGCTGGCCTTTAATTTCTTAAACTTTTTTTTTTTTCTTTTTGGCTGTGGAGAAAAATACCAGGAAAAAAAAATACAACTTTGAAAAAAATAATAATTATAGCATTATCCCGTCAGAAAGCTTTGGGCTATTCATCTGAAATTGGGCCTTTAGCCCACATGCCCATAATATAAACATCCTTTTGATACAGATAAAAAGTTCAAGGAGCTGAGTCTGGAAAAGTCAATTATTCCTAAGAGTTCTCTGAAAGAGAGTTGAGCCAAAGCTCACACCACCTGGGAACTATTAGATGAGCTGGGAATGGGAAACTTTTACACTGTTTAAGCTCCACATCGTATCAGTGTGATGATGTGCCTTTCGAACGCACTCCTACCGATGCTGAGTACACCAGCTACTGTGTTAAATACACGGTGTGGAATTCTCAAAGGCCACGCCATATTGATATTGCCCAAACTCCACTGACCACACTCATCAGCACTGGTACAGGCATCTGATCATCTGTCCCAAAAGGCCTCTCAAGGATTCTCCAAGTAGAACCAAGGATGAGACTCAAGTAGTGTCAGCGGCATCTGGCTTGGTGGTGAGCAGCTTTCCTGCCTCCCAGCACATCTGGAAAAGGAGATGATGAAACAAACATGCAAATCCAGCAGAGGCCAGGGATACTCAGAGAGGCCTCCGGTGATTCTGGGGTCCCTGGGATCTGCCCGATATTTTTACTTTTCTACTAAGACACTCCAAGTTTGAGTTCTGACATTTTTTAATGAAAATATCTATGATTTATACAAGAGGCCGGTGGGGCCAGGGAAGGAAATGTGCTCTATGATGCAGTAAGTGTAATCACACAGGGAACCCTGGGGTGCAGAGGCGGGGGGTAGCTCAGAAGAGAATTATGTATTCTGCTCTCAGGGCAAACAGTATTAACAAGAGAGATGTGACGGGTTTTTTTTTTTTTGTTTTGTTGTTTCACTCTTTTTTGTGGAGTAAGTTTGGAGATGTGGGTGGAGACGGATGTAGAACAGGAATACTAGGGGCTTGAGGAAGCAGTCTGAAACATAAGCAGGGATGACAAGGCGTGAGACTCAAGGAAGGCAGAAATGATTTCCAATGGTTAAAGTGGAGGTTCATGTTGAAGGTGGGCTGAGCTGAGCCTTTGAGACACTGCAGCAGATCTCCTGTTTGTAAGCAATGGAGCTAGATTGTATAGTGGATTAAGAAAATGGCTCACTTACTTGAAGTGTCAGGAAACATAACCACATTAAGCTGTATTAATGGTTGATTTGTGTGGCTTCACACCATTTTTTTTTTTTTAACCAGTGGGCCCTGAGAGCTCCATGCTGGTCTAGACTGCCACGGAACATTGTCCACACAGCCTGAGCAGTTGCTTTCGGGATTGTGTTCTAAGTCAAGTCCATCTAAGTTCAGCCTGGGGCTGCCCTAACAGCAGTTGTAAAAGCCCGTTGCCGTGAAGTTGAGGGAGATGAAGAACTGGGACAGCATTTGGCCACATTCTCCGTCATGTAGAGAATGTCAACGAGCTGCAACATGAGTGAGAGGTGAGAGAAAAGGGTAGAGTGGGGGGAAGACAAAGCCACAGCCCAGCCTGCCTTAGAGGCTGTGTACCAATTCTCTGATGAATCCAGCTGAGTAAATTTTCTGTCACTTGTACCTGAAAGAATATTAATTACACGCTGAGCACTAAAGAATGTACTGATGTGTTTCTCCCATTGGGTATGTGTCTTCACTTTGCAAATCATGTTGTAAATACATCTAAGTGCTAGGAGACACAGAGATATCGTGTAGACCTGATTCCATTTTTTTTTTTTTATGGATGAAAAAATTGAGGAGTAACTCAGGCATGCTGTTTTCTCTAAAATAAAAGGTGAATTGCTGGCGGAGCAATCGCTTGATTAGCAATTGGGGGCTATTCTATTTCAAAAGTTTATGCATGTGTCATCAATTGTATGATTATACACACACATATGTGTATACTGTCACATCTAATGTAATTAGTGTTATCTACCAGTGATGGCTTAACTTGGCCTTGACTTTGGAGTGGTTACTTTGCACCAAGAGAACACAATATGTGACATCTTTGGAATCAATCTCATTGTAGCTCGTTGGCCTGATCCGACATCAGAACTGCAAGGGGCTTAGTAGGGTTCGGAAGACCTATAGACATACCTCGTATCAACTGATCTGTTTCTTTTTTCAATAATTTAAAGTTTGTTTTTTCCTGTTTTTCTCTTCAAGTTTACTCACCAAGGAGCAGGTAATTACCTCAGTGCATTATGTCAGCCATCCCATCACTGATGGATACTAGATTTTTTTTTAGAAGTGTCATTACCATGTCCATTCACTTTAAATAGCAGAGTTGGATTAGGTTTGGAAGCATGGGGTTCCCCCCTTACATAAGCTTTTTAACATCACACCGCCTGACAAGAACTTAACATTAATAGTCTCTGGCAGTGAGAACAGAACTTCCTAATGCTCTGCAGTCAACACCAAAAACATCAGCACTTAACCCAGGATCAGAATTTCCTTGGACACTGAGAGGTCATGATGAAAACCTACCTGTTCTTTCTCACGCAAAGAGCCAAGAGGCTACTTTTCCAGCCTGACTTCATGAAGAGGACACAGATAATTTCAAAATCATATCATATCCCATGCTCCCATTTAGGACCTATTTTAAAAGGGAAACTCAACTAAAACTAAAGAATCTCAAAATAAAATGTATAGAACTTAAAACAGTTGCATTTCCCAAAAGTCATGGACACTGCGCTGCAATGAGCAGAGTCGTAATTTTAGAATAAAATAGTCCTAGCATTAAAATATAACTCAGTGAAATCTGTTGTACTACTTTTTTTTCTAATTTGTAAAATGGTACCTACTTTTCTGAGCATCGTTCTTATTATTTGCCTTCGGTTAGAATATTCAGAAATCAAAATTTGCGGCAAAGCTTTAGCAGCCACTTCGGTATGAAATAGAGTGAAGTAAAGAGTGAGGTGGGAAGGAGAGGGCGTCAGCACACTGGTCACTCTGGGCGTCAGGCATAGCCAATCGCTCATTTTGGGGACCATCTTCTAATAAGTCATAGGAACTTCCCTTTCTTAAAACAGTTGAGAGGTAGCAGTTATCCACAGAGGAAGAAATTATCTGGTTTCCCACTGTTTCAAGGTAACTCCAGAGGGTGCGAACTCAGAGGGCTTCTGGGCGGCCCGTGTGTGGGCACAGAGCGGAGCTGCCGCCTTTCAGTAACAACCTGCGGCACCAGCGCGAGGGAGGTCTGTTGCGTTGAGTCCACGCAAAGTATCTTAGAGCTCACAGATTCTCTGCCTGAGTCGGAAATGAGATGAAACCCGGAGCCAAGTGGCCAAGGAACCAGACGAAGGCAAAAATATCTGAGGTGGTGGGAGCGGGTTATCTATCTGATTTTTTAAATTATTTTAAATTGATTTTTAGAGAGAAGAGGAAGGGAGAGAGAACAAGAGAAACATTGACCTATGGTCGCACTTATTTATGTATTCATTGGTTGATTCTTGCATGTGCCCTGTCTGGAGATGGGACCCACAAGCTCGGTGCATCGGAACAATGCCGTAACCAACGGAGCTACCCAGCCACAGCTTCTTCGGATCTTAAAGAGTGGTTCTGAAAATTCCATAGAATAAATTATGCAAAGGACTTGGTGTATAGTAGATATTTTATTCATGTCATATAGCCAGAATGTTTTGTTTCATCAAATTAAGATGAATTCCCATGTGTTCAATTTGTAGGAAGTCTTTATCTCATACTCCAACTCAATTTCTGGGCATTTGGGGAAAAGAAAGTCTTCTTGCCCACTCTTATGTTTCCTTCCCTGTGCAGTTAGACTGAGAGAAAGGGGGTGAAGCTGGTCCGAAGCAGATCAGAGCGAAAGCAAAGAGCATATAGCAAAAGTTGGGCAGCACCAGGCATCTGGGTTTGAAACAAGGCTGAGGTGGAGGTGGAGGTGAAGGTACACATTCCTGGTGCCGCAGAAACTTTCTGCGTATTCTTTGCTGCCTCAGAGCAGCAGCAAATGAACAATTGGGAGGAACAATTTTGTCTCGTTATGTCAACTGGTTATGCTGATGAGCTCTGTTACCAGATACTGTTGAAAGTAGGAGGGACCCACAATATAATTTATCTAGCAAAGCGGTATGTTCACCTTCTGTTTTTGAGCTGTTTCTAGAACAAATCATGCTTGAATTTGTGGTAGTTAACCATTTTAAATTTGGGAGACACACTTCATCTGAAAAACCCGAAAGAGAGAATTCATTGTGCAAACAGTTTTTAAAAATTATTATCACGAAGAACTGGAGTTTTAAATAAAAATGTTAAATTAAAACCCAAGCCAGTAAGTGAATGTGAGCACAATGTACATAACTTTTCCTGCCTTGGGTTTCTCATCTCTAAACATTTCTAATAAAATTTAATTTTCAAATTTGTTTTGACAGTTAAAGAAATTTACGAATGAAACATAGCTGCCACTGGGTTAGCAATCAGAAGTTGTCAGCCTCTTCTGATTTTTTATGTGAACCTTGAGTACAGAGAAATCATTTGCATTTCACTTTTTTTTCTTTTTTTGGTGAATTCCTTTCAATTTGATAAAATAAATTAAGATCATTTCTGGAAATAAACAGCCATGGTTCAATAATGGCGTGGGCTCCAGGAACGTCCACGAGGACATGCCTTCTTGGGGGACACCCATTCCTTCTTCCCAGCAGGGTGCTTAACAAGGGTCTCTTCCTGGGGTCTCTTGTCTTCTTCCGTGACAACACTCTGCAAGATGTTATAACGAGAAACCACTTATTTTTAGGACAGTCATATTTCACCAAGTTATTCCTTTAAATTCTTCTGACTTTCTTGTACAGTGTCTTCTATTAAACTATCTATTTTAAGAGCTAAAACATCAACCAGCTACTCACGCATCTGGATTTTTTACTGATTCAAAAGATGACCTTGGGTAAAATTAAGCTCCTTCACAGTTTGTCCCATTACCTAAAACGGGAGAGTTTGAAATACCTGCTATGAAGTAATCTGGCTAGAAAACCTCAATTTTGTATCTAATTCTATGCCACTTGATCATAAAGACAAAATAAGTCCCTTCGTAACACTCAGTTCGCTCAGGCACATGGAATTTCAATAAACAGAAGGAATGTTTGACATATTAATTGTCCAGTTCACAAGTTCTGATTTGAAGGTAACACTCATTCTTTATATAGTGGTGTGTTTGATGTTACAGGGGACAAAGTAAAGGGTGGAGAATCAAATCTTACCCTGGAAAAATATCGGGTAAAATTTCAGTTACTCCACTTCTATTGGTTAATCCTGAAAAAAGTTAAAGAAAATAAAATGTGTAAAAATAGTGTTTAAAGATGAAAAGATGGAATCATATAAAGGTGATGAAGTATTTTAATTATATCCAGAGGGCAATAATTTTACATGTAGAGTATACAAGAAGATATTTCTGAGTATAGAATAAAACGTCAGAATTCCCATTTATACATTTGTTTCCTCATCATTTTTATTTTTACTTTGTTTTGCTTTTATTTTAGAGCTTACATAATAGAGTGGTATAATAGTCCAAGCATATAAATTATAAAAAAGTAAAGTATTTGGGGAAACAATCTAAATTTAATAATTACCGGTAAGCACGTTCAATGGAAGTTTGGAGACCACTGGCCCACTGGGTTACATTCAAAACATTCCAGAGAAAAAAAAGATATTAATATTTACTGACTCACCACAAGAGAGTGACATTGCCAAGACCCTACTTCAAAGCCTCCATGCTAGCCCTTCCGACTGCCTAAAATGTTCCTTCTCCCACAATCCATCTAGCTCATTCCCAAAGTCCTCTAGCCCTTTTCAAATATGACACTTCTCATCAGTCTTCCTTGTATACCCTATCTAAAATGTGATACCCCTCATCCCAATGTTCCATTTAGCCTACCATTGTATTTTATTGATACTTCTTAGTACTTGCCACCACCCACTGACTTGTTACCTGTTTTACTTATTTTGTACACGCCACTTCAGGCTGTTTACGCTCTGTCCTCCTACAAGGAAGTAAGTTCAGGAAAGCAGGACATTTGTGTATTTCATTTATCGTTCTATCCCTAGTTTCAAGACTAACGTCTGCATACAACAGGTACCAACATATGTTAAGTGGTATATGTTATCTTATTTATTCATCACAACCAAGAGAAGTAAACTTTTTTTTTATCCTTTTAGCTGAATAAACTGAGTGTCCAACAGTAGTAAGTAGCTTGCTCCAAACCTCAGAGCAAGAAATAGGCGTCCTCTGAGAGGTGGCAAGAGGAAGGAGGTCAGCAGGCCATCTGACGTGGGAAGAGAGACCAGACTTGTTATGTGAGTTCTTGCGGAGTCAGAGTGGGGTCAAGGGACAGAAACTAAGGGAGAGTGATTTCAGATCTTAGCAGAGATGAACAGGATTAGAACGCACCGTCTATAGAATGAGAGCTCCTGGAAAATAGAGATACTCAAGAAAAGAATGTGTATGATCAGGTTGCAGGGCCATGGCAATGATGATGAATTAACAGGCTAGGAGGAACACAGAATGAGTTGTTTCTCGAGCAACTTGCATGATTTTGAAATACAAATTTTTAATAAAGTGTTACTGCGAATGACACCAATTTCGAAGCTTCTATGAGAAAATAAAGGTTGGAATGTTCAATAAAAGTAACAACGGCAACAAAAATCATTCTGTTTTGAGGAGATAAATCATAGCTCCAAGAAGAAAAAGCCTTGGGTAATGGAAGTAACCTTCATGGAATATCTCCTGTATGGAACACAGTGTAAGGCATAATTTCTATTTTTTCTGCACACTGCCTTTTCAAATGAGGACACTAAGATTCAGGCACATGATATGACTTCTCAAAGCCAACACAGTGAGGAGGTCACAGACCTAGGTCACGAGACCAGACTTTTAAACTCCCTGCTAACCCTATGGTTTGCCAAGTACATTATAGTTAGATGTTTTAAAGATAGGAAATAAATTAGTTAAAATATACATAAATTAACAAGGAAAGTACTAAAATTATTTTTATGGTTCAAATAAAGATATCTGAGACTTCACCATGTAGTTTTGATTATGCTAGAGAAACCACTTAAAGGTAGTAAAAAACGCTTGTGACTGTGAGTTATGAAATTCAGGTAAGCACACTTGAAACAAGCCCGCCCAAGTGAAGCTGGCTGGCCATTGCTTTTTTCCACCAAAGAAAGTCTAAAAAAAAATGGCTTAAATGTTTCAGAATAAAATATTTCAGTCAATATATTCTAAAGTATTCACTAAACATAATCGTTTATAACCTACTACATTTAAACATGGTGGGTAACTTGATTAATTAATTCATTCATGACTCATAACTGTATAAATATATCACCATAATTTATACAGGTTTTAAATCTCTTTAAATTATTTTCTGATTGGAAAACAAAAATTACTATTTATGAACTTCCAAAAACACAGAAATTTTTAAAAATTATTATTTTAAAAATACTTTCTGTAGTCGTGAAGTGTGCTCTCAGACATGTTAGCATGAAATTGTTGGTCAGCTAATATAAACAACCAAAAAATTGTATAGTACCTACTCTGTGGCTATACTTTACCTACATAACTCATTTAATCTTCAGCACAAATGCAGTATGCTGTTGAATTTCCATTTAATAACCATGGAAACTGAGGCAAAGTAGTGCTATGTATCTTGTCCAAATTTACATAATTAGTGTGAATACTTAACCCTGGACTAGAAATTTGAGGGAATTTATAATGATATGCCAAATGAATCACCTGTCCTCAAAAATTACAACTCTGAAATATTTTATTATTAGATAAATAAATAAATAATCAGTTAAGTAATTAATAAAAGAACTAAAGGGCAATGCATGCTATATAATCAAATGTTATTTTTGTGGTTACTGAAATGAATTTTTTTGGAACCTGCAGAGAAAAAAAATATAAAGTCGACTTGGTATTTGAGCTTTAGGAAAGATGAGGCAATCCAATTAATTCAAGGCATGTGCATTGTTCACATAATGCTTAAGGGCCATTAGGCTAGATCCTAGCTATAGAAAAAAGGTGACATGCTTGCCCTCCTCACATCTTTCTAGCGGGAGAGCAAGATTTGTAAACAAAAGTCGCAAGAGGTTTCAGTTTAGACAAGAATAGAATACAAATAAGATGGACAAGCGTTATAGAAGAGAAAGAAAAGGCTGAGTGTTTTTCTGAATCTCGATAGAAAATTCATATGAATATCATTTGTAATTCAAGTCAAATTGCCATGTAAGGCAAAGAGCTCTGGCATCAGTGTCCTCAACGTTTTATATTTGTTTGAATTCTTTTTGTAAACTTCAGGGAACATTGCAACTGGATGTTGCATGTTCCATCCCATAAGTAAGAAATAGACCTTAGTTTGATTTTCTGTTTTTCTGTAGCCAAATGAGGTCTGTGCCATTAAAGTAAATTAATGCTCTCAGATTATTTCTTTCACTGGAAAAATGTGCCAAATTATCATGGACATCGTCAACAGAAACTGCCGCTCTTTTTTCACAATATGTACTCATTTTAGCGAATTGACACTTACTGTGCAAATAGGATGTCTGTTCTAAAGTATGCATATTTGTAACTGTCTGTATTCCCCTTGCAGACTTACTTACATATATTTGAATATTATTCATCCTTTAAGAGGTTGGGAGATTACTTGAAATGTAACATATTAAGTTAAGATGCTTCTAAAGGACCCAGAACAAACATTAAGTGTAACACAATCTAAAGGCACAATTACTTGCTTAATGACGCCGACTTTGCATCCAACAATGCATGCTGTGATGGATAGAAGTATTCAAAATGTACAGTGTAGTTTTCCAATGATACCATTACAACAAGAAGGATTTAGACAGATCCGGAAATCCAAGCATTTTTTACAAGTCATCAAAAATTGAAGTGAAGGTTGCTGAAGTAAGGGTTCTGAAAGTCCAGGGATCAGGGCCAAAGATGCTCAGACAATAGATGTGCCAGGGACAGACACAGAATGGTATAGAGTAGAACTACCCTTGGCAACCTACCATGTCAAGTGCTGTGCTATGATTTTTTTAAATAATTTGGTATTCTTTAGAATCCATGTTGCTCATTTGGAAATCAATCATGTGGTGTGGAGGAGAGGTGGAAATACAGAAGGAAAGCAACACACAAAATTCTAGGCTTTTGGTAAAGCAATGAGTAAGGTGTGGACACGGCTCTTGAGAGAAAGAACGCTTTTGAACGCAGTGTTATTTTATAGAGTAGCCATGTATAATATTATCTACAACCTGTACATACTTGTTATATATGTTGACATAAGGTAATTAAGTGATACCAGACTAATCATAATTATATTTTTATTTTTGAACAAATTCATTGAGAAGACCATCTTTTCTAGACACACTGAGCTTCTCCTTAGCATGAGAACCAACCCATAAGTAAATCAGAAGCCAAAATACTTACCTGAGAGTTTGCCCCTCAAGATAGCAGAAGCAGCTAGAAATTTTACTTCAAGTTAAAGGAGCATGCCATGTCTTGGAATATATATGCTTTTAAAATATATTGACTTAAACCTTATTTATTCCAACGAGAGTCTAGAACTAGGTCATAGCCCACTCATCCCGTTTTGGAAAGGGTTCTCTTTCACTAACTGTACCTGCTGACATTCATCAGTTTGCTTAGTTTTACTGCCTTCAGAAGTACCTTTTAAAAAAAATAAGGGTTCAGAACTACCAACAATATGCCCAGAAATAAGGTCAACTCAACTCTGGGAACACTAGAAAGCTCCCTCAACTACTGATCGCCAAACATAAAATATGACCCTCATGCCTTGCACCCTTTCTTATTTTCCCCTATGACTATGGAAAGATTTGCTCTCTATACCTAAAAGGAGCTCTGAACCCCAGTTCTTCTTTTGCTTCCTCCTCCTCCTCCTTGTCCTTCTTCCCCTCTTCTTTTACCAGTATATTTAAGGATACATACATATTCATATTCTTTGATATTATTATTTCATACTGAAAATTTTGATAGGTGGTGTTTTCTTGGTAATTCTGATCAATGTATTTTGTAATTTTCATTGCTATTTTGTTTTTATCTCATTAAATTTTTAAATAATATATTTTAGTTTTCTCTTAATTTTTCATTTAATTTTTATCATGCTTAGAGGACATAATCCATAGGATCTTTATTTTTAGAATATAAAAGAGGTTTACTTTATAGTAATTTGTGACCAATATTTATAAATATGCCTAAAAAACAAATATTTTTTCTTCTTTGTGTGACAGTTTTTTTCTCTTTAATTTCTTACTCTCTGTCAATAATAGCTCTAGTTCTTGGATTTTATTATTTGAATTTCCATAGTCTAACTTATTATTTTTCTGTTTCATCTAACCATTTATAATAACATTGCATTTAAAAACTTCAGTTGCGACCTTTGTGATCATGAAAATATTCTTTTGTACGTTACCTGTATATATGCTTATTTAATTTTTTAGAATGAAGGTATGATAAAAGGGGCAAATTTTACAGCACTATTTTAAAATTTAAACTGTAAAGCATTGTGTGAGTCCAACACCAAATACCTTGGTCTTCTCTACTTTGATATAGAAGATATAAACTTTTGTGTTTATTTCAATTTAAGAGAAAGAACTTGGAGTCCAAGAGTTTCAACCCTGGCTCATCCACTTACCAGGAGACTCGGTCATGTTCGCCTGGCCACGGGGCTTGCTAGTGTTTTCATCTGTAGAATAAAAAAAAATTGTTTTATACATTTGTTATGAAAATTAATAAGTTAATTTATGAAGTTCCAAGTATACTTCGTGGCCCACAATAAGTGCTATTTAAATTACAGCTATTATTGTGATTTTAGTCATAGTTATAACTGAGAAACAAGTTAACAGCAATTTTATGGTATCTTGTTTTCACAGCTAGTGTCGTTTTCATTCACACAGGAAATCTAGGAAAGGAGGAGGAATCACAATTCCTACCCTGACTCCCGGAAGCACAGCCCAAAGTGCTTCTAGGTAAAGTGTTCTGCTCAAGGTCACTTACAAAATCATTCGACCGTCAGACCTGGGACTGGGATCATTTGACGGCAAACCTAGTATTTTTACTCCGACTCACTGTATCTTACAGCAGGAGGGTAATCTGTCTTTTGCATTAGTACCCGAAAGGTATGTGGGGGAAGAAAAACTACAAGTAAAATATGTAAGAGCACTAGAAAAGTAATTGGAAAACTAAGGTCAGGAGGACAAGCTCTAAAGACACTAGGCTGATGCAGAGAAATGATGGGGTAGGACAGAGGCTGCTGGAGGAGTCGTCAGAAAAGGACAAGAAATGCAGGCCCGAGAGGCCGTGCTTGGGATAATAAATGCCTGCGGGGCTGAGTCTTCTCTGTTATTGTTATTCAAACAAAGACCTACAGTCATTACCTGGACCTTGGGCCCAAACCACACACTTTTTATATGTCTGTTGTGAATTTCACTGAAAGGGCTGTTTTTAAGTAGCAGTTTTAAAGGAGTAAATGTGGGGAGAGAACAACATTGACTACAGCTCAGAGTTCATTGGTTTGTTGGATTAATAACTCAGTATCTTCAGTTCCCTATTTTTTTCTCCCAAACTATTAAAATTAAAAGAAAACAACATCAAAAAGTACTTGCTGCAGATATGAAACATCACCCACAATGTTCTATTTTTTAAAAGATTTTACTTATTTGTTTTTTAGAGAGACAGGAAGGGAGGAAGAAAGAAAGGGAGAGAAACATCAATTGGTTGCCTGTGGCATGTCCCCAGCCGATGACCTGGCCCGTAACCCAGGGATGTGCCCTGACGGGGAATCAAGCCTGTGACCCTGCAGTCTGCAGGACAACGGACGCCCAGCCAACTGAGCCACACCAGCCAGGGCTACAATGTTCCAATTTGTAAGGGCCTCCCTGCGGCGCTTACTGAGAAAGAATTGGTGTGAGTTGGGAAGCAAAAGGGAAGAAATTAGTTGTCCCTTTTAACGTGAGATCCTCTATCAAGCACTTTCCATGTCTTCATCAGCACAATCCTTGGAACAACTATGTGGAATAGAGTCCTCCCCTGTAAAAGGGTTGGTAGACGATGGTCCATGGGTGAAATCCAGCCTACCACCTCTTTTGGCAAATCGAGTTTTATTAAAATGCAGCCTTCCTCATTCACTGAAATCCAGGCTAGGTCTGCTTTTGAGCCACAGCGGCTGAAAAGGGGTTTCAAAGGGAAAAACCGGCCAGCACAGCCCCACCCAGCGAGAGTGCTGAGCCCTGAATGGGGGGCCAGACTTGCTGGGAAGAAAGGTAGTGTTCAAGACAAGCAGCTCTCAGTCTTTGGAAGGCAGACTGATCTCTGGCTCCTCGCAGTTCAACATGAGAGGAGATCCAAAGACCTCTCTGGGGCAAGCGGGATGCGCTGTTCTTCAAAAAGTACCATCACACACACATTTGGGAACATCGTTTTTGTCTTAGAGCGTCTGGGTGTGAATGTGGGGGAAGTATAGAAGAACTACTATGAAAACGAGCTTACTTCATCCTTGTCGCCAGGACTCCTAAGTTATGGAATGAAATATATATGAAGGGCAGTTAGATGTACGTTCTGTGAACCAGGAGAGAGACATGCTCTCGCTGGTGTGGTTCAGTGGCTTGAGCACCAGCCTGCAAGCCAAAGGGTTGTCGGTTGGATTCCCAGGCAGGGCACAGGCCTGGGCTGCGGGCCACGGTCCCAGGAAGGGATGCACAAGAGGCCGCCACACATTGATGTTTCTCTCCCTGTCTTTCTCTCTCCCATCCCCTCTCTCTAAAAATAAATAAATAAAATCTTAAAAAAAAAAAGAAACACAGATATGTGTCTGTAATATTTTTCAATGCCAAGTCAAAGTTTAGTTTCCTTGCTAAAAAAATATACGTGTGCATGTGCATTTCCTCTCATAAGATGTCCTTTTAAATATGATCGCTCTTTGAGGATTTTTTTAAAAATTCCTGTCGCCCTGCCCAGAGAGAGAGGGTGAAGAAAACCTACTGGCTGCAGCCTTCAAGCCAGCGAGCAGGAAGAGGGCACGGTAGGCAGGAGGAAACATCTGTTCACAGAAATGTGAATTTATGAACCAAGGGCGGATCTCTTAAAATTTTCCTGTCAATAGTTGCCTTGCGTCACCAGATTATCTCCCATTGGTTTTAGGTGTTTGAATTTTTACCCCAACAGATCATAAAGTCCAAAAGTCATGAGATTATTAAGTTAAAAAAGCAACATGATATAGTTGAAAAAGCTCCCAGCTATGCATTCAGAAACACGGAACCAGGCCCTGCTTCTACACCGAGCATCGAAAACTCCAATTTCTTTATTTGGAAATGGGAGCAAAATTTCCCCCCACCTGCCCTAAAGGATTGCTATAAGGACTGAAATAGAAATAAGGTGGGAAAATGCTTTTAAACTCTTAGAGACTATCTAAAGTAAAAATTATTAGCATCACAACGATGAGGATGATGGTAACGATGAACAACCAAGAATTTTTTTTTTCCAAAGAGGAAATGACTGCTGTTTAGAATTATTTTGGGACAACCCTTCAAACCAGTGACCTCAAGGACACTGGAGATATGGCCACAGCCACCCTTCTTAAGCTCCCAGCTTCACAGCGTATTTAATTTCTGAGTGTCATACCTCAGTGTGCAACGGCAGGGGAAGAACTGACATTGTCTCGGCCACATGGCTGAGGCAAGAAACCCCCAAGCTGGAAAGGAGGTGGAAGAAGACAAGTGGAGGGACAAATCCTCAAACCCCCCCAACAGTGGCCTCTTACCAGAGAGCTGTTGCTGTTTATTTAGCTCTACCCTAAGTCCCCCAGGCACCTCAGTATCAATTGTCTCAAACCCAGCTTTCCTTTCCCACCAACTCCTCCCTCTTCCGTGCTTAGGGAGTTACTCCAAAGGACACTCTTCCATGAATTGTTCCATATCGTACCTGGCATAAAATGTGTTGCTTTTATTCGCTAAAACAGTCAAATCTGCTCCTACTTCTTCAAGCCCACTTCCGCTGATTCTACCCAGAACTTTATCATATCTCACTTGCTACGATCACCTGTATCTGGTTTCTCGGTTTCCCATGTTTACCCTTCCATCTGCACTGATGCCTCTGTCATCCACTTTTCCCTTAGGGGTTAGAGCTTAATGACGCCCCATCACCTTCTCTCCATGCTTGCATAGGGTGGGATAGCAGGTGCTAATATTGAAGGACTTGAGCGCTGTGCATTGTAACGGAATGTTTGATGCACATTCACACTCTACACCCAGCCACAGAAGCTACCAGGCATCAGTCCAGTGAATCGCGTGGCGCGTGGCACAGAATACAGACGCGAAAGTCAGTCCTGAGCAACAGGTTGAAGAGACCACATTTTTATGAGGGTTTTCAATATGGCTGACAACTGGAGGTGCTTCAGTGCCCTGTGACTTGCAAAACCACAAAAACAAACAAACAAAAACACATTTTCAGGGTCTGCTTTCCCTCCTCTCGAGTTTTGTCTTGCTAAAAATCTTCTGAGTGTCTTTATAACATTTTCCATTTGTGCATATGGGGATTATCATAACTGACCGTTAGGAGAACCCTGATTTCAAAAAGCATATTGCGTACAGCACTGCCACAGGGGGTCGCTGATGTCTCCTTCAGTGAATCACTAACTCATGCATGAGATCACTGCTGCTGGTGCCCAGGGCGTCCAGGGAATTCTAAGATATAATGATTTTATCATACATTTAAATTCATCACATAAAATGTGCTTACTATCAGAAAATGTAGTTATGATACAGGAATGCAATGTGAAAATCATAATATGATAAGAGAGTCTGGGGAGAAGGTCGTGGGAGGACATTTTTTCGAGGTTTTCTATGATTTTTGTCATTGTTGACGTCTTCTTACTCTGTGTACCTTCGATTTGTCTTTTATTGATACATTATAGGAGCTAAACTTATCAGAAACATATTGGAGAAGAAAAATCTCAAAATAGAGGAAACTAAAATTTAACTTAGCTTTCTCCATAAATTTGGAGGTTTATATGAGTGAATACCTTACTCCTATGTTCCTTGGGAATATTGTATATGATTCGTTTGAACCAAAATCTCTATTATAAAAGATAAAGATAGCTTTACAAATAAGATTTATTTCATGATTACCGCATGCTAAGAACTAAGAATTGAATTCTATGTTACACTTAGAGCAAAAGTCCTGCTTTTTTTATTCCTCCAAACTTGTAAATACCGGAGATGACACTTAGGGACTTTGGGAAAATTAACAATAGCAACATTCACCAGACACACAAGAGAAGAATTCGTAGTTAGCCACGCCGAATGGCACTGGAACCGGAGTGAGTTGATCTTGGCACAGAACGAATGACTAAGGTTACCTGAGGATATATGGCACAGGGAAGGGCTCGCTGTTTCTGGAAGTATGTTTAATGTGAAGAGGAAAACTGACAAGAAAGGTCACGGACGGGCTACCTTGCATTGTGGTAAAACCTTGATGTGCTGCGAGGCAGCCGGTACCAGCAATTCTAAAGAGCCCGGGGTGTGGAGTCAGGGGCGCGGGGGTGAATTCCGAACCTGCTGTTTACAAGCTGAGTTGTATTAGGCCGTTGAATTTACCGTCACCAGTCTCTGTTACAGTTGTGAGAATAATAATAATTATAACTGTTTTATAAACATGTGTATATATCAATTTTAGGATCAAATATATAAAAATTGCTTTATACATAAAGATGTTGATAACTAACAAAATGCTGACACCATCGAACACAGAAACTACATGAGTGATGAGTTATATGATTGCTCTTGTTTTTCTGTTTTTCTGACCATGTTTTACACCTAGACATTCCATCAAGAAGTTCAGCACTTAAATATATGATTAACTTGTTGAAGAGATCAGGGTGATGTAAACTAGACCGATCTAAGCACGAACAAGCTGTACGTGTGCCCCTTGGCTATGGAAAAGCCACAGCTCATGCTGCTGCTTTCGTGAGAATGATATCTTACTTTAATGCCCGTTACAGGCTGCAGTCTTGTCTGTAAGGAGCCTGAAACCCTGTTACTTGAAAGTTAGGTCAACGCGGCTGTGGGGCCACCTCCCAGCGTCCTCCTCCGGTGCGCTGTTCCAGTCGCCACCCGCTCAGGAGCTTCTCAGACACGGAGGCCACTCCCTGAGCACTCACACCCTGGCATGCCCACCGCTGCCCCGTGATGGCCCTCCATGTGTCACCTGTGTTGTTTCCAGTTAAACGTTCTCATTTCACAATGGATGTCTGCCCAGCAAAGAGAATGCGTGTGTCACACAGGAGAGAAATGACCATTTTTTTTTTCCAACCGTATTACATGGTGGTTTTTATGGTGCTTTTCTCCTCAAGTTTAACAATAGTCAAATGAATCATGAATAAACTTTTTTTGAAACAAATTCTTACTTTTTAAATTTTATTAAATGTATTGAGGTGACTTTTGGTGAATAAAATTACACAGGTTTCAAGTACACTCTTCTATAGTATGTCACCGATCTACCACAGGGTGTGCTCACCACTCAAAGGCAAGTCGCCTTTTGTCACCAGATATTTGATCCCCTTCAGATGTAAAAAACTCAGACACAGACAAAAAAAAAAAAAATGGTGGTTGCCAGAGAGGAAGGGGAGGAAGAAAAGAGTAGAAAACGAATAAACACTCTCGAGAGCTCTATTCCCCCATAGGAAGGCGGTACTGAGTTTTCTAAATAAGTTTCCGTGGGAACAGTTGCTGTGCCACGATGAGCAAAGGGTCGAAAGACACAAGACCTGGTCTCACGTCTTTGCTCTGTTTGGTGTAAGACGCTTTGCTCAGCTCGGACGACTTGAACTCTATGAACCTCATCATTAGTAATAGCTACCGCCTTGGTGTGTAACACATGAAATGTTTCAAACTCCATCAAGCACCGTGCAAACACTGGTTATTACTGCAATGATGTCTTTATTACTTTTATAGGGAAAAGATGCTGGAAGTTATAACTAGGCATTTCGGTCCTTTACCATTCCATAAACAATATCATGGAAACCCTTAAATGCTAAGGTTAAGGTTCATATCTATCAGGAGGGTTTACATGTACGTTTTATGTACAAAAATATATACATATGTTTATTCAGAGCAAATAATATGGCCACTAAAATGGGTCACAATTTTAAACAAAAGAACCGTTAGTGCTGTAAAGTACATAGCATGTAAAAGAACAGTATTGAATGAAATCTTTCTAGCTATAGAATATCTAGAGTGCGTATTGTGTTCACACACACACACACACACACACACACACACACACACAGGAAATGGCATTAAGAAGAATAGGAAATGAAAGTGCTAATGAGCCCAGATGCAAGTGAAATTTCCCCTAGCATGGGGTAGGTTAAGCACTAGGGAACCTGGGGGCTTCTCACATCTAGAGCCCTGAGGCCCGGCAGGGTCTCAGAGGGTCCCCTTAATCCAAGAGAAATTTAAGTGCAATAGGTCAGACACCAGGTCCACATTTTACTCTATTGTTGGAATATTTTCAAATCAATCTACTCTCCCAACTCCTTCCCGGGGACAGATAGCAAAGTTTGTTTCTGAAATCTCCAAGGGCCCAGTTCACCTGACCCTGGGTCCCAGTGCGGAGTGTGATACCAGCCAAGTAGCAGCAACTGTCCCCCATAGGGACTGAGTGAGGTCTAACATTCCTTGGGGCTGTATGGGTACTGAAGGGGCACAATGCCTTGCTACATGGAATATTCTGTGTTCTGGGGGCCATTTCACTTTTCTTTCTCACACTGTGAAATTCTAGAATTAAAAAGAAAAGAATTATCACACCTTTCCCAATGTTTCCTGAGGGGAATTACCACCCGTGTTGAAAACCTCTGGGCTTTGAGCCAGTTGTTGCCAAGGTCAGACTTTCTTTTCTCTACACCCTTCAAGTCAGAAGGAAAATAAGGCTTCAATGGCCCAAAGAGGAAGAAGGGCGGTGTAGTGGACATCTGGCATTTTATTGGTTGCCAGAAATCTAAAGCCCTGGCCTATGTTTACATAATCCCTGCCTGTCATTAGAGGCTAATAGGTAAATGAGGACGAAGGTCTGCAAACTCACTCACCCCAGGTTATCTGTATCTGGGATTAGTGATGGGAGAGGAGAGTTATAGTTTCTGGTGGGCAGCAGGCTGAGCAGGACCACCAAATTGCCAAGGATAGCCCACAGTGCAGTGGGGGTCCTCGTGCAAACAGGGCAGCAGGGGCCACTCTACCCAGGTTCCCACTAGACTAGTTCCATAGCTCTACCTGCTCTGTGGTTCTAGCCAATGCCCCTCCCTCACTTCTACCACTCTCCGAGTCTGGTTCTCCAGCCTTTCTGCAAAATCTATGAACAGCGCTCCCCGTCTTCTCAGTAAATAGTTTTCGTCTGCTGAAAGTAGCTCTAGGTGGCTTGGGTTATGGGCTGCATGTCTCTCCTAAGCCCCAATTCATGTGTTGAACCCTATGCCCAGTGCGGTGGTATTAGAAGGTGAGGTCTTTGGGAGGCAACTAGGTCATGAGGGTAGACTTCTCTTTATAAGATGAGGCAACCAGAGAGCTCTCTCCCCCCCGCCCTTTGTTCTGGGCTATGAGAGGATATAACTAAGACAGGCATCTACATACCAGGAAGGGTCCTCATCTTCACTGGGGGCTTTCTAACCTCCAGAACTGTGAGAAGTAAGTGTTTGCTGTTTAAGCCGCCAGCTGATGGTATTTTGTTACAGCCGCCCGAATGCACTGACACAGCTTGTGTTGTTTCAACGGAAAGCCCTGAGTGATTGGAGAGCTGATCATTTCTACACCCCTGAAGGGGGCGCAGCCTAGTATCTGGTGCACGATGGACCGCATGTGCTGGGGGTTAGCAGATTTTCGCCACGGAGTTAACCCTTTTAATTATTTAGCAAACACTGGCTGTGCAGCGTATGTGCCAGGAACTGTGCTAAGTGCTGGGGATGAAAAACCACCCAGAAGCAGCTCGTGGCGAAGCCACCCAAGGTTTTCTAAAGAGGCAGCAAAAGCTAAGGCTGACGCTCACAGGTTACAGTGCTAAGACCAAGGGATGTGTCTTTTTTCTCAAAGCTTTATGCTTTCTATTAGTTTCTTTTTAATTATTTAATTTAGCGAACTTTTTTTCCCCTGAACCTATTAAAGAGATTTTATGGTGCATCTCCCTTAATGAATTAATGAGGTAAGTTATTTTAAAATATTTTCTAATATTAAACCATGCCAGTATCTCTGAAATACAGTGAAATCAATCTTGATTTTGTTCATATATCACTAAATAAATGTGCTAATATTTCGTTTTAGAACAAGTGAGCTTGCCATATAATTTTTATCATTTATCTTTAACTCTTAACTATTTGCTGGAACTTACCTGTAAAAGTTTTGGAGCAAGGTGCCTTTTCTGGTGGCTGGATTTAGCCATTTCATTCTTGAGAATCGTTGTCCTGTAACAGTCGTGTATTTTGAATTAAAAAACACATTAATTATACCACTCCTTAGTCTATATTCCCCTACACACGCTGCCCCTAATCTTCATTGCAGTTCTTCTCTTGGCGTCCCTCCCGCTTTGCATCCCTTTTAGGCATGTCTGTTTTACGTAGCTGTCTGAATTGACCCTGTCACGACTTGCTTTCTTAAAGAAGTTTTAAGGGCTCTAGAGAATGCAGCATGCCAAAGTTAAGGCAAGGGCCTTCAATATTCCAGGGCGCTGAATGCACCAGTCCTACCGAAATACCCACCATTTCATTTCTGAGTCCTTCGGGGAAATGTTAAGTTCCCTCCTGCAAAATCATTTGCCAAACATTAGAAGAGCACTCACGACGTGCCAGGCTGAGAACTGGGAGCCCGGTGAGTAAAGCAAGGTCCACACTCTCTCCCCTCCCGCATGAGATTTTAGTCTTTTTGGAAGGTGGACATTCTGTAAACAATTCATTAAAGGCATTGGAGAAATGTGGAGGTAAGGACCAAGGAGACAAGATTTGAATCCCCAGGGATGAGAGAAGGGTCACCGGGGAGCTCGCTTGTTGCTCTGGATCTGCCCAGGAGCCTAGCCCACTTTTAACACTGCAAGTCTAGAAACTTGGAAACTTCTCGTTCCCTGGCAAACGGGGTCGGCGGGGCACCCCATTTAGAGCTCAAGCGCCATTGCTGTACCAGGACAGAATGAGAATCCAAAATGTCTCTTTAATTAGTTGGCACATAACCCGAATAACCACAAACAGGGTATTTTCATCAGGCGGAAGGGGCAGAGATGTTGGGACGGTCGGGGGGAAGGATGCAGCAGACACAGGGCGGGCATGACTGTGGTGTGGCGTTACCAGTCATCCCGTGTCATGACAGCGCATCTCGGAGGGGGCGGGGCATAAGATTGCTGGAATAGGCAAGGGCCAGACGGGAAACATCGCGGCTGAGGAAAATGGGCTTTGTTTCTCCCCTGCTCAGCATGAAATGATGAATAAGGAGGTGTTCAGAGAGTTGACTCCGAAATAAAGTGAGCACGGTAGTGAAGGACCCAAATTGCTTCACACCCTTGTGTGTACAGGATTTTACTGCTCTTTGGCAGAATGGTTTTCCTCTTTATTTTTAGGACCCTGTGTCACACAGACAAGAAAGCCTCAAACTCCTGGATTCTCACTGGAGTGGGCTATACAGTCCCTGTGTGACCTCAGGCAAGCAACTAAAATTCTTCCAGCCTTCTCAAATTTGTCCAGCCTTCAAGAGCTTATTTCCAATG
The DNA here is from genome assembly GCA_004026545.1 of Mormoops blainvillei. Lineage (NCBI taxonomy): Eukaryota > Metazoa > Chordata > Mammalia > Chiroptera > Mormoopidae > Mormoops > Mormoops blainvillei. The sequence continues at coordinate 134,870 of PVJD01000677.1, forward strand.
CAACTTTGACTCTAGAATTGAATTGGATTTTATCAAATAGTAATTTGTCACATATGTAATACGCGGAGTTGGGTGATTGATGTGGAATCTTGGAAAATCACCCTAATATGTCAGAAGGACAAATGGATTAGCAAGAATTATTATTTATAGTGGTAGATGTGGTTTTGCATTAGCTTAGCCAAATCAAAAGCCTTATTTAAGGGGACGCTACCTCATACCTGATCCCTTTCCTAACTAAATATTATTGCCAGTAGTGCTAGTGTAGTCAAAACAGCTCACTTGGGTTGAATTTCAGGCCATTACATCAGCTTCCTTTGATTAACACTTCAGAACATTTTTTATTATACTTGTTTATAAAAATGTGACCCTGAATATGATGAAGTCTTCATATCACTAGAAATAAAAATTCCCAAAGAAAATAAATATATCTTTTCTAGTCTTATGCGTTCTTTTAGTTTCTTTTTTCTTTTTTTAAGTCTGTGATTTGTTGTGGAGGAAGTTGCTGCCCTTCCCCATCTACAGGCTGGAACCCTAACAACCCGATGAGGCCAATGTGACTCTCTGCAAAACCAGGGCCCCTAAGGAGGCGACTGAGGTTAAATGAGGTCATGAGGGTGGGGCCCTGATTCAACAGAACTGGTGTCCTTAGAAGAGAAAGACATGGGCACAGAAGAAAGGTCCTGAAGGGACACAGGAAGAAGGAGGTATCTGCAAACTAGGAAAAGAGCTCTCACCCTCTCACTGGAAACCAACTCTGATGGCTTCTTGACCTTGGACTTCTAGCCTCCAGAAATGTGAGAAAACAAATTTCTGTTGCTTAAGCTATGCAGTCTGTGAAAATTCTGTTTCGGCAGCCTGAGCAGACCAGCACAATTAGATACAGTGGCACACTCAGGGCTTAAATGGACATTGCTGCGTGTTTTGACATATGCAAATGCTTGTGTAACCTCCTCCCTGATCAGGGTAGAGAACATTTGCAACAACCCAGAAACTTCCTCGCTGCCATCTCCCAAGGAAGGTCAACCTGTACCTCCCCCTTAGAGACAACCACCGTTCTGTTGCTACCGCCATAGATTAAGTTTTACCTCTAATACCATAAAACCTTACAATACATACTCTTTCTTTTTGCTCTGAATTTATTGGCTCAGCATGATTTTTTTATATCCATTCATGTCACTTCATGTACTAGTAGTTGTTTGTATACATTGCTGAGTGGTATTTTATTGTACAAATAAATTGCAATATATTTATACACTGTCCTATTAATGAATATTGGAGTTATTTTCAGTTCTTTTCTATTATGAATGGTCAGCTCTTCCAGCCATTTTTTCAAAGTCTTATGGTAGCACATGTTTTTTATTTCTCTTGGGCATATCTGTAGGAGGGGGATGCTTCGGTCATTGGATAGTCGTTTGTTTAACTTTGTAAGAAACCGTCATAGCATTTGTGAAGTGGCCATGGCACTATGCTGCACTCCCAAAAGCAGTGTCCGTGAATTCTGGCTGCTCCGCATTGCAGAGTGCTTTCAGCTATTCCTCTGTGGGTGCAGGGTGTCTTACTGCGCGTACCGAGGAATAAATTTGGCATAAATTTGAATTTCTTTGATGACTAGTACTGGTTAGCACTTTAGAAAAAAAAATTGAGATGTGTTTGGGGACCATTACATATCCCCCTTTTAATTTGTTTTTTAAGTTGTAAAAATTATTTATTCCGGAAAAACATTATCTCTCAGATAGCTGTGCAAGTGATGTTATCTATCAGTGGGAGTCCTGCCTTTACATTTTTTAAAGAGAGTTCTTTCATAAATTGAGGAGTTTTTTTAATAAAATTCAGTTTGCTAGTTTTTATTATATCCTGGGTCTGTCCTCAAAAAATCTTTTCCTGCCACTTGGTCACCAGGATATCCCTTCTGGATTAAAGTCCACATTGTCTGATATTACTACAGCCACTCCAGCTTTCTTAAGATTAATGTTTTCAAGGAATGTCTTTTATCTTTCTTTTCAGTTATTTATGTGTTGGTATTTAAAGTTTGTTTCATGTAAATAGCACAGTCTTAGCTCTTGTTTATTTATTTAATAAACTCTATTGGCATATTAAGTTCATTTACAAATAATATAAATATTACCATGACTGGATTAAAGTCTCTCGTGTTGCTATTCATTATTTTTCTCATCCATTTTGTTTCTTGGTTGTGTTTTTACTGCACTTACAAACCGCAGCCCTGTGATCTCTGTTACCAAGGCCTGAAAGCATTTTCAGATGTTTCATCCAGTGTTTGTCATTGTTGTTGCTTTCCCAGACAAAGAATAAGACCAACATCCATCATCCCTCCTAACCAATGTGTAAGTGCTTTCCTATTTGTTTTGGAATCAATGAGAAACCAGCAACATTTCCCGCGACTAACAAGTGCCTTGTAACCTTCGGGCTCTCATCCCAGGAAGAGATGTGCTCTCCTTGCTGCGCCACCAGCGACACGAGTAGCCGTGTGCAGGAGACTTGGATGGAGGACGAGCGCTGGAGAAAGCAGCCCTGAGGGAAATCCAGTCGGCACTCAGAACAAGCAGTGCCTCTGGAGCTCCAATTTCAGGCAGGCTTTCCACCGATATCAACGGCCATGGGTGTTAGATGGTCGACTTCGATGTCTAGTGCCAGGAAGGAAATACAACTGACAATGCTCGATGCATACCAGCCAATTCAAGGGCTCTTTCGTCGGTGGGGGAGGGAGGGAGCCTGGCGCGTAAGCAACAGATGGTTGAGATGAGGGTGCCTTAACGGCATGCTCCCGGGGCAGAAATCTTGTCGAGTGTGCTTGGGAATGTATTAGGTACCCATCGCTTTGCAACAAATTATGTCAAAAACTTACCCGTTAAGGACAACAGACATTTTTTAATCTCATTGTACGTCGGTGGGCCAGAAATCCAGGAGAAGCCTAGCTGGGTGGCTATGGCTCAGGGTCTCCCAGGAGGCTGCATCGGGCTGTTGGCTTCACTCATCCGAGCCGTCGGAGGCCGCGGGGCCTCCCTGGCAGTTAACTAGAGACCTTGTATTCTCAGCCCCTGGGCCTCTCCTTAGACTACCAAGTGTTTTCATGACGCGTCAGTTCACCCCAAGGCGGGCCAGAGAGAGAGACGGAGATGGGGACAACGAGACAGGCGATACCAGACTGTTTCTTAGGGCCGGCTCTCTTCCTCACGCACATCACTTTGGCTGCCTGCCATTCATTAGGAGTGAGTTACTGAGTCCTGCCAGCACTCAGTGGGACAAGTTTATACCAGGAGATGGCCACCAGGAGGCAAGGGACCGTGATGACCATCTTTGAGGAAGAATCTGCCAGAATTCTGGGGTTGGTATCTAGAGTGTTCCGCTGATCTCTTGGTTGAGAGTAGGGCTGGCTACGAAAGCGGGAGCTATTGACAGGCTCGGTGCCGGCGGAAGAAAGTGTTCTGGTTGCGCGCAGGTTCTAGCTATTTAGCCATTTTCTGTTCCTCTCTCCACCATCTGCATATAGGTTCTTCCAACCTCTGAGACTATAGTTTGATATATTATTTTTGTAATTTCATGCAAACCGTATAGTTTATGCTTTTACTAATATATATATCTCTTAAAAAAAGGAAAGGAAGTAAAAGCGCTTTTACCTCCACCCAGAGATAACCACCATTAATATTCTGATGAGCATTTCAGATACTTCTGTATTCACATAAACAACCAAACTATGTATTATATAATTTTACATCATTTCACAATAATATTGCACCTGCCTCTTCTCAGCAACTGGATTTTTTCACTTGATAATATCGTGACTGATTTTCCATGTCAATAAAATATAAATATAGCTGATGCTATGATTTTTTGTGATCATAGTGTGTCCCATTATATGGATGCTCTATAATTTACTCCTCCAGTCATTATTAGAATATTAAAGTTGTTTCATATTTGTGTTTTTAGAGGAACTGAATGTGCAGCTGTGGAAATGTCCAGCTTAACCCAAATCTAACATACAGGGCATTCATTATTCTGGTTTTATTTCCTTTCGATATGCTTTTAGATTTTAACGGAAATGTCAATGTTTCATGATTATTTGTGAGAGATGTAAAAAATAAATAAATTTAAGGGTGTCAAGAGGTCGGAGGTTGCAAAGACGTGTGTGATTCAGGAGAGATTTACTATTTCTAGGCAAAGTCAACTTTACGAATTTTATGAGAAGATCCACAACTCATACCCTCTCCATTCATTCTTAACATAACACACGGAAGACAGAGAGAGGCACTAATCAGAGTCATTGGTGAGATGAAGCCTAAAGGGAGGTTTTCATGTAAAAGCACACAAAGCAAGAGCCGAGCACCTAAATCATGCAGTGACACTGTTGTCCCAGGCTTATTCAATTCTCTCCGTGAAAGTAAAAAAGTGCTGCCTTTACATATGTAACTAAGGCTACCACGTAACCTGTAACCCAAATGGGCACTTAAGGGAGTGAAATAAAATGTTACTAACAATTACCTGACAGCTGACATAAGCTAAAACTGTCCCAGGCAAGCCAGGACACATGATCTGCCCAAATGTATCAGTTAAGGAAACTAAGATACGGATTGCTGAAATGACTCTCCAGCATCCAACCACAAGTAAATTAGCTGGGTATCAAAATCAAGCCTCTCCTGTTCCGCATTCTTGGCTTTTCTGTAGATTTCTAGGTCCCTAAATATCTTTGCATGTTTGTTTTTTGGTTGGTGCCACTTCTCCTGAGGTGAGATCTTACAGATACAATTTTGATTTGTTGGAATTGTTTCCTTGGCGAGATATCCCTACGGTATTGACATATTTATTCTTACAGGATTCAACAATTATTCAATACTCATTTAGGTACTGAGTACCTTCCTGTGCATAATCTTACTCATGTTCTTACAACTTAAGAAACTGCAGAAGGGTAGTTTGTAGGTTCACCACTAGAGAGAGCGCTGGCCAAGTTTTTGGGTCTACCGTCTGCAAGTTCAATGCTTTGGGAAGGAGAAACCAAGGGGGGTTGACTCTTTATCTCTCCAAGAGAATGGGATGGTTTTCTGAAGTCATCACAAAGTCCTTTGCCCCACTTTGGCCTCTAATTTTTAGTTGTGTTCTTTTCTTTTTATCAGTTGTTGATTTAATTTTAACATGTATCAGAAATTTTACTGTTCCATTTGTGGCTTTGCCCCCAGGCCTTCCTGCTCTCCCTTTTCCCTAATACTGTAGGGAAATACATTATTTCCCTAATAATGTTACCTCTATTATTTAACTCACCATATCATATTGCAATTACTTATTAATGTTTCCGGGTGTCTGCCCTTATCAGTTATTACCTTATGAAGGACAAGAACTGCCCAATTAATTTCACTCCTTCCAGAACAAAGTTGGTGCTTGGTTAATCAGTGAAGGAATGAATAAATAAACAAAATAAAGGGATATAATATGATCCAAGGGAAATCTATGTTTTAGGATGGCTGTCTTGTGATGGGGATGCTTCTAATTAAGATATTAAATTTAGATATTAAGACGTCAAGGAAGAAAGCCCTTGCCAGAGGAAATATAGCAAATAGCTGATTTGTTAAGCTTATCTCCAACTTTGATCAAAAGAAAGATAAGGGGCCTATCCCATGTTCCTTAAGAAGATAAATCATCAGTGTGAGCCAAAAACCAGTAAATTGGGGCAGATCATATTTTAAAAATTAATGAAAAGTATACATAAGTCTAGTTATCATTTATATTCATGCTGCTGTACTTCTCAGGCACCTGAAAGAGATAAATAAGATGCAGGAGAATGAAAGAGACCAAGAAGACCCCATGAATTCTTATTTATAATTAAAAAAAACATTAGACATGGGATTTATCTTCCTTCCTTTCTTCCCTTTTCTCTTCCTCCATTCCTTCCATCCTTTCTTTCCCTCCTTTCCTTCTACCCCTTCCTTTCATAATTTCCAGACATCTTGGAGAATGCTATCATCATTGCAATTATCCATGTATCTGTAATAAGATCACAGCTTAATTAAAGTGTGGAATAATAGGCTCTGGCTGGTGTGGCTCAGTGGATTGAGTGTCAGCCTGTGAACGAAACGGTTCTCCAGTCAGGGCACATGCCTAAGTTGCAGGTCAGGTCCCCAGCAGGGGGCGTGTGAGAGGCAACCACACATTGATGTTTCTCTCCCTCTCTTTCTCTCTCCCTTCCCCTCTGTCTAAAAACAAAATAAGTAAAATCTTTTTTTAAAATGTGAAATAATGATTAAAAAGACCCTCAGATGCATCATTAAGGTGTCTCTCGAGTTTGACATTGATTCGTTCATTCTTTCTTTATGATTTATGTAATCAGCTATGAATTAAATTATTGTACTATCATGTGACTCACATTTCTATATGTTGAATATGATAGGGCCATGAGATTTTTGCCAAATGCCAAATCCAGGCAAGAAGTATGTATCCATTTCTAAGTCTAACAAACCCCGTCAAAAATGGTAACAAGTTTAGTTTGCCCTGACTCATCTTTCATGAACCAGTGCTGTTTTTTATTGATTCTTGCCTTTTACTTAAGTGCCAATTCATTTAGTCATTCAACAGTTTTTTTGAGGAATTGTCTACAATAAGCATTATGCTAAATACTTGTGTCAAGTCACTAGCTTGTAATATTTTGCATCTACCTTTCGTATTATTTTTAAAAATTAAACAATATTTGCCTGACACTAGTCTTCAAGGATCCAGTTTCTTACTCTAGAATTTTAAGCTAATTAATCACTGACAATGTTTTTGTTTTTCCTGATAACAATTTCAATTTAAAAAAAAAATCAGCATCAAGTATGTAATTTTTCTGGCACAGGCTGAACAACTGAACTAGGACATCTAAAGCATTTTTCTGTCTTTAATTCCTGTCTGATGAGTTTCTTTTCTTCAGGACCTTGTTTTTCCTGTACTTTCTTCATTGAGGACTATCTATTATGGCCTTGAGGCCTTCTATGACCTGCCTAGTTCTTTCTATAGCAATACCCTCAATTCTATATTCTAGGTTGTTTTTTTCACTCCATAACCCATGCTTAATATTTGGCATTCTTGGAAATGGGAAAAGAAAACATTAACCCTTTTGGTACTGTCATATTTCTATCTTCCTCACAATCAGTGACATTGTGCCCCTCTCTCCGCCTTTCTATGGGAAGGGTCACCTTTGTTCATTATGTTATTAGGGGAACAATATTTCTAATTAGCTCCAGATATTGGTGATTTTGTATCTTAATGCTGTGTTTTACTCCCAATTATAATTATCTTAGCTATCTGTGGCGTCTTATTTCATATCTAGTGTGCTGCGCATCTTCTGTAGAAGATGATAGCATCATCAAAATGTTTAGGAATGATACTATACAACTGAATCTGCAAAATCATTGGGTCAGTTAATTTTAATTAGGAACAAATAATGACCAAAAATCACATGTGTTTCTGTAATGCCAAACCCTGTGATTTGGAATTCTTTCTGTATGATTTGGCCATTATTCGTTAGTTAAATGATGTCTTTTGCTCCCAAATCCTGCATTTAGTTACATGACAATGGCCTATTTTCAAAAATAATTTTCAAAATCACTGTGTGAAAAGCTGTGTCTTTTCCCAGAAAACTTGCTGTGAAAAAATTAAAATAAAAGCAACAACAATTAAGATACAAAACAAAGCCAAGAATGAGGACATATCTCAGAGCCCTGAGGTTATTTTGTTTTCTGTTATTTTGTCCTTTTATTTTTCTTTTCATACTCCTTCCTGGGAACCGTGTCTCCCCAGGGGAAGAAGTCCTCATTGTTGCAAGATCACTGAAAAGTTTACAGAAGAAATAAGCTCTTTTGTTTCTGCTCTTCATTCACCTTTTTTCACTTTGTCCAATGAAACACACTTGCATTCTGAAATCCATAGCCTCAGTCCACTGTGCCTGCCATAGATTCACCTTTGTAAAAACTTTTCTTTGAACTTTTTGGTGGCTTTGATGGGCAACAGAAAAACCCAAGCCACCTTCTTCCACCCCACTTGGAACTGCTTGAGAACTTGTGTTGCTGGACGGAATGCATGTTTCAAGGGCTTTGCGTCAACTTCTCCAGTGGTTGCATTTGTCTTAGTCTGTTAAGTGAAACCCGTTCCGTTACAGGAAGGAGCGCGCTTCCTGTGTCGAACCCTATCAGTGCAAAATCACCTACCAAAATTGGGCAAAATGCCTAAGTCAAGACAATCAAGGTGAAAATTTTCATTTCCATTTTCCAGATGCTTCACTGGCAAATATACCAAACATTTGGAGAATTAAGATTACCAATTCTATTCTGACAAATATCAGCTACAGAAAAACCCTACAGATAATATAAATTTTAATGGCGGAAAACTGAATGCTTCTCCCATAAGAATGAAACAAGGCAAAGGTGTCTGCTTTCTCAATTTCTATTCAGTATTTTATGGGTGTTTCTCCTAAACACAATAAAACTGAAATATAAAATAAAAGTCATACCAATTGGAAAAAATTAACAAACTTACCTCTTTTGGCATGTCACATATTGTCTACATAGAAACCCCAAAGAATTTGTAAAAAAAAACAAAAACAAAAAACAGAACTACTTTTAACTAATAAATGGTTTTAGCAAGGTCATAGAATACAAGATAAATATAGAAAAAACCATCTTATTTTTCTATGCCGTCAGTGCTTGACTTAGGATTTTTCAACTTTACGACAGTGAGTAACGGATACATATTCAGTATAAGGAATACTTTGAATTTTGGTATTTTCTTGGGCTAGTGATACGCAGTGTGAGAGCCTCTCGTACCACTGGGCCGTGGCAGTGGGGCTCGGCTCCCAGGCAGCCACCTGGCCAGGTGTGCAAACAACTCACACTCTGCAGTGTGTGGTACCGGCCGTATCTACAGTACACGGCATTATCTGCAGCGTAGTATTTTAGATATTGTGTTTTCACCTCTATCCCATCATTTCTACGCAATGCCCATTTGTGTCTGTAGTTTCTGTTGAGAAGACGAGCAGGAAGGCAACCACCCTTGAGATAAAACTCAAGATAATCACCCAAAATGTAAGCTGACGTGAGTCTTCTGAGCACGTTGAAGGTGGGGTAAGCTAAGCTATGATGTTTGGTACATTAGAGAAAGTAAATACGTTTTTCAATTATGCTGTTTTAAACTTATGGTGGGTTGATTAGAAGATAAATATGAATAAAATATTTTATATAATTAATGTAAATATTAGCATATATTATATATGTATATATTATACATATTCTGATATTTATGTTAAACAATAACGTTTACAATAGCATCAAAGCATAAGAAAATATTAGGTTAAAATTAATAAAAAGTACACGTAAGGGTTGTATGCTGATAATTACAAATATTGATGAGAATAACCAGTGTACATCTAAGATACAGAGAAATGTACCATGATCATGAGTTGGAAGACTCAATATTGTTAAGAGGTCGATTCTCCCCTAATTGATCATGAGGCAGTAAGTATTTTAGGTTTTGTAGGCCACAAGTTTTCTGTCATGGCTCTCAGCCCTGACATTTTAATGTGACGGCCACCATAAATAATATATAAATGAACGGTCATGGCTATGTTTCTATAAAACTTTATGGAAACTAAAATTTGAATTTCATATAATTTTCAGGTGTCATAAAATGTTATTCTCCTCATTTTCTAAATCATTTAAAAATGCAAAAGTCTTTCTTAATGTATGAGTTGTATAAAAATAGGCGATGGGCCAGCTTTTGCTAAGCTCTGGATTAAAGGTTAGACTTATGATCAATGGAGTTGAAATAAACCCACTTGTATAGGGTTAATTTGCTTTCAAGATGTATAAAGTAAATAAGTAGAGAATGGTTTGATCATTCAAGAAATGGTACTGGAGCAACTGTATAGTAATAGGGAAGAAAAAACCTCGAACCATATTTAGTTTTTGATATACAAAAACTAAATCAAAATCAATTGCACATATTGATTAAATTAAAACGATAAAACTTTTCAAAGAAAACATAGGAGAAACTCTCTGAAACCTTAGGTTGCCACCACATCTCAAATGGAAAATGAAATAAATTGGCCAAACCAGGTGCTGGCGTTAAGTATAGAGCAACCTGAACTTTTATTCATGAGTGGTGGGAACGCTAAACAGTAATGTGACTTTAGAAAACTATTTTTCAGCTTCTCATAAAGTTAAACATATCCTTACAATGTGGTGCAGTAATCCTACTTATAGGTATTTACCCAGAATAAATAACAATATGTGTGTAAAAGAAGCCTGTATGTGAATATTATTCATAATTGTCAAACATTGGAAATAATCCAAATATATGCCAAATGGTGAATAGATAAACTTTCGTGAATTCATACACTCTTACACATCTTAGCAATAAAACACATATGTAAACAACGTGGGCGCACCTCGAATTCACTAAACTAAATAGAAGAAGCTCAGCTTGAAGGGTAACATACAGCATAATTCTACTGACAGAGACATCCTGACTTCTACTGACAGACATCCTGGAGAAGGAAATGCCAAAGACACAAAAGATCTGTCAGTTCCTGCTGTGGCTGGGAGAAACGAGGGAGGCTGATGACAAGGGGGCACTGGAGAAGGATTTGGGGTGATAGAAATGTTCTAATCTCGATTTTGGTCATGGTTATATGAACATATGTGTTAGTCAAATTTCACAGACCCAAACACCAAGAACGGGGGAGTATGCAAATTATATCGCAACAAACCTGTTGGGAGTGGGGAGGGAGAGAGACAGAGGAACAGAAAGACAGAAATACCACGTCTAAGCCTTTGAAAGTTTAGAGACTAGAGAGATGAAAAAGAACTATCAGCAAGAGCAAGGAGTAGAAGGGATTTAAATAGGAGGAGAACTGAGTCTAGAAACTTGGAGTCCAAATACGGAAAAACAGCCTAATGCAAGATAGATCATTGTATTACCGATAGAGTATGCGGGAGAGGACTGCCTGTCCGCTGAGGGACTTAGCTATGGGGAGGTCCTCGGGTAGAGACTGACATTGCACGATCTGGTGCGTTAGCAGAGGGCTCGAGGAGCAAAAAGAAGTGAAAATGAGGAGTGAGGAAAGACAACACTTTTAAAGAGTTTCAATATAAACAAACAGTGCAGTGGGACAGTAGGCAGAACCGAAGGGATCAAAGATTTTGTCTGGTGATTTTTCAATAGTTCCTACACACTTCTGTGTTGATGTGAATGACCTAATAAAGGAAAACAACAGTGATGATATGGGAAAGGAAAACATTCCTGAAGCCGCATCCTTGTGTGAGTGAGAGGAGGTGGGATCCAGGGCAGAGAGTCTGAAAAAGGTTCGGATTAGGGAAAGTGCCTGGTGCGCGCAGCTCCCAAGGTAAGGCTGGCTGCTGCTCAGAGTGGCACACTTAAGTCAGAGGGGGGTGCCTTGTCGAGGGTGCCAAGGGCTACAAGAAGTGGCATAAGTCCCAGAAATGGGGGAATAGGAGACCTAGTTTGGAGGTTCGAATCATAGCCAAGTTTATATTCAGGCAAAGCTTGAAAGGTAAATCAGAACTACCCTGATCTGCTAAAAACAGAACTCACACAGTCCAGAAATTCCACTTTTGATGATTTATCCCAAGGAGACAAAATTACCATGTCAAAGAGATACCTGCACCCCCGTATTCATTGTGACATTGTTTACAAGAGCCAAGACATGGAAACAACCTAAGTGCTTATCGATGGATGCAGTGGATAAAGAAATATGCAAATATATACATACCATGGAATATCATTCAGCCATAAGAAATTAGTAAACCTTGTCATTCGGCGCAATATGGATGGCAGGCTTTGAGGGCATAATGTTAAGTGAAACACTTCTGACAAATGTTTTGTGGTCTCACTTATGTGTGGACTCTAAAAAGTCTCACGCTCATATACAGGGAACAGATTGGTCATTGCCGGAGGTAGGGGGTAGGGGTGGGGAGTAAGAGTGAAGGTGGTTAATAGATACAACTTCCCGTTATATGATGCAAAAGTTCCGGGGATAGAGTGTGCACTACAACATGGGGACATTACTCTCATAGTTGACATTACTTGAGTGTGTATTTGAAAGCTCCTAAGAGAGTAGATCTTGAAAGTCCTCATCACAAGAAAAAAGTTATAACTACATGAGGTGATGGATGGTAACTGAAATTATTTTAGTAATCGGTTCATAATATATACATATATCAAATCATCATATTGTACACCTCAAACTAATATGTTATACATAAATCATGCCTCAATAAACTACAAAAGAAAAAAAAAGGGAAATCAAGAACACATACAGATAAGGATAGTGCGTTCGGAGGGGGTGGGGAGAAGGGCTCGGGGAGGTAGGACTTCTCCTGGGCATTTGGAGTCATAATCATGAAAATTAACACATGTCTCTGGATTTAGGACAGGTAATTCCAAACCCCACCTTGTCAAGGGTTCTGCTAAAACACCAGGCTTTCCCAAGGTTGACTCAGGAGCTGGGAGACACTGGGCCTGAGGTTGGCGGATTTAATGTGACCACAGTTAATGAGACTGTGGCTGAAAGTAGCATTAAGAAAAAAATATTTGTTGAATTGGTTTTATTTATTTTGATGGGTATTTATCATAAAATATGTGCATAGTCCACCTGGACTGATTTTGAAGTTAAAGTGCTGAGGGAGAAGAGCAGCCATGGAAACCATGGAACCACAGCAAATCCTTTCTGAATCCCAAATCAATTCATTCTTAACCGTTATTCTTATTCCATGTTTAAGCCAAGACTTTTTTGTTTGCTTTTCTCTTTTTAAACACTTTATGGAAACGGTGGAACTTACTGGGGGGGAAATGTGACCCAATAAGCCACAGTAAGTCTGACTGTTTAGGTACCTAACAACTATTATTTATATTTTATTACAGGTTGTAAAATGCTTTCAGAAATTTGATCTCATGTTATCTTCACAACTAAATGACTTTTTGTTCTTTTGCTTTTTTTTAAACAAATGCAGATGCAGTACCTGGAGAGACTGGCCAACTGTCTTGCCTAAGGCACCTACATAGCTAAACAGCAGAGCCAGGGCAAAAATCCTCAGTTTTCTGATTTAAGTCTACTGATCACTCCTCAGTCAGCGTTTCACGCCCTTAACCATTCACCTTCTTTGGTGTGTGGGCAGAAAATCTCCATTCCCAGGCCTCTTCCCTGTAAATTCTGATTGGGTTGAGTGAGGCTCGGAGCCTACTCCAGCCTCCTTAGCTGCCCTGAAGATCCCACTCCTCCTCGGCCCTGCACTGCACCCACCAGGTCCCCTGCAGCCTCCACCAGGGAGCACCTCAATGCGGACCACAGGGGAGCACAGAGCCCTCCCCGCACCCCGCGCCAGGAGGCAGTGCGGGTCTGGAATCTGCTAAGTGGTCTTCAGTAAAATAAGTCGCCCCCGTGAGCCTCAGTTGTCAAACCTCTCTACAATTGAGCCAACCTACAGAACTGCTACCAAGGTGAGAGCATACCATAGTCAATCGATGTCATCTTTTATGATGAATAAAAATCAAGGTTTAGAAAGTCAAGGTTGGCAAAAATACAACCTAAAAATATATAGTGTAAAAAAAAAAAATCACAATCAAAAAGTTACCGGCAGAAGGAATGGGGTGAGAAGCAAATGAGCACAGCTGTTCGTCTGTAAGTTCTTTTCAGTTTAAAGTTCCATTTTAATTCTGGTACAAAAGTGGCAATCCATTGAAAAAATTCTGAAATAACTCACATTCAGAGTTAAAAAGGTTGATGAGTCTTTTTCTTTCTCTCTCAGACAAATACACACATACACACACACACCTGCAAGTTGTGGTGTTTTTTTTTAAGCAGACCTAAATGTAAACTTCTGGAACCCAAGATAAACTCCAAATTGGTAATACCTAAAATTAGCACCAATATGTAACTGTCTGCAAAAGGGAACTGTGAGCGTCTGTTCCGAAGATAATGACAGCGTCTCAAATCCAGCTTGGAAGCGAGGCCTTCTGTGGGAGACAGAAGCTGACGGAAGCTGCGGGGGGCTTTCCTGACGACACAAAGCTGGGGAGTCACTCCGACGGAAGCTCATTCGTTCCCTTCCCCCCAAGCCTGATCCTGATCGATGTCTGTCTCCCAATGTCTGTCTCCCATCACTTTCGGCTTTACTGAAGGCATCGTGCCACGTCTCCGCTGTGTGTTCTTACTTGCTCAAGACTCTGTGCTGCAAGTTGAACGGAGGACACCTGCTAATGAATGATTCAATACACACAGGTGGCCCGTGGCTGGGCCAGGCAGGCGGATTCCTGGAACGGCACCCGGGTGTGGATGCTATCTGCAGAGGGGAAGCGTGCCAGCAGCCAGGTTGGTGCTCAGGCAATTATGCGTCGTCACTGTCAGTCAAGTTCTCCTGCTTGGGTTCTCATGGACGCCATGGATGGGAATGAACGAGGCTGTTTTTTGGCTTAAGGGTAGCCTTGTCCTATGGTGGAAGCTGCCGCACCAGCACAGGACTCGTAGCCGGCTCCTTCCCCTGCACAGAAAACAAACTCCTTAGTCAGGCTCCAATAAGCTCTCCATGGTACGCCCTTGCCTGTCCCTCAAAACCCATTTTTTTCCTGCAACTCCTCCACATGCATTGCCTGCCTCGGCGATTCTGGACGACTGTTAGGGGTTGAATTGTGTCCCCACAAAATTTATCTGTTGAAGTGCTAAGCCCGTACCTCAGAATGCGATAGTACTTGGAATGACGATCATTACAGATGTTACTTAGTTAAGATGAGGCCATCTTGGGATAAGGTGGGCTCTAAGCCAATATGGCTGGTCTTTAAATAAAGGGAGTTTGGACATCGAGTTACCCACACAGGGGAATGCCACGTGAAGATGAAGGCAGAGATTGGGGGGGAGGCATCTATAAGCCACAGAATGCCAAAAATTGCCAGCAAACCGTCAGAGACAGGGCAGAGGCCCCGCCTCGATTCTTCCTCAGAGATCTCGCCGACGCCTGGAGCTCAGACATCCCAGATCCAGAAGAGTGAGACGATGCATTTCTGTTGTCGAAGCCACTCGGTTGGTAATACTTGGCTATCACAGGCCTGGCAACATTATAGAATGACCTCGAGGAGGATGACTCTCAAATTCTGGCATTTGCAGATGTGTTTCCAGAGCAGCAGAGGGATTCAATGCGTAAGATTTGAAAGCAGGGAAAACTAGGTGTGATTTCCAGCTTAACCACTTTCTAGCTGTTCTGTTCTAAACAATACACTGCAGGCTCTGCTTGGAAGTTTTGGATTATAGTGGTAATTGCGTGACGCTGGGCTTCAGATAGGTTACCCATCCTGGCATTTCACCGAGTCATCAGGCAAAATCACTTCACCTGAATGCACCCCTGCTCTGTTTCCTGTAAACCACGGACACACTGCCACTTCCTGGTGAGAATTCAATGTCATCACGCACAGAAAACGTCTCCCTGTCACCGAGGCATAGTCACTAATCATAGAGAGGCAGCAGGGTTTTGTTCTCCTGGAAATATGTTCCCTTGTTCTATCTGAACTAGTCCACTTTGCCTGCAGATCCCACAGCGGTGGCTTTCCGGGAAAAGACTTGCCAATCAACTCACAAGAGCCTGTTCTTGCGGCGTGCGCCCACCCCCATCTGCCCACAAAAGCACGCATCGAACTTTCTGAAGTTGCCTATGTCTGTGCAGACTGTATCCCTACTAGACCTTGTTTTTAATTCTGTATCTCCTGCTTTTAAGAGAATAGGTTGACATTAAATATACAATGAATGAACGAATGAATGAATGAGGAGGGAGTTGTGCCCTTCCTCCCTGGTGGCAGTGGGGACATAGCGGTGGCCTCTTCTTCCTGATGCTGGGACATGAGAACTGAGGAAGGGAAGCGGGAAAGAGTCCCCATCCGGGGAAGGAGACAGAGAGACTCTGTGCAGCTCACCCCTTATTTGTCCCTAGATCTTTCCCTTTATGACACCACACTCACAAAACCAGTTTATGCTTTTTCACCAACTTGTTGGGTAGGACAGAAGACTTTATTTCCCCATGTACCAGGAAGGAAATGGAGGCAAACAAATTCCCCAGGATTTCATAAGCTGATCAGAGAGAGACCTGGGACAGGACCACAATCTTACTTGGCCTGAGGTTTAACTTTTTATTTTACTACTAACCCTCAACACTCTGATTTCATGGAGCTGGTTTCTGAAATAGGGTTACGTTTCTGACTGAGAGCTCCTTGACAGACATTTGGGTAAGAGCCAGCACGTATGGGACCTATGGACTGGTTTTCCTGGGGCCAGCATGCCACTGGGGGCTATAAACCTAAGCATAACCCACGCATGTGGAGGAAGAAGCCCCCAGGACTGAGAAGCAAGATTCTGGACCAGAACCTCAGACTTACTTCTGTGCAGACTGTATCCCTACTAGACTACAGCCTCAGGCAGGAAGTGAAAATACTCCCATGAAATCTTGGCCACAGTCTCAGCTCCAGTAATTACTAATTGGTGGAAAATTCCCCCACCTGCCTGAGTCTCATTGTTCTCATCTTCAAAATGGAAATAACATTATCTGCTCCAATTCAGAGTTCATGGCCATCTTGTTGCATTACTAAACGTGAAAGTTACCCCAAAGTGTGTAGCAGACATGCTGGTTGCTAGAAGGCTACCAATCTGGTTTTAGAAAGAGTTAGTCCTGAAGTCTGCACTTAAAATTACATTCAAATCATTCTCCAAGATCCATTGGGCGGGCTTTCCGTTCAAAGCGAACATTGTTATCTCTCATTCATCCAACACGCCCAGTTTTCCCTCCAACGTACAGACAGACTGTTGTTTCTTTTCTTGAGCACAGAAGTCGTTGCTGACTTGCTCCTAAGGAACACGTGGTGGGAGAGGCATGCATGTGTAATGTAAGAATCAGACCCAGCTGGGCAAAAGCGCTTTCCTGTCTCCCGGGTCACCACATGCCATCCAGGAAACAGGGGAGTGGAGAAACGGGGTCAAAGTTACCTGCAATCTTCTTACTGCCATATCCCTCCCCCCACCTTCTTCATTATGATTATACTACCGACACCATCGTCATTATGATGTCATTATTTGCCAGCCTGTGCAGTTGACACATGCAAGTCAAATATGTTTATTACGCAAGACCTCGGTGATTACAAATCAGAGACTCAAAGCCCTTGGTCATAACTGGAGTAGCAAACCCTGCGGTGAGCCTACCAGTTATTATTCAAAATCAAGTCACTCAGCACTTTCGACCTTTGGACCGCACAGCTCAACCCTGTCTCTGAGCTGAATCCTTAGGTCTGCGACTTCCATCAGTGTGTCAGCTTCCCTGAGAAATGTGACTCAGTTTCTGGCTTGCCGTCATGCCATCCTGCTACAGACTTCCAATGACAGTTAAGGAAATGGGGGAATAAGACCATAGAAGACGGGCCTGAATTTAGGAACTGGCGGGAGCTGCCCAGGGCCAACCTTGGCCCCACTTGTCCTTCCAGCGGGTTCCATGTTTAACCTGCAGTGCACAAGGACTTGGGTATGGGGTGGGGGGTGTGCTTCTGCAGGTCCCTTACACACTCTGAGTCTTCGTAGTAGTGATGAGTCAGTGGACATCTGAACTCAGTTGCTCTGGCAAAGACTCGGGGTAGTTTACATATTTGTGATATCAGAATTTGATTATGATCAGTTTGGCTTTTCCTATACCCCTTCCCACCTGGTGGTGCTAGAGCTGTGGTAGGTAGGGCTGGGAGTGGAGGACACACTGATGAGAAGCTAGACAGAGAGAAGCACAAGGACCTGCTTAAAAGCCACCCCTACAAGGTTTCCGTAGGGTCTGATCTCTCTCCCCACCCTTTCTCAGGAACCGTGTTCCCTATTTCAGTCACTACGGTTCTTAGAGACTGGGGCAACAGGTTCTGGAATCTTCCCCTTGCTTTTAGTCTTAGTATATTGCAATTCATCCCCCACACTGTAGCCAGAGGTAGCTTTTCAATTGTAAATTTGACAAAGTAATTTACTGCCTAAAATGGGTCAGTGACTACCAGTTACCCTTCAAAATCCTTAAGAAGGTTTTTAAATTACTTGGCCAGGCAGCCCAAACAAATTCTCATGCTTTAACTCTTAACACACCTTCAGAGAGTGTTGCCAGTTAATTCAAGGACAAAGAGGAGGAGAAAAATAGCACATAGAAAACAGACACAACAATTTGCATCACATTCTCTAACTCCGTGGCCCTCACATATAATCAATGTGAAGCTCAGTGCCTCTCCTCCGCAGTCCTATTAAATCAGAAGACCCTAAATGTTTGGTTTTGCACTGGATCATCTACATTTCGAGATAGAGAAAACACTAATGGGATTTTCTTTATATTTGCTGAAGCCCTGTACCTACTGAGCCTTTAGGAATCTAGTTTTTTAAAACCAAACCTTGTTTCAAAATGACCCTGAACTGTTCTTCTGTGCCCGTCAAGAAACCTGTTAGGTTTAGCTCATGTGAATTTAGTGATAGATTTGGGCTTTCATGCCCACCTGGTGCTGGTGCTAAAATGGATTCTGAGTAAAATCCGAACCTGCTTTAGCCACAGTGAATGTTTGAGAGTGTTAGGCCGTGCAGTGGGGTCTATGGTTCTCGGCAACAAACAATCTACTTTCAACTTGAACTCAATTTGGCAAGTGTGTGTCTAATAAAAAACAGTGACCCTTGGACCTCAGTCCCAATCCCGAGCAGCACCCTGTGCAGAGAGGGAGAAAGAGGGAGAGGACTGACAACCACGATACTCCAAGCAGTGGCAAAGGCCGCATCGGTGGTCAAGCTCAGCAGATAGGCACCTGACCAAGTACGCTCTGGTGAAGTGAACTGTAATAATCCAATTAAGCAAAAATGAGACACTTTCTGTAAATAGTATAATTAAGGCCCTGGAATTAGCAGGCGGCCGTCTCAAGTGTAGAGAAGCCCAGAGCACATGGACATGAATAAACATACCTGGAATGATGAAAGGAGAAGTGTTTATTCAGAGCAGAGACAGTGCAATTTCCAGAGCCGCACTCCGCTAAGGAAGAAAACGAAAGTGAGTATTGGAATTCCACAATGTGTTACATAAAATGTGTTGTGAATGATTATGCTCAAATTAAATGTATGGCATAGAGATCTCACTCAATAGTTAAGGTATTTTCAATTAATCTCGGCTGATGTCTTCATAAAAGCCTGCGTGTTGTAACAGATATCTGTACTTCGTTGAACAGTATACAAGTTAAATTTCTCACCCAGATACTGAAAATGACAGTGGTCAGACCAGGTACAAGGCAGCACTTTGGCATTTGCACACAGGGCGAGATAATATTGTGCGTTCCATTCATTTCACTCATTCAAGAAATATGCATTGATTTTGCAACACAGGGCAAGCGCATTCCTCAATGCTGAGGAGACACTACTAAACAAATCTGAAACTAAATAAATTCATATCATAATGGGACTGACCGATCATTATGAGGCAAAGATATTAAAAAAGCAGGTTAATTTCAGATTGTGATAAATATTATAGAGAAGAAGAAGCAGAGTCTATTGAAGGAAGTGGTGACAGCTAATTCGGATAGAAGGGTCGGCAGAGGACAACCTATGAAATGAGCCACAGAGTGAAGGTGAATGTTCAAGACCAAGAGGCCCCAACGAGAAGGAAGAACTGCACCTTCTCAGGAAAAGCATGAAAGGGAGTAAGAGAACAGAGCTGAGAGACTTGGAAAAAATACAATCGTGGCAACTAACTTAGCATCGCTACAGCACATTAGATTTCAACAAAAGTCCGCAGGTATATTCCTTTGCTTCTCACACTGGTGAGGTCAAGGAGGCTACTATTATTATTCCCACTTTATAAATAAGAAAAGGAAGCACAGAGCTGCTGCATGACGTATCCTTCAGTTCACAAATAACCAATTGCAACACAAGGTCTAGAACAAGAATGGGCAAACGGTGACCTGCAGACTGAATTCGGTTGGCCCGTTGCTTTTGTTCATGAAGCTTTAAGAGAATGTGGTCCATTTGCTTACTGTCACGTTGTCTACGCTGCTTTCACATGACAACAGCAGAGCTCAGTAGTTGCAACAGTAGATTTTGTGGGCTGCAAGGCCTAAATTATTTACTCTCTGACTTACTCAGAAAAAAAAAAAGGACCAACCTGGGATCTAGGACAACGGTGTCCTAATTCTACGTCCCATGTCAACTCCCGTGCATGGCACTGCTGAGCCTATTTCCTGCTTATCTTGATCCCTAAATATACGATCGAGTCTGTAAAGAAGCAGCCATGTTGTAAGTGCCATATCCTGGAAAAGGAAATGAAAAAGACATGTGTCGTCCTGCCTTGGTTAAAATAGAAAAGAAAAAAAATGAGAATGAACCGTATAAAGTATTTTTGTATCTATTAACCTAGTAGTTATTCTATAAATCCAGCTGTTCATTCATGTTATTTATTTTCCACTGCATCCAAATTACATTATCAGCATTGAAGATGGGGAACCAGTCTATATTGCTATGGTGATAATGACAGATAAAATTCTGAATAGGTGCTTTATTTCATGATGAGCACTGCTTCGCAATGACAGAGTAAAAAGAAGATTGAAATGGAAAATTAAAGAAGGTAACTTAACTTTGTGTCTTAGAAACTACTTCCTTGAAGCCTTGAGTACTCAAATTCTTTACTAAGACGTTACGTAAAATATCTAACCTCCCCAAAATAGGATCAGTAATCAAAATTCTCCTGAGTTCATCATTAGTTATTTCATTTACTCATCAACCACTGTCAAATGTTATTTCAGCTATCTACTGTAATAAATCTCTCCAAAACATAAGACTTAAAATAACAATCATTCTTTTTATTATCTCTCAGAATTCTGGGGTGCAACGAGGCTCAGCTTTGTGGTTCTTGCTTCTCATGTCACTACATCAGACAGTGAGTAAGACAAAAATTATGCCAAAGGCTTCCTCACTCATGTCTGGTGACTGATTGATTGATGCTGTCTATTGGCTGGGACCCCGGACGTGGCTGTCTGCTGGCACGCCTGCCTGCCCATGACCTTGCTGTGTAACCTGGGCTGCCTCCCAGCATGCTACCTGGGTTACAAGAGCAACAATCTCAACAGCAGGAAGTGCAAATGGCCTGCTTCTTACAGCCTGGACCTGAAAACTGACAAAGCATCCCTTTTCTTGTCATCTATAAAAAGAATGAACAGTCAAGGAGCTTAGTTCAGGGGAAAGAGTCCCCACCCCACCTGTCAATGAGAACAGCAATAAAGAATGACAGGGTCTTCTTTATAAATTTGTACAGCCCAGTATTCAACCTCAATTATGGACATTACTCCAAAATTCAAAATACATTTTCTTACGACCAAGCTTCCACAAGAATTTTATCATATCGTTGCTCGGAATTATTTTAGCGTCGTCCTTCAGAATTCTGTGTAAGTATAGTTAGACAGTGGCAAAAGTTTCAGTCCCTGCCAGGCCCCCGCACTTGACGCTGGCTCTCCGCTGCAGCTGATGGCCAGATCACCTATACTCAGTCTCATCATGCAGCTTGGGTTCCCTCATGGCATGGCTGGATTCTAACAGCAAATGTCCTAAGAAGCAGGAAATGGAAGATGCGCTTTCCTCAGGTCCTGAGCCCAGAAACTGGCCCAGTGTCGTTCAGGTCACACTCTACTGGTCCAGCAGAAATAGATTCCTGTTTCAAGCAGAAGGCATATAGGTACAAGTGAATGTCAACTACTTCGGGCGCTGATTACTTTTTTAACTTCTGGAAGTTCCTACTCTCTTCCAGACATAAGGTCGTGCCCATTAAGTTCTTACAAAAATGAGTAAGACGTGCAAGGACTGCTGGGGGAACTCACAGTCTAAGACGGCTTTCCATTACATCATGTCTAACAGCATCGGACCTTTCCAGATCTCCTTTTCCCTTACAAATCCAGGTTAGGGTTTGACACAGAAAAATGGAGCATGATTGGGAATGAGGAAGTGAAACCTCAGTTATCATTTTTCAATGTTGGTTTAAGGTGACAGAAACCACTGCAATTTTTGCACATTGTTGCTGATACACTGACTTCATGGCTGCATTGGGACAAAAGCAGTATCTTACTTTTGCACAAAAATGACATAGCCTCTACCTTTGGCTGGATTTTCTCTAGCTTTTGCAAACCTTAATCAGGTGAACCTCTGAGCTTGTGGAATAAGACATCGGTTTCTTCCCCAGGCCACCTTCCTTGCTGAGGTCAGACCTAGTGACAGGCAAGCATTTCAGTTTGTCCTCACGTCTTCTGGTTTTCCGTACAGATTCCAGCTTTTCTCTGCTGCCCTCCATTTTACATCTAGCGTTTTGTTTTGTTTTTTCTCCAGCTCCTGGCCTTGCTGGCCTTCAGCGGCTTTACCATTACCGCCAATGCCGAGGCAACCGTATCCCCTCGACCTCTTCCCCACTGCCCATAGTTGTGTATGGCTTCGCCCCCACAATAAGCCCTTTTCTTCCCATTACTCAAAGCGGGATGGCTTCCCTGACAGAATCCAAATACAGAGGAGGATGAGGTAATTATCATACTTACGATACAGAATAATATGCATTACCATGTAAAGATTTCTTAAAAAAAAAAATGACTAGCTAGGAAATGAATAAAACTTTCACATTTTACCCTGGTCCTTTAATTAATAAATACACTTTTCTCAGGGTAGATGGTAAGAGCCCTCCACATAGAACAAAGAGCCTGGGTTCCACTGACTTTAAGGTAACTGACTGAATAAACCCCCCTTATTGACCATAGCTGGTATTTCCTCCAATCACATGACTTGGTAGCCACTGGGCGTTCTCTATCTGCCCAGTTCATGAACTTCCCATCTGGTCAGGTCAGCTTTGGGACTCAGAACACCTTACTCATGGCCCCTTCTTCCTTCTGATTGCAGCCTGAAGTCACTACGGAAGTTGCTAGTTACCCCAGGTCATGGCAAGGTTGGGAAGGAGAATCTGAATAATGTTGTTTCCCCTGAGTTGGTTCCTCAAGGCCCCTCTTCATTACGCTACTTCCTGTACATTCCCAGAACTTCGGGCACGCCCGGGAACAAATGAGTAGATCTCTAACAAGCATTTTCTCAAAGGGAGCATCAGTCATTCTTCAAGCCAAATACAGAGTTTGGCTTGAAACTCTGTATTTCTCCTCTGCGAGGAGAAGACTTATATAGGGAAGGGCCGTCCCTGAGCTTTAGACTCCCCTGTGCCCCAACTAACCTCCTGGCCTCTCAGCCCCTCGTACAGTTTCCATGCACCTCAATTTCCACAGCTGTAAAATAAATAATGCTTTCCTTACGAGTTTTTGTTTGGGTTGTCATTGTGGTGTCGGTTGAATGATAAAGAAAAGGCATTCTTCTGTTCAGTGTTAGCCTTTGTTGTCATCTATTGTTGTCAGGAAGCAAGAAGACTTGAGAGTCTAATGGCCTAGGACTGCAGTCTTCAGTCTCAGACTTTATCTTCTTACAGGGTTATTGAGGGTTAGAAGGGTTGTATCTAACATAGCTCGAATAGTGCCTGGTACCTTATAGGTTTTCCTTTGGGGGGATGCAGTTTCAACTCGGTGTCCTATTAAGCTGACAGGAAATTTTTGCCCACAGGATTCGAGGATATGAATATCCTGACTTGGTCAACCACTTGTGCTCTCTGCCAAGCCGTCGGTGAGAATAAGAAGGCAGATAGAAGGCAGAGGGACCCTTCACTAATAGCTGGGTCTTCGTCTCAAGCAGCAGGTAGATTAGAGTGAGCGCTGAAGAACCTGTGGAGTCCTATACTCTCTAATTCAGCTGCAACAGCTTTATTCTCTCTCGCCTCAAACCTACGTCTTAGAACACACCATTCGAATGATGGTGGAAAGCTTCACTGAGCAGAGGGGTACAGCCTGAGAGTATATTTGTGGCCTTACCTAGACCAAGACTGGTCTGCCTAAGGCAAGGAGAAACCTACGTCCGGCATTTACTTAGAAAAGAGAATGTCTGCAAGGGAGAAATAACCTAACATGGCTGGAACCCAGGTGCTATTTGTTACTTCTCTGTCCACCTGGAAACAAAATTTCAAAGTAACAGCATGCTAACATGTATCCCAACTTATGTCTATTTTAAAGCAGACGCAAGCACTTTGGAGTAGTTCTGATTTTAGGTGGCAGTCGGACCTTGAGCATTGATCTCTCTGGCAGTCAGCTTCCTGGGGCTCCAATAGAGGAGTTGGAGAAGATCATTTAAGTCCAACTCCCAGATCTAACCTTCCAGTAGATCCTAGTTATCTAAGTTCCTTTAAACTACTTAAGGAAAAATGAAAATATGCAGGCTTTCTTTCTTTGGGAAGTAATTTTGCATTCCTTTTTTTTTTTTTTTTTAGTCAAAAAACCCCTGCCACATGAATTTATTTTAGCAGAAACAAAATTTTGGTGATTTTGCTAAAGCTAAAAATAGAGTCCCTTTGGAAAAAAGGAGAGTCACGTTGTTTATAAATAGCAAGCCTTCAACTCGGGGGCTTGTTCAGCTAGAAAGAGCCACTTAAACTAAAATGTAGAATCAAAGGAAACCTATTTAGCTGGTTTTCCAAGACCCCAGATGCAAGATTTAGAGGTCTTAGGGTAGCTGAAAGAACGGAACAGAGAGAGAGAATTAAGAATTATCCAGTGTGCTGTGAGCAGGATGACCTGTCTGCTTTAATAATTCCCCATTTTACAGATGAGGAGACCGAGGCTCAGAGGAGGTGGCTGTCTGGCTCACAGACACAGACAAAGGAGGGACGGATCAGAGTGTACATGACTTGCTCTTCCTGCTCCATCATCCTCACTTTCTGCAGCCATTCTGAGACAATCACGACGCCTTCTTTATTCACGACGCCTTCTTTATGCAACCACTCCATTTTGACTTGGCTGATCCTGAGCATAATTGTGTCTCTGAGAGGAAGTGAGCACCGAAGCTTGCCCAGATAGAGGCAACCCATTGATTAGTGAATCAATTAATAGAATAATAAGTGTAACATACAGAATACTATGAAATGAACTTCAGAAGAAACTCAGTCCTTGGTTTTAAGACACCTATGCTCCAGTAAGTAAGACAAGATCATGTCTAATTAAATGTTAAAAATAAATAGTGGCCTGAGAAATACACAATATTGATTTCTTGGACATTTACCAAAAACAATGGTACTTACATGTGGAGAGTGGCATTCCATGAGAATTTTAATTGCTCCTTCACTTTCCATAACATGTAAGACTTTTACAAGTGATATGAAAATTCTCTAAGGCACAATTTGTTCCAACTCCAGATCATAAAGGCATGACGGATTTATTTGTTTGTTGTTTGCTTTTGGTGAATTATTTGGTGGGATTTGATTAACAGAATTGGTTTTCTTAGAGCAAGTTTACACTTACACAAAAATTGAATGGAAAGGGCAGAATTTTCCTATAACCCCTCACCTCTACCACTGCAAATAGAGGCTTTCCTATTATTAAGGTGTTATAATAGCGTGGTCCATTTGTTACGTTTGACGAGCTAATGTTGAAATATTATTATTAACTAAAGTCCACAATTTACAGTAGAATTGACTTATTGTACTACGCAGTCTACAGGTTTGATAAATGTATAATAATATATATCTACCATTATAGTATCATACAGAGGAACTTTGTGGCCCTAAAAATGTCCTGTATGCCATATATTTATCCTTCTACCTTCTCCCCCACTCTTTGTAACCACTGACCTTTTTATTTTCTTTATAAGCTTACCTTTTCCAGAATGCCATATTGTTGGAATTATGTAGACTGGAACCTTTTCTGATTAACTTCTTTCACTCAGAAATACACACTGAAGCTTTCTCTGCATCTTTTTGTGGTTTGCTAGCTCATTTCTTTTTATACCTGAATACTTTTCCACAATCACATGGTTCTTAATTGGCCGAGCTGGGAATCAAATCAGGCTTATCCTCTATGGTTTCAAGCTCCTTATTTCTCTGTTACCCTACATGTTGCATCCCAAAAGGGGCTGGGCATCCAAGACCAAGATTTCAGTTGAGTCTGTAACACAAACTGCATGATAACAGGTGCCACTGCTGCCCCGCCCACCTCCCCTTGCTACTGGTCTGCTGCAGGCACCTAGGGCTGTCTACCTGCAGGTGTTTCATCAACCTTCACTGCAGATCAGATTACCGAGAGCTACCCATCCACCATTGACAAATGGGAATTACAGGAAGAGAAGCCCCCTCTCTCAATCCCAGGCAGGATGACTACGGGGTGCGTTCCACACTATATTTCAGGCTCCCAAGCCAGGCTGAGCTCAGGGGCTCACAGTGACAACCTGCTTGAGAACACACCTCTCATTTGTCTCCCTCCTACCTCATCTAGCTTTCCTTCTCTGTGATTACTGTTTCCTGGAATCACCTCCCAACTTAACAAATGAACTCGTTCACTGGAAGTCTAGTCTCCAGGGCCACTTTTGAAGGAACCCAATTTAAAATACATTTATACCTTAAAAATAACAAATAAAAGAGAAAAGGCTGTGAATGGCCTTCAAAGTTTCAGGTATCTCTGTCTTTACAGGTGAGCTCCTGGTGTCCTGTGCTTTTATTTCTCATTACTTTTCCTTAGCTTAGTATCTTTTGACAACATTACCACTTGCCCTATTTGTGTAGAAGAAAATGAAGTGAAAAAAAAATGTTCAAGACAGTGCTAAGATCAGGCATCGGAGAGGGGAAGTGTAATAGTGTCTCCAACAGCCTCCAGGTTAAGCCTCCTGAGTTCTGGCTTCCACCATGTCCTGGTTTAAAACTGGGAGCCCCTGGGAGAGACCCAAAAATGTGCTTCTTAATATGTCTTTACAGTTGTTGTCATCATCAGAAACTGCCACCCCGTGGAATTTCTCCTGTAGCTTCTGTAATCCATAGTGACATACTTTCAATACTTAAGCTGTTGTTGGTGGAATTTAGGCTTTTCCATGGGATCCTGAAAAAAGCCTTCCAAGGTCCCACACACAGGAGATTGTGGTATGGCGAGATGGTTTACTTGCGTGGAAGGCTGCTCCTGGGTTGCCAGTTCCCCATCACTCCCTTCCCACCATGGTCGAAGTCCAACCGTGTCCTCAGCAAGACCAAATGAAAGCCGGCGGCCAGAGTTTCTCTTTCACGTTAAAGCTCAGTCCTTTAGAGTCCATGCAGGTATGCTCAGACCCCGGTAGCTGCTAGACCCACGTGGCCGCTCACTTCTGAGCAAGAGAGAACGTGCAGGTGCATGGAGCATGCATGTTGCAGGGTGAGTGAGAGAGTGCGCAAATGGGATGAGCATGTTACTGGGTGGTTGAGCGAAAGCGAGAAAGAGAGAGAGAGAGAGAGAGAGCTTCTTTGTTCCCCTGAGGGATTATATTAGCATTGGTTTGGGACAGACCAGGTGCTTTTGCAAAAGAACCAATCAATTTCCCAAGTTTTCTGGACTTTTTAATGGCTCCACCCCCTAGTTAGACAGACAGGCCTCTACAGTTCTGCACCTCTCCCCCTGCCCCACAAATTTTCAATACTGGAACAGGAAGGGCAGAGTGCTAATCCCCTTAGTGGAGAAATGCTATGATCCCATAGGGTGGGGACAATAGCTTTCTGGTGAAGCAAACAGGCTCATGCTCCTCAGTTTGTTAAGGTCAATGTCTGATTCCCTTTCCTCTCCTTTATTAATAACTAGCTAACTACCAACAGGAACAATTCTATTGTGAGGCTTTCAGATAAATATTTAATGGAGAGTGGGAGGAGCCCTACCAGTCATGACAAATCAGCTGTCATCTTAACCTGGAAACTTAGTGATACCGAGAAGTCCAGACTGCCAGTTGGCCTAACAAGTCTGCCTATAAGTAGCAGTGTCCCTGTGTCCAGGCAGGGGGTTCAAGTAGGGACTTAACACTCGGGAAGTAAAAAGACAGCAACTTGAGAACAAGACCCTGAACCTCCTTCACCTGATGGCTGGGGGGGGGGGGGGGGGGGGGGAGGATGGTGAAAATAGTAAGTCTTGCCCAGCAAGGGGGACAGAAGCAGTATAATTACTTCTGCTGTTCCTGTGCCTTCTCAGTCAGGTGGTCAATGACGGTGGGCTATGAAGCTCAACAGTTGGACAGAAGGGGTTGGAAGGCCACGGAAGGCAGCTGCCATGAGAGGAGCAACACAGAGGTCCCAGGGTTAACTGTCGGTGGGAAGTCTCAGCATCTATGCCCAAAAGCAGTGGGCTTAAAGCCCTGAAGCACAGGCAACCAGCCCCACTCTGGAAAGGATTTTAACTCTGGCTGTGTGCAAACAGAAGATATTTCTTAACTTCTGTGCCCCTGAATTTCCTAAGCTCTTAGGAAACTCAGGTCTTAGTATGTGACACAACTATTATAGAAATTAAAATGGAATGATTGGACAAATTGATTAAAAATGGGCCAAAGCCTTTAAGAGGCACCTACCAAAGGAGAAAAAAAATTATATATATATATATTTTATATGCATCCATATATATATATGTATGTATGTACATATATATAAGTATATATATATGTGTGTATGGAATACACACATATATATGTGTATGTATGGAATACACACAAAAATAATGGATTGCTATGTATCTGGAATATGCAATATATGAAAATATTAATATGCATCATGCATATATACATGTTACATATACATGTACTCTGTACATGGAATACACACATACGCAAGAATTTAATATGTATAAATACATGGTCTCATATATTACTAATGCAAGAAACGTCCAAACCTGTCGAGAACATTACTAAGAGTTTGTCTGAGCCAAAACTGCTGACAATTGGTGGGTAGAAAGATCCCCGATGCTCTGCAGAATGACAGGCGGGCAACTTCTTTTATGCATTTGAAATTAAGGAGGAGCCATGGGAACAGTAAATTAAGGAGGGAGAAAGCAGGGCAGAGACTGGGTTATAGGATAGTTAACAAGTAATGTGCTCTCTTGAGGGCTGTTAGGCCTGCAAGGGGTATCACTGCTGGGACTTCAAAGGGGTGTTAACCTAGGTGCGCAAGAACAGTGGGAGGGGACGGCTTAGAAACCTTTCGTGAAGAGGTTACAGGCCTGGGAGTGACTATCGACTGCGACCTGCTGCTCACCTAGGGGTGCATGATGTACTACTGCACCCCTTTCCATCCACAGTGTACATGGCTCTGTGTGTGCGTGTGTGTGCGCGCGCGTGTGCGCGCGCGCGCGTGTGTGTGTGTGCTTGATGCATATATTTTATACTATATTGCAAATAAGCATCTAATAAGATGTTCCACATTATACTTCATCTGGGAAACTCAAGTTAAAACAACAACAAGGCGCCACTATTCATTTTTCAGAGCGGCCAAAACCCAGAACACTGACCCCACCAAGTGCTGATAAGGACATGGAGCAACAGGGACTTTCGCGCACTGCTTGCGGGAATGCAAAGCAGAGCAAACGGTTTGGCAGGCAGTTTGGTAATTTTATAAAACTGAGCACAATCTTTTCATATGATCCAGAAATCATGCTCCTAGTATTTCCCAAAAAAAAGGTGAAAACACAAAAACCCCCTGCATACGCGTTTACAGTAGCTTTATTTATAATTTGTAAAACTTGGAAGCAACTGAGGTGTCCTTTAGTTAAGTGAATAGATAAATAAACTATTGTACATAAGACCAGGGAATACTATTCGGAGATAAAAAGAAATGAGTTATCAGGCCATGAAAAGACATGGAGAAACCCTTAAGGCATATACTAAGTGAAAGAAGTCAATTTGAGAATTTTGCTCTATAATTACAACCATTTGACATTCTGGAAAAGACAAAATTATGGAGACCGGAAAAGGTCAGTCATCGCCAGGCGCTGCGGCTGAGAGGGATGAATAGGAAAATCACAGAGGATTTTCAAGGCAGAAAAATAACTATAATTGTATAATGACAGATATATGTCATTATACATTTTTGGAAACCCATGAAATTTAACATTTGTGGTGTGTATTAATAAAACAGCATTATTTTATAGATTAAATATGTGAAGCACACATAGGTTTGCTCAGCCATTAAATGGTAAAGCTGAATTTAAAAGCAGCACCTTTGATTCTAAATCAAATTATATAACTTCTTAGGTGTGGTTTCCTTATGAGTGAATATAATAGGGTAAAATATATATAAATGTCCTGACATTTAGAAAATACATAGCAGATATCTTTTGTACATCATCAAGAGTAAACCCTAAGAAAAACTGTGAACTCTGGGTGATCACACTGTGTCGATATAGGTACATCAGTGATAAGAAATGTACCGCTCTGGTGACAGACGTTGATAATGGGGGAGTCTGTGGATGTGTGGGGACCGAGGGTATATGGGAAATCTTTGTACCTTATGTTCAGCTTTATTATAAACCTAAAACCGCTCTTAAAAAAAGTCTCAAAAATTGTATGCCACATTCAGACATGAATGGCAGTCCTGTCATCATCACGTACGGTCCCCACTCTAGGAGAATTGAATAACATCTTTCTTTAATAAGTTGATAAATAGATTCAATTCTTAGCTTATACACAAAATACCCTCAGTAATGAGCTTTTAAAAACCCAGAATGTAAAAGTGGCCTTTGTGTTGCCCAGAATTTATGAATGCACACACTTAACCGTGTTAGACAAAACCTTCTGCCCCCGTAGTGCTTATCATTGTAGGGAAGACTTCTTCTGTCAGAGACACACAAGGCTCATTTAAGGGAAATAGGTCTCATTTTAAAAAATAGCATAATTTGACAAAGTGTGTTTTAGTGACGGATGGGGACCTGCGTTTGCCTGTAGCATCACAGAGTAATGAAAAGAATGTTGCAAGAAGAATAAACTTGCAGGTTGCACATGGACTCAGCGGAGATGCTTGAGGAGGTATAGCCATGTCCGCATGCCTCCGTTCAGGGTGGATTTCATCTCCCCCACAGTTGGCCCAGCGCTGCTGCGTCGCATTCTTCAAACGGTGGCATCGGTGACATTGATTCTTCCACTTGCTGCTTCTTTTCAGTCCCCGTCAACACCCAGGTAGCTCGTGAAATTCCTCATTATGTTCCGTGATTTCAATATGAATGCATTCAGTCCAGCTCCTTAGAGCATCTAAATTCTTTGCATGCTTGGGAAATTAGAAGTCAATCTTTCTATATTTATAGCTCTGAAAATGAAGCATACAGCTAGAAACCCTTTTTTGTTGTTGTTCTGGCAAAAATAATTTTATAAATATAACTCACAGCCTAAATTACTAAAAGAATGAGAATCTATAACCACTTTTCCAATGCGATGGTTATTACTGAGAATATTGGTTTCCCCACTCCAAAAATAATTACAAAAATTACTGAGAAATAAAGTTGCCTGTTGCAGGTAAGGGGATGCTTCTTTCAATGAATGTCAATCACTTTATTTGCTCCTTTGTTGGAAAGAGTCAAAAAAAAGAAAAGAAAGTAAGAAAAAAGAAAGCTGTTCTGTGATACTTTGCCTGGTTCCCTTAGTAAAAGGCCTCAGGAAGGCTCTAATTGAAGTTCATTTAAAGTTTAATTGAAGTTATTAAATGACTGCTTTGGGCAAAAAAAGACTTAGCAATACTTTTTCGGCAATGTGTGTAGACAAAATTATTTTCTCTCTCTTTTACTAGCTTTATTATCTTTTTTTGCTAGACTCATAAAAGAATATAGAGATGCTACTTTGAAAATAATGGGTAGAGTTTTGTTTGTTTTAAAAAGGAACACAGGAAATATTAACTGGCCAAAGTTATTAAAATGTATGTGTTTAATACAAATGTATTAAAATATATAAAAGTATACATTTTAATGCATATTATATGTATGTGCATGTACATATGTACCAGCTCCTACAGAAATTAGTGAACTTTATATTCTTCAAACTGAGGCACAGATGCCATCTTTACTCATTGACAGTAGAAATCGAAACTCTTTTTCTTTTACAAATCACTTTTTAGGTATAAAATGTTTTTTTAACTTTGATTCTGGAGCTGTCAGAGCATATTTCCCTACCAGACCATGCTAAATATTCACAGTTACAGAGTTCCTGAACATCTATTTGTACATGAATAATTCAATGTACCTTAGGAGAAATGCTCATGAATGGTTAATGAACAAGAATGTATTTGCGCTAGGTACATCTCAAAGATGGGATGGAGGGTTACCTGTCCACTCCCAGGTTTGAATCCAATGGTAAACCAGACATCAAAGTAAAGAAAGCTTTATGGTCTACCGGTGAGGTAACCCTCTCCCATTCGCTCCCTTTGGTTTGTGTGATTTAAAAAAAGAAAGAAAAAAAAAAAAGGCATGTGATTAAACATGAACATGTGTATATTGTCCTGCTCAGGTCTTGGTCCATTATCAAGTGTCAGGATAGAAATCTTGCCTTAAAGGAATGAAGCATTGGAAATCTACTGCGGGGAAGGTGCTCTCGTCCAAGGACTGAAAAACGGATGTTTCATTTTATCGAAAAAGTAACTTTCTAAACATAGAATTCCCATTAATTTGAAAGTCAACTTTCTTGGCATGTAAATCATTGGCAATCCCAGTGTATGGCAGGCCTTAGTGCCCAAAAAAGGTTCATACAGTTGAACTTGGAGTGAAAAATTAGTAAATACCCCTTTTAACTTCTCTTTTTTTCTTCCCTGTTTCACTCCAACAAGGAAGTGGCTGAGCTGATTATAAGCTCTGTAGGTTACAACTTCTACAGGTCTCTGCGGTTTCCCACAGGGACACACTGACCCTCGGGGCTGTGAATGTGCTCACTCATGACCTTGCAGTTTTCACACGCACATGATCTCATTTCATGTTGGAGGTGTCCACGTAACAAAAGCATTCCTTTAGAGATTAAATCCGTGACTCTCACGTAGGTTTTTCCTGACATTATTTGGAGAAGTGGCATTTGAAACCAGTATCTTTGATTTTAAAACAATTGATATATATTCTTAGATGCAGTTCCTTGTAAGCAGACATCATGAGGAAAAAGCACATATAAACCTCCTGATATTTATAAAATATAGAGCAGATGTTTTTTTCTATTTTGTAGTAATACAGTACGAGGTTCTGGTTAATGAGGAGTTGAAGAAACTAAAACTCCAAAACAATCAATAAGGTATTGTAATTAAAAATATAAGCCTGTGTAGAAGCGATTGCTTTAACTTTATCATTAGAGAAATTATTACCGTCAGTCCGACTCTAAGGAAATACACACCTAAGTGAGCATAAGTCAGTAAAACCACAAATCACAGTGAGACAGACAGCAGGTAGATTTTATTTCCTGCTGTGACATTTGGCACAGAAAGGGGTGAAGGGACAGGAACATTTGAGGGGACACAGAAAACAAATGGTTGCAGGACAACGAGGGTGAGAGTACCCATTAGCCCTAGGCTCCAAAAGTGCTCTTTTTCTAACGAAAGCTGGAGGGGTCTGTAATACCTCCACAGAAGACATTTTGAAGAAAGCAATCCCCAAATTTTTTCAGAAGGCATGTTTACAAGAAAGGATTATCACAACTTCATTATTTCCAGAACGTGTGAAATGGCAACTGAAACAAAAATAGCAAACGGTAATTTTTTATCATTTGCAAAACTCGCCACAAAAATCTCCCTGTGCCTGAATGCAGTCCACTCTGCTATGCGGTCGTGTGGAGCAGCGAGGCTCCCCATCCCACCAAATTGAGTTGGCCACCCGACTTGCTGTGGTTAGTGCAGTGCTAGCCAAATAATCAAGCAGAAGTTTGAAGCACTTGGGAGTTGGGACTTGCCCACTTACTGTTCTTGGGATCCGAAGTGTCCCATAAGAAAAAGCCTAAGCCAGCTTCTGGAGCAAGAGGAGCCACATGGAGGACAACCAAGACATTCCAGCGGACAGCCAGCCAGCTGCCAGAAATGTGGGAGGCCATCCCAGCTCCAGGTGCCAGCATGGCTCCCAGCTAACCGGCGATGCCTGAGAGTCCAGCAGAGATCAGACAAGAAGAGGCATCTAGCCAGCACACAGTCCTGCAAGATCACTCAAGTCACTGTCATTTCACACCGCTCGTTCTGGGGTGGTTACAGCATCGGCTAACTAACAACCCTGAAAGTACAACCCATGACAACTGAGCCAACAAAGCACAATCTCCATCCTTCCAAACGTACCTCAGAGAAACTGCAGGTAGAATGACTGAGCAAACGTTTTGCCCGGCTAGGATACTCTGTAGCAACGGCGTCCTGCCGATCTGTTCCTGTGGTGGTTGAAATCATGTAAATTGTGGGAGAGGCCTGAGTACAAACCCAGACGGCCTCAGCCTCCTTGGATGGTAGGAATTTCCCAGGGAGGGAAGCTTTATTTCTTAAGTGGTGATACCACACACATTTGTTTGTGATTATCTTTCATTAAGATTCCATATTTAGGAACTATTGCATAATCTTTTTAAAAATGGACTTGAAAGGCACACTGTAGTTGTATTGCTACTGGTCCTTAACCCTGGGGAAGAGGAAAGACACTGGACTTGGTGCTAACACGGAAGTGAAAGTTTCTTGACGTCCTTTAAATGAAAAGCCTTGTCCTCAGCTCTGTCTTTTCTCATCGACACCACCCCGCCTAGGTGGTTTCATCTGGATCAGAGCCTTACATACCATTTTTATGACAGGGAATTCCAAAGCTACATTCCTGCCTAGGGTGTCCACAAAATTGTAGCCCCATGTCTGACTGTTTATCTCCTCCCCTCAGATTTCCAATAGACGTCTCAATCTCGGCACTCCCAGAGGAGAACTCATGACGATTTCCGCCCTGCCCCAAGGGCTTGGAAACCCGTCTTCTCCACATCATAACAGCCCCACCGTCCCGCCACGCGCGTCTATCACCCGGGAGTTACTTACATCCGCACATCCGATAGTCCATCTCCCTCCCTGCACTCTTCCCCACCCAGCCTATCAGCAGTCGCGCTTCGTGAGAGCCCCGGAGCGCATCCCACACCCACCCACTCCTCTGTCTCCACTCTCGCCACTAAATCAACCAAACCCCAACCTTTTCTTACCTAGACCAGTGCAATTGCTCCCAGCTGCTCTCCCATTCTTCCAAAACAACCCAAGGGATTGTTTTAAAGGTAAATCCTATGATGTCACTTCCTTTTTAAATTTTATTTTTCAGTTACAGTTCACAATCAGTGTTATTTTGTATTAGTTTCAGGTGTACAGCATAGTGATTAGGCAATCGTAGACTTTACAGAGTGATCCCCCGGCATTTTCGGCCCCCACCTGGCCCCACTTTGATTATATTGATTATATCCCCTACGCTGTACTTGACGTCCTTGCGACTATTTTGTGACGACCAATTTGTACTTCTTAAGGCTTTTTTGTTTTTGAAATCCAATTCCCTAACCCTCCTCCTATTTAATAAATGCTGTTGGGAAAATTGGACCGATAGATAGAAACGAATGAAGCTAGACCACCTTCTCACACCATATACAAAAATAAACGCAAAGTAGATTAAAGGTTTACATGTGAGACTCAAAACCATAAAAGTCCTAGAGGAAAACAAAGGCAGTAAACCTTCTAACATTTTTCTTAGAAATATAATGTCGCTTCTTAGGGAAAATCCCCACAATGGCATTGAAGGGTGCCGAACATGTCACCCCAAAATACGCCACATTGACAAAAGGATTATTTTGAGG
Source organism: Mormoops blainvillei (assembly GCA_004026545.1). Taxonomy (NCBI): domain Eukaryota; kingdom Metazoa; phylum Chordata; class Mammalia; order Chiroptera; family Mormoopidae; genus Mormoops; species Mormoops blainvillei. The sequence continues at coordinate 170,562 of PVJD01000677.1, forward strand.
TCTGGCACTTGAAGCACAACAAGTACAAGAAGGGCACTTTGACCTCCTCTTCTTCTTCCTAAAAGCAGGAGGTGGAAAGCAGGAGACAAGTAGCCTGGCTGCGGGCCTAGTGCTATTCAAGATGCCCGAGTGTGTTCATTCATTCGACGCTCAGCACAGCCCTTCGTGGTGAGCCCTGTAAGCATCCCCTTTATACAGGGGAGGGGACCGAGGCCCAGAGGGACTGAGTTACCTGCTGGAGATCCGACAGGTAGGGAGCACCTCAGCCAAGACTTGAACACGGACGGGCCGGCTCCGGAGCCGACGGGCCTCACCCCGACGCCGCCCTAACGCGCCATGCGCAAGAACGCCCGTGCCTGCGCTTCCGGAGTTTCTTCTCTCCGCCCGAACCACTTGGACCGGTGTTCGGCACAGAGCCACGCCTTTCTAAAAGTGTTCAATAAATAAATATACTTTAGAGAAAACACATGTTCCTATTGCTCACGTCTTATACACAACATGTAGACCACAATGCTGTGTGACCTTAAGCAAATTAAATTTAACTTTTCTGTATTTCAGCTTTTTTATATGTATAATGGGTTTAAGCATAGAACCTATAACATGAAAGGGTAAGAGTTAAATAACTTAATACAAAGAACACATTTAGAACAGGGCCATGTATGTGCACATATATAATGTTATTATATGTGATTTTATTATAGAATTTTATGTATAATTTTACATAATTTCTCAATAAATGTTAGTTATGCTAATGAAGAAGATAAATCCGAATGGTTGGAAAACCGTTGTTTTCTTTGTACTTTTTTCATTTACCGAGCTTACCAATGCATAAATACATTATATTTATTGTGTTGGTCTATATACCTAACACGCGTTTTTGCATATATCACTTGCAATTTTCTTACAATAAATTCTCAGATGTGGAACCAGTGGGTCCAACAGTGCGCTCGCCTTTGCGCATTGCCGAAGTCCTCCACCGAACTGCTGAACCAATTTGACCTTCTAGCAGACATTTGTGGGAGTGCCTGTTTTCTCTTACTTGTGCTAAAATGAAGAATTATAATTTTAAAAACTTGCTAATTTTAAAAGTACCTCTTTAGTTTGCAATTTTCAAAAATTAATAACACGTTTCCACCTTTTTTACAATGTGCTTATTGCCACAGAGGCGTTTGTTCTGTAGACAGTATGTTCCGGAATCCAGACTACATTTCCCACTGTCTGTGGGGTTTCCACCTGACTGTACCATAAAGGCGGTCAAGTTCATGGTTCCCAGAAACACTTTTTAACCTCCCTGGCCTGTCCCTAGGCTTTTTCCTCCTTTTAGTTTCCTTCCCAGGTTAATGACATACAAGTATTAGCCTAGTCAACCAAACATTTATTGCGTTCACTTCACTCTAAGTAGGCACTGAATCTCCACAATCCAACTTTTAAACATCTCTCATACCTGTCCACCCTGGGTCCACCCCCACTAATGCTGGCTTGCACGAGCGATTGATCAATACTCAAAGGCATTTTTAGTAGCTTCTTAAGAGGAGTCTCAACCTCAGACTCATTCTAGCAAATGGCCTGTCCCTCTGCTGCCACAGGGATTGTTTCCAAGTGCAAATGAGCTGACGATGGCTCTCCATCCCTTTCTCCTCTTGTGGCTTCTATGTGCATCTTTGATATTAATTTTTCAATCAGTTTGCATGGTCGTCACTCATTTAGGTGAGAGGATTTTAGGTAACACATGGGTGGACCCCATTTTTATTTCACTACTTATTTATATTTACTTGAATGCAACAGAAATAATATAATGTGCCCAATGAATGACATCGTGTTGTATTTACAAATGCCTATGATTAAACTGATATAAAAAATTAAAAAGCAAGTAGGAAATAGGATGGAATATGTAAATATGTCCAAAAATATCTCCAAGAGGACATACTGGTCACTTAAGTTTGGGGAACACTGTTTCATGTAGCTGGCACTGTACAGTCTAGCCATTCTCAGGGCTGAATTCCTCACAAGGGAAGAAGCCTCAAGGTACAGGGACTCCCTTGCTGTTCTTTAGTCCCAATAAATTTTACATGAATTAAAAAAAATTTTAATGAACAGACATATTAACCTTTTTCTCTTTTTATAACTAAACATCCATTCTGTGTCTGGTATTGACTAAGTTCTGGAGGATGAGAAAGAAGTAAAGAAGGTGAATTCATGTCATGTCAGCGTCTTCTTTAAAACCTTAAAAGTGCTTGAAGATCCATCTTTATTACCTTATGTTTCCATAGCATTTTACTTATATATTTGGGGTTTGTAATTTGAAGTTTTTCAAGGTATCCACTTTATGTAGTCAAGCATGTTATTACCAATTAAGTCTGACTTATAATCATATGTATTTAGAGATTATTTTGAGAAGACAACACTTAATATATTGATAAAAAATATAGATGAAGCTCTATGTCTTTGTGATTTCTGCAACAAAAGAGCACCTACCTCTTATTCACTTGCGATCTCCCCTCTACATTTAAATAACGGTGCTTAAATTTAAAACATATATTTGAATGTGTCAGAGAGGAACCCCTTCCCTGCTTTGAACCCCAAGTTTACTATAAAAAGTAAAGTAAAAGGCATCTAGAACCTTAGGCTTTCCGGTGTCCACTATCCCACTGACACTTAAATGGTGATTTCTGTCTTGCACAAAGTTCTACTCAACTGTGGAAGGAACCAAGTTCTCAACCATTGACCAAGTGCCCATCCCTGGTGTTTCTTTCTTGGAGTCAAGATTCCTTTGGTTGTGACAGAAAAGAAATGCAGCTCAAGCTGGTGAAAGCCCCGAGGAAAATGTTGCCTCGTGGAGTTGAAAAGCCCAGTGGTGCCTTTGGTTCAGTGGCAGCTGAATCCAAGTTCTGTGATGATGCCAGTGGGAGGCAGTCATTCCTCTCTCTTCCTGTGGATGTAGGCTTTTAAAAAACTTGGGCGTGCGAGCTTTGGCTTTGCTCTTGCGCAACCTATACATGACAATTCAGCAGATCTGGGCTTATATTATTGATAAGGAACATTCAGGAACGAAAACAGCGATTTCAGTAACTGCAGGTGCTATCATGGAACAGGGACCTTCAAATGGAGGGTCCATCCGAAATTGGGCCCTGTTATGACAAGTCAACCTCTCACTGAATATTTATTCTGTTGTCTCTTTATTTAACACACATTACGGAGCACCTAATATGTTCAGGCACCCTGTCACAAAGGTCCTTTCCCTGTAGCTTCTATATTCTGGTCTTTGTGGGTTACAGACAAATATATGAGAGTGTATGTTATTATATTATATTATATTATATTATATTATATTATATTATATTATATTATATATTATATTCGTTACATTAATCTGCAGATGCATGAAAGTAAGGCATTGACATCAGTCCCAAGAGGGACACACTGAGTCAGCTGGATAAAGGAACTTCGGAACGTGGCCCCTCTTTGTAGTTATCGTGTGGTATTAGTCCTCATTGCTACTGTATCAGTTTCAGCGAAATCTGTGAGGTCTCTGTGGACCAGTCCTCTGCAGAGGAAGCATGCTTCTGCCTAAGAGACCCATTTGTTATTTCACCCTTGGAAACCAGCATTTGGAACTTAAATAATTTTTCTAAACACTTCTCTAATGTATGTGAATTTGTTTTACGTTGCATTCATTATTTATTTTCGATTAATGAATCATTTGATTATTTCCCTTGGTAAGCAGAATTTTCCAGCAGTTGAAGAGCTGAATAATGCAGAGAAAGCTAATTATGTTACTTTTTTTTCAGTATGCACATTTCAGATGCAGGAAGATTCTCACCAAGAAAAAGTAAAAACCAAACATATTGAATTGTCATTGTCTAGAAAATATGATGGGAAAATGCTCCAGATTTGTTTGAAAATTAATGACTAGGCTTTAGGGGAGAAAATAAAACCAAATCCTGATCACTCTGTTACACCAGCAGTGAATTGTTATCTGGTCTCCAGTATTGGACAGCCTCCCATTCTGTGTGTGAACTGGGAACTTCGACTCAGAGTTTCTCTGCTCCATATCTTCATTTTTTAAATAATTATTGAGAGATCTATGAATGCATGAAATTAATTTCAAAATAAGAGCAGACAAATTGCATTTCATTAGAATAAATAATTCTGTGACTTTTAATCTCTAACCCCAAGGGACACAATGAAATCAACCAAGGAACACAACCAAAAGCCACCCAGAAAATTGATTGACGTCACACTAAAACAGAGAATAAAAATAAGGACTGAAAGAAGGAGAAACTACTCATAAAAATCCTTGCAATGCTGCATAATGTTTTTACACTTACATGCATGTTTCGTAATTCCCTGTTTAGACCAGGAATTTCTATCTCAGGGTGAGGATCCATCAGCCTCTGTTTTGCTCAGTCCTGATTTGTGTCATGTTAATGTCACCCAGCAGTGGGAAATTTATAGGACTTCCTTCTCAACCTGAACAGCTAAGAAGATTTATGACCCCCTATTCCGTGGCCTTGGTTTTCCTAACTCTTTTTGTATTTTTTAATTTATTATATTTTAAAATATTCATGTAGACAAATACCATAAAATAATTATGCGATTTGATCAATAATTATAAAGCCAACTCCCATGCAACCATGTAACAGTCACCAAGGGGACTGTGGCCAGCATTGCACAACCCCACGGGCCTTCTCTCCCATTGCTTCCTCTCTCTCCCCAGAGGTGACCGCTCTTCTAGTATATACGAAAATCCCTTTGGCTTTTCTTTATAATTTTACTACCTGTATGCTCCCCACAAATATAGTTTAAGTTTTGTCTCTTTTCTAACTTCATAGGAGTAGAATAGCACCATGGTGTGCATTATTTTTTTCTGTCTTACCTTCATTTCTCAAAATTATGTTTGTGAGGATCACATTGTTGAAACATTTCTCCCTTTCTTTCTTTTTTCCAAACATATTGTATTCCCTTTTTTAAATCATTTTTATTGCTATTCTATTACAGTTGTCCCAATTGTCCCCCTTTGCTCTCCTCTGCCCATCCCACCCCTGCTCCCATAGTCAATTCCCACAAGCTATCTTTCTTTCTCTTTCTTTCTTTCTTTCTTTTTCTTTCTTTCTTTCCTTCTTTCTTTCTTTCTTTCTTTCTTTCTTTCTTTCTTTCTTTCTTTCTTTCTCTCTTTCTCTCTTTCTCTCTTTCTCTCTTTCTCTCTCTCTCTCTCTCTCTCTCTCCCTCCCTCCCTCCCTCCCTCCCTCCCTTCCTTCCTTCCTTCCTTCCTTCCTTTGCTGGATAGCATTGCATAAAATAAATGCATCCCAGGTCATACATGGTTTCCGCTGTCAAGTGTCATCCTTGGTTGCCAGTTTTAATCTGTCATGAACAATGTCAATATAGATGTTGTTGTTTTTGTTTCCTGATGCTGAAGTGCCTGGGTTCTCGCTGAAGCAGAGAATGAGGGGAGGATGTGGCTGTGGGGACTTTGGGAGGTCAACTTTCTCCAGGAAGAGGAAGGAGGGGACCGAGACAGTGACTGAGGTAAGGAGGTCACACCACTCCGCCCAGGCCTTGGAAGAGAACGCTGTCATCGTTCAGGGGCTGCAAAGTTGAGGAGCAAAGTGGCTTCGGAACTCTCTTCTCTTGTGGGGTTCCCGTTTTTCCTTGAGGTGATGCTGATAATACAGTAATATCTTGGCAACTTGTGGGTGGCTTTAACAAGCTTAGGAAATACTTTATCCAGCTTTATTAGTTGTGTGGGTGGTAAGCTCGTTTCCATAACAAGAAATCCATTACTTGTATTGTAACTTGCTTCATAATTGTATTTTCCCCCAATCACGCCTTTATTCAGGAACAGGTGCAGGTGCTGTCACAACAGAGTACAATAAAAAATTAATGTACGTAAAATATACAATACAAATAACATATACATGTCTGTACAAATATTAAGTGAGATCACAGTTGTACTATTCTGCTTGTTTTCTTAAAGTAGAATTATCTCTGCGTACGCATTACTCTTACTGGGCTTGACAAGGATTACAGATCATCTTCGTAACCTGGATAAGCTCAATATGACCTCTCCCCTCTGTGCGTGAGCATCCTTCACCACACATATGGTAATTTAAGAAGCTTAAAATGATTTTATAGCACACCTCTAATTTAGTTTCTATGTCAGTGGCACATGGAAACAATAAGATCACATATTTTTTTCCGAAAGAGAATGTTCAGCAACATCATGACATCACATTTCAAAACTGAGTTGAGTTTTCAGGCTGTCAGCAGCACCGTGAGCGAATGTGCCCACTGACGTAGAAGACCGGGTCTTGGTGTGTGCCACGCCAAAGCCGGCTTTCTCCAGATTCAAAGCATTGGAGATTATAAAGTGATCCTTCTTAACCTCAGCAAATAGCCCCCAGGACTGAATGTGTGTGCTCCCCGGCAGTGAATGTCGTACCTACTCCCCACTTCCAGTTTTTGACGTTTCAGGACACCCGAAAGCAACAATGTCATATAGCAGAATAAGTCAGCCAATTGCCTGGTGAGATGATAGGATTTCACCAAAACACTATAAATTTTCCTTATTCTGCATTATCATTTGTAGAGACCTAGTCAACTGAAACTTTGAAAACTTACCATGTTTCTTCTTCCATATTGAACACCACGACACCCTGATGATGTTATCATCTCTTAATTATTAATTTCCTGAAGTGTTCATTCATTTGCACTGTGCTGTGATACAAGACGAAGTACCGTGGGCAGGCTACCTAAGGCACATCCGAAGTCGCCTGCTCTGGGGACAAGCCCTCAGCACTACTCGCCATTGGTCTTTGAGTTCACTGAGCGAGTTTAAGTTTCAAGGTTTTAGTAGCCTATTGACCACATTTGACAGCCTGGCTCTCAGCCTCCCAAACAGCGGCCTGAGATGTATGTTGTGCTAGGGAACTGAGAGGTAGTGAAAAGAACATTGACTGTGGAGGTCAGATTGGATTCAAGCTTGAATTAATCTACAGGTTAGAGGAGGAAGCTTGATCAACGATGTCCAGTTCTCAACATTCCAGTTTATCTATTGAGAATGGGATCCCGCCTGTCCAATTGGCTCAGCCTAATAGAGCAAGACCATGGCAAATGGCCACACACCAAAATACATCCAGATACTAGGGATTTGTTTCTTGCCACTTTCTGGCCATGTGCTCATTTGTATGTCATCTTTCCTCTTCACACAGCCTGGAGGGAGGGAGTGGTGTCATCTCACAGCCACTTTTCACCTCTCACAGAGCTGCCCAGGAAAGTAATACTGTCCACGCTGTCATTACCTGTCCCCTGGACAACAGCAGCAGCCTCAGACCTGGCTCTCTCGGTCCACACTTATGCCAACACCGCATTCCCTATGGAGCCAGCACGGCAATATTTCTCAAAGGTCCACGTCACTTCTCTGCTTCAGACACCCCCAAGGCTTGTCATCAGACCCTCACCACCTGAAGTCCTGGCTGAGGCCACCACATTCTGCAAAAGCTCACCACCTCCCGCGCCCCTCGAGCCTCACCTCCTGCCCCCTCTTCACCACCACGTTTCACACTTGCCGACTTCTTTCTCTCACATACACCAGCTGTAGCCTTTGTATTGGTCAATGCACTGCATTGCCAAACACGGTACGTTACATCGTAGCATGTCCCCTCTGCCAGGCAAGCGCTTTCCTTGGTCCGTCACATGGCGACTCCTCTTTACCCTTCAGGTTTCGTGTCCCCTCTCCAGAGAAGCGGTGCTCACGGTGCCTTTTCTAAAGTACTCCTTCCCCAGCACCTGTCAGTTTCTTGGCATTGCCTGTTTATTCCTTCGTAGTATTAATCCCAATCTCAAAATGCTTCCGATGTCCAGGTTGACCTTTCGGCATCGGCCTCCTCCCATTCTGGTGCATGCTTCTTGGTTGGGTTCATCTGCCATGTTCCCTGCTGGGTCCACGATTTCTTCAAGGGTGTCTGGCACACAACAGGAACCCAGTCCACATTTGGGGACACAAAGGCCCTTACAGCCCTTCTGCGTCACTCAGCGCACCACCCCTCTCGACTCCAGCATCACCAACAGAGCTTATCGCTTTACCTTTGAACATGTGTTTTTATCACATGAGAAAATGTTTTGCGTTGCTGATCTCGTGTGCTCACCTTCGAGGCTGTGCTCTGTCAGCACCTCCCCCGGGGAGACTCTGTGCCCCTCTAAGGTGTAGACGCGCTCCCTCTCTGGGGCCAAAGCACCCTCAGCGTAGCCTTGTCCTCTGCTTACCACATGCAGTCGGATTGTGTGTGTACGGCTCAGCCTCTCCTCCCTAGGGCCAGAGATGGACTCATTTGCCTCTGTATTCACAGTATCTGGCACCACACCCGACACATAGTAGGTGTTCAAAGAAAATGAGTGACGAATGAAGAGCTGAATGAGAGCGGAGCCAAGCAGGCCACATAAAATGGCTTGAAATAAGCCAAAGAATTAAAAACAGGAAAATAGCAAAATATAGACCACTTTGGGCATTTTTTCCTGAACTTTATTATGGGAAAGTCTGTCCTTTTCTAGGAATGAGGGAGAGGACAGAATATAAGCACAGGCATGACACCTGGTGCACACCAATGCCTCTCCTTCATTTTCTCTTGGAGAGCCCATGAGTTTGAGTTACAGATGAGTTTAGACAACACCAACAAGCCGGAGTGCATTGGTCAAGGTCAAAATCATAGAAATGGCAAAAGTGGAATTTACACCCAAGATTTTGTGCATAAACAACATACCTGTGTAAGACCACAGTGTGGTGCCTTCTCCAGCCTGGAAAGAAAACCATGATGTGCGGAAGGTGCACAGGCTCTGAGTAGGGGTCTAGGTGCGTTAAACCTTTTACCTGTTGGTTGGGTGGCCAGAATAGCATTTATTCATTAGAATTTTGACAAATAAGTCCAGAAAATCTAATATGAATTAGTACCAATGTCTCTGCTGAAATCATAGAAGACACAACCTGGCTCTCCAATTGTAAAACTAGGAACGCCTAATGAAAAGCACAAGCGAATCCCTTGAATCATGGGGAATGCTCGAGGGGACATCACACATTATCTAGTTCAGGGTGTCTTTTTTTTTTTGGTCCGGTACCAGAACATCTGGGATTTAAGATGTTTTCTTCAGACATTATGAAACATGAAACTTAACTAAATGCCAAATCTGCATAGACAAGCAGTAGCATACACTAGTTGCTTAAGAAGACAGTGTGCATGTATGTGTTTCCCCAGAGAAATTGTAGGTCTTTCATTTTGCCCGCAAATGATTGGCCTTTCACTCAAGTCTTTCTTACATGTCAGCTAGTCTAGGTGCAGGAGAAGGTCTGCATTAAGGATGCTCTAGGAATCTTTCTCAGAAGCAGTAACATGTGAGTCTGTTAGCAATGCTCTGTCTAAGGATCCCCACCCTCCCATCCCGTTTCCGAGAGGCCGGGGGGGTTAGGAAGAAGTTTGCTATATTCACAGAAGCTGTGAGGTGAGGCAGGTCTCTGGGTCCACGAGGTATAGCCTCTGCATCCTTGGTGACTCAGGCCCACAGCGACTACATCAGGTTTCTTTTGTGGATTGCTGCCTACTGTAATACACTGTCCCTGACCACCTTTGGGGAAGAACTGTCGGAGTACCCCCATGAGTCCAGGATCCTGAAGACCCCACCCTTGAGGTCCCATGAGTCCTGATGCTTTGTTCTCAGAAACAGCAGTTCTCTTCTAGGCACAGGTGGGGCACCAGGTACTGCAGTCACTGCTACTGCTCACTGTCCTGCCGCCCCATACTGGTACTGCCAACAAAGACATGTGCCATCACACACATTGGCCAACAGGAAGCTGAGACAGCTAGGAGCAGATCTTCTCCTGGGGCTCTGTGGTCCACGTGGCCTTTGTCAGACCAACGGCCTGACAAAGTGGCAAGTCAACGGCCACTTTGTGGTCTGGTTTCCCCATAGTCTTTAGGATTTTTGGAAACCTTTGCCAGTGACTCAGGCCTCTTATTGACAGTGAAGGGGAGAAAAACAAGGACTCTGGAATCACGTTTATCTATTATCCCAAGTTCTTTTCTTTCGTCTCTTTATGGAAGTGGTAAAAAATTCAAAATTTAAACTCATGTACACTAGCAATTTTGTTTTTTCCTATGGGTAAAAAAACCCATCATCCTTTTTTTTTTTTTTTAGTAGCAAACCTTATTTCATCTCATAAAATTTTACATTTCTCTAATATTACAGTTTGGAAAAACATGGATCTGGTCCACCATCATTTCACAGAAGAGCTCCAAGGAAACCATGAGACTTTTCTACAATCTTGACTCTGATTCTTTCCAACTGTCCCTCTTAGTGATTCTAAGGACACTGCCCTTCACCCTACACTAAATTCAGTGTAGTTGGTTATATAAGTAATGAGAATTAGATGGTTGGGGAAAACATAGGCCAATACAGTTTCTAAGAGTAACTGGGTTCTCTGCAAGTCACTACCTTATGAATCTAGGTAACTGACTTTGTATAACTAAAGACCAAACCCAGGAACGAAAATATGTTCCATTATTTACTTATAAGTTTATCCAATAAGCCGTTTATCCATTCGTGCAACAAAAATGTGTTAATTACCCACCTCCTATGTTTGGGGCACAGTGCCAATAAATATTTTGAGTTGTTAATATGTAAATTTCCTAAAAACAAGGACCTTTCCAGCAGAGGGGAGTAGGGAAGATAGAATATGCCATAGGTGTTTGTAAGTTCTACAATATGAAGATATTTAGAGGGTTCTGTAAGATCTAGAAAATAAAGATTAGCTGGAACACCAGGAAAGGGACTATATAGGAGGTGATATTTGAAATGAAGCCAAAGGAAAAGTTTTACTGAACACCGAAAGCCATACCAGTCACAGCATGAGCTAAGGCACAGAAATATGAATGATGTGACACTTTGTATTGAAGTGTCCTAATTTCTTGCAGTTTCTCACAATTGCTGATGTCCATGGGTTGCTTCATACAGCAACTTAACTATTTAAAGCAAATAAATGGCATATTGTGATGGGAATAAGAAGTGGAATAAGAAATGGATTATACAGAAGAAGTTCTGAATTCTTCTTCACAGACCACTTGCTTGTTGTGCCATCGATTAGTTATAACCTTGGGTCAATTACCACTCTGAGAATATTTTCCTCAGATAAATAAAGAGGTTTAAAATCATAAGGGATGAAGCAATAATAACAATTACAAGGGTTGTTATTAAAACGTGGTCTAAGTTACAGGCATGTGGTTTTAAACAATTAATCTTCACAACAGTGCTGTCATGCGATACTCATATTTTCCTTATCTTCATTGGTGGTCCCAAGTTACACATGTCCCCAAGGTGCTGGAAGGTGGAGCTGCGATAGAGAAGCCCTGGTTTAAATCTGTGCCCCAGGCAATTTCAGAACCCGTGTTGAAAATGTCTGAGTGGGAGCTGAAGGGGAGGGAGAATGAAGCATGGGGGCTAAGACCACGGTGGTCGAGGAGTGACAGGGGAAGTAGATCTTGGAGAGAGAAATAGAAACAGGCTGCGTGTTCAGCAGATGCAGGCAATTCAATGGATGACGCAGTTTTAGGATTTTTACGTCAGCAGCTTTGAGCCAGAGTTGCAAATTTAGGGCAGATTTCTTTCCCTGTTCACCATAAATAAATTTCAAGTCATTGGAACCAAGACCTGACAAAGAGGTTAAACGAAATCCCTGATCAAACAGGGAGTCCTTTGACCTTTAGCTACAGGCAGTGGCCCTTGGAGGGGAAGGCAGAGGGGGGCTTAGCGTGCTGAGGAGTAAGGCAACATGAGGTCAGCTTTGAGTTGGATCGTAATTAACATTTTTATTAAAAATCATGGAGGATAATTTGAACAGAAATGAAAACAGGGGAAGAGAAACGTGCTGTTGATATTAAAATGTAAAGTGCTAAACATGCAGATTTGGGGAGCAGAAATCATGCAAATGTGACTAAAAAGTTTCAAATGCAAAAAATGTCATGATTAGTCATTTCATCAAAGTGTAAAACACAAAACAAAGGGGTCTCTCCATACAGCGAAGCACCTTAGTGAAAAAAAAAAAGAAGTCCGCATTTGCCTCGGAAATGTGAAATCCACGAATATTGGCATCTTAGTTCCCTCCTCCTAAATGATCTCCATTTCTTCTTACCCTGGGCTACTTTGAGAATGGAGGGGTAAAACACATCTGGGTTTTAACATAACATGTAGCTTACTTCGATTGAAATAGATTATCCTGTTTAATATTCACAAGCAGCTTTACGAGATAGGCCTTGTTCAACCCTATGACACATGAGAAAACCAATGCTCAGCACCCAGGTGTCAGGTGTCACTGTTGAAATGAAGATCACACAGACGTTATCGAGATGGGGTTGGGACACAGACCAGTTCCAAGGCCAGAAATTGCTGCACTCAAGCAACCCAACCACTTCGGGCCTTGTGCTGGGACCAGCATTAGAATTTCTTCTCTCCTTTCTCCTCACCATCGTGTCCCAATAGATTGGCCACACCTACTACCACATACATCACTGATTTGAGCCTCAGTTTCCTCTGGAAGGAAATGAGGAGGATAATGACCAGCTACTAAGGCTTCAGAGATAACTGCCTGAGGTCAGGTCTGCGAGACCACTTTTCTCCAACATTTTGTTGTGAAAATTTCAAACATACAGCAAACCTGAAAGAAATTTACGGTAAATACCCATATAGTGGAAGTCTTTGATTAGTATGTGAACTACACTTGCTTAATTACAGACACTGTCTATCCATCCCTCTATTCACCAATCCATATTATTTTAGATGTACTTTCAAGCAGTTTACAGATGTCGGTGCACTTCCACATGTATCTAAATTTGGTTCTAAATTGTCAAAGAATTTTAGAAATACATGGATCATTATTATTAGTTATTCTTATTTAATAGTTTCCTGCCATTACCTGTGTCCTATCGAATAGCAACCAAAACCACCTACCTGCTTTCAGTTGTGATGGGATTTGATGATTCTGCTTTGTTATTGAACTGTCCTTCCTAATAGTTAAAAACTAAAACCAAAACAAAAAAACCCTGCAGTCCATCCTGCTCCTTCCTCCTGGCCTGCAGAGAGACCATCTCTCTTTGGAGAGCTCTACTTTTTTAGTCTCAGCACCCCTCAAGCCAGTCTGCCTCCCCTTCACTTCAGACACTTTTCTAAAATCTGACCATTTCTGCAAATATGGCGAAGATAATATGTACCCCATGTGGGGAATTTATTAACACATCCTTATAAAGGATTGGGAGGAAAAGAAGAACAAAACATTTGCCATATACTGGACCAGTTGTTTTATATTTTATCCTATAATATATAAGTAAATTGCACATTTATCCATATATTTTATATATAATGTGTAATATAATTTTATATTTTAGTGATTTATATTATATAATAAATATAATTATAGGTACTTATAAATTATACCTATGTTGTAAGAATAGTGTGTTAATGTTATATATTATAGAACAAAAGTATAATTAGATATAACAAATATCCAATACACAAATGTACATATTTACAATTAATTTATATATAAATGTATTTCTTTATATGATACTCAATAAATCCAGAGGTTACCTTTTTTTCAATGAAATGTGAAAAATTTAAAAGCACAAAAAGGAAAGGATAAAGAGAGAACTGCCAAATCCTGAATACCGTGGAACATCGTCCAGCAAGAAATCTTCAGCACAAAACTTTGCGAACCACTTTTGACACATTCGATCAGTCACAGCACCTTCTCCATACACTGCACAAACCTTTTTTGCTTTTCAGTCTCATTATCTTTCTTGAAGTAATAAAGCATAATATGCCAAAAATGTTGCATATTTTCTTCCATCTTCAATATTAAAATGGCTACACAAAAATTCACCAATTTTTGTGATTAGATTTTAAGATAAGATTTTTAAAAGCATGTTGATATGAGAGCCATCACAATACAATCTAACAAGATTGTCTCAAATCAAGTTAAAGGTAACTCGATTTCTAAGCATGACTTGAGCTATCTTACGGAAAACACCAAGCGAACTTTTTGGCCAACCTACTACTTCCTTCTGGAAGGTGGGCGAAGCCACTGGACTTGAAGAAGGTAATTGGCGCGATGCAGGGGTTTCCCTGTAGGCAGGGAAGAAAAATAATCATTGGCTCCCTCCACATCCACGTGCCACATGGTATTATCCTCTGACTGAGGACGAGAAAGCAAGCGCCACTTTCTACGAGTGCATGTTTCAGCTTCCACGGAGCTGCGGAGGAATGACGTGAACAGTCACGAATTCCCCGGAAGCGCGCTGATTCACACGCTGACACCTGGTCTGGCTCCACGCAGTTTTCTCAAAATGTACAGCAAACTCCCCCAAAGCTTTCTTGTTGGCAGCGGCACCTGGTGTAAGCACAAAGCAAAATACTAACATTTCATACCGCGAGCGGGTCATGCCATGTGAGCTTGGGGAACAAAGTGTCTCTATTTCCCCCGAGTCCATGCCAATGACAGAGCTCATTACCAACACTCTGATGGCCTCTCCCAGACGAAAAGACTGACTTTTGTTGGCATTGAAAAGATGCTTAAAAGATCAAAGTGATAAAATCAAGTGACAACAACCTCTGCAGGGATGAAATGTTGCTGCTCAATGACGCCTACCCTGGTGGCCTGCAGAGAGGGTGTTTCCCACTGAGAGCTCTGCAGGAGCGGTGCTTTGGGGTGGGAGACAGAGACAGAGGAGATGTTGTTGCAACAAATTCTGGGTCTCAAGGATGGTCATGTGTCTCCGAAGGAAGGCTGGGGGTGCAGAAAAACTCAGCGACTTCCTCCCAAGGATATTGGCACATTCACAGTAAGCATCAGGTCCCTCGAGCTCTCCAGGCCATAAAGTACCTCATCCTGGAGGACATTTACAACTAAAAGTCCTTGGCACCCTGTGAGATCCCTGAAGCCCTGGAAAATCTGATTTCTTTCTTTGCAGTGATTACCCAATCTGAAATGAAGGACCCGAATGGGCCCTTGTTAGCCATGCAAAATCCCAGGCATGTTTTTTGAATACCTGGTATGTGCCTATTGGTTACATGCATTCCCTCTCTTCCTCTTCTAGAACCATGCACCTTAAATAATATCATCTCCCTGTCACAGGCTGGGAGATTGAGGCCTCACAAGGTAAATCATCTAGTTTGGCATCGTGCCACATTAGGGAATGACGTGGTACATCTGGGATTAAAAATCAGGTCTATCAAACGTTACACCTTGGGGTTTTCCAATATTTCATACCATGATTGAAAGAATGTTTACTAATCACTACTTGGCTTTATATTCGAGGAATATGAATTACATATGGCCTGGATTTTAGAGCAGTTCTCGAAGTTTAACATGCGTACAAGTCGCCTGGAGATCTTGTTGTGTGCACACTCTGATGCAGCCCATCGGCTTGGTGCCTGGGATTCTGCATTTCTGGCAAGGGTCCTCAAAACACAGAGGTCGCTGATCAGAGGACCACACTGGCACTATCACCATTCAGAGATACAACCTAAATAAATAAGACCTCAAGCCCTTTTAGACCCACCACTGTGACTATTTGCATAAAATAGCCTTCACTAGGTGCGGGTTCTTTTCAGGATCAGTATTTTGTCAGTCTTCGTTAATGATAGTGCCTAAATATATTTCACACCAGGCACAATTAATTTCCCTTTATTCAACCCATCAAAAGAGATTTGTGGGCTGCCTACAAAAATTGGCATAATTAACATCTGTCAGGTGCTTTACAGCTTAAAAAAAGTCTTTTACGTTTGATATTCAATTTGAAAAAAAATAAGGAAAACAGAGTGGGCACTGTTGCTAATATAATTTTAAAGTGTAAATATTAAGGTTCAGAGAGATGAGGTGACGTGTAGCTGACTTGGGTCATGAATTTAATAAGAATATTCAGTTTTTCTGAATCCCAATGTCACATCCAGGCATAATTCGCAAGACCTTGATGGAAGGTATATCAGTTTGCTAGGGCTTTAGTCACAAAGTACTGCAAACTGAGGGGCTTAGACAATAGAAATGTATTATCTTTCAGTTCTGTGGGCCAGAAATTTGAGATCAGGATGGGTTGATTTTTTTTCTTTTTCTTTTTTTCTTTTTTTTTTTTTTTTGCAAACCATGAGAGAAAAATTGCTCCAACCATGTCTCCTAGTTTCTGATGAGCTCCTGGGAATGTTCGATGCTCTTTCCTCATAGACGCAGCAACCCAACCTCTGCCTTCATGTTCAAATGGTATTCTTTTCATGTGCGTGTGGGTTTCTAAATTTCCTATTTTTATAAGAACACCAGTCGGTCTGGATAAGTAAGGACTCATCTTAACTTAGCTAATGACATTAACAACCCCATTCCCAAATAAGGTTGTATTCTGAGGTCCTGGAAGTTAAGGCTTCAACATGAGAATTTGGAGGAAGGTAGTTAGTTCAACCCTTAACATCAGGTGTCGCCTGGTCCCTGCTTAACTATGCACACAGTCAAGTCACTCAGCATAAAAGGTAGGAAAGGGCAGGTTTCGAGTACATCCTGAAGAGCCCAGAGGTGAAGGATTTCATGTTCTCCTGGGTAGACCAAGGCAACCTCTGTAAGTATGGCATATGCCATAGGTTACTCTTGGCATATGAGTGAGATTCAGAAAGACAGGGAGGGGAAGATATTTCAGGCATCAGAACAGTGTTTGCTAAAGACAGAACAAAAGTCAGTCCCCAAATGTGTTCTGAGAACAGAAAGTAGAAGCATTTGTTCCAAACTATAAAACAAATAATAAAGTTAGAGTTAAGTAACATTGATTTTATTTTTATTTCTGAAGATACAAATAAAACTCCAAAGGTTTAATCTTATTCTGAAAAATGGGAATGTTAACTCCAATATCACAATGATTGGCTTTAAAAAATTTTTTTAAACATTAAAAAAAATGCTTGTCAAAGCATGACTGTTAAGGCCTCTATAGATGTTTGTGGTATGCCACTAAAAAAAGAACAAGCTACTGTCTGAAGCAAGAAAAACAATTTATAATTGGGTTCTAGAATCAGGAAAACTTTTACATGGTGGGGAGCACAGCTAATGTTTGTTTGAATGAAAACAAACTTGGCCCTTGTTTACAGACTCATGGATTGAAGGGAACAGGTAATCATTTTAATTGACAGAGGATTCTGATACTCTGTCAAGGAAATTTATTTAAACTCTCTGGACAGTCTCTGAACTCACAGACCCGTGTGCGAAAACAACTCTTTCTCAGTTCATCAAATGACATCTTTGGAGAGTCATCTCTGAAAGGACATAGTCGCCGACATTTACAAAGAAAGAAATGTTTGCACCCTGAACAGCGATTATCTCACAAGATAAACAGCCATGGTCTGATTCAGACAGAAATGCATTTTGACAAGGTCACAAAGTCTTCTCATTCCTCAGGCCACGGTTCCCTGGGACACACAAGCATCCTTGTCAGGGTCAAAGAGCTAAGGGACTGGTGGACAGAGAACCCATTAATGCTGTCAACACCCATTTCTCCCCTCTTAGCTTTTGTATATTGTCTAAAGGAAAAGATGAGCTTTTCTCCCTCTTCTTATTTCATTCACAAAGCAATTTAAAAATGGATCTTTCTAGTTTCAGCTAATATCATCCTCTTTAATATTCACAGGCCCCATAAATCTACCCTTCCCCACTCCTCCCAATGTGTAATCGATTTCCCCCAGCATACAGCCTCTCATTACTTCGGTGGTAGATCCCTCATTACTTTGAATACAGGATGCTTTCTTGACTTTTCACAATTGTTTTTCAATTCTCTTCAACTGAAAGCTCTTCACGTGACCTCTCTCCTCATTTCCTTTTACGTCTCTGTCACCTGAGTGCAGGGGGGCTGCAGTCTGGCACGAGCTCACTCAGACCTACACCAGGCCCGTGACAGGCGTCACCAAAAGATCTCAACCTTCTACCCCGCTAAGTTCGGATAGGCGCCAACAGGACTTTTTTCATTAGCAAAACTCTCTAGCTCCACCCTCCCTCCCCAAAAAGAAGATTTTAAGTTGACAGAAAAATACAGGTGAAAGGAGGATGAGAAAGTGGGATTCAGATTAGGATGATTAAGGGGAATATGGTTTTGTAGGACACGGAGGGACGAGGCATTTCTGGGAAGGCGAGTACACATGTCGGATTCATAAGAAACACAATGAGGCTTAAACTGGAGAACAGGAGCTGGACAAACAAACCCAGAAACGGCACTTACTAGCATTTTTAACAATTTGTTAAGTACCAGGTGGTGTACCTCACCTATCACACCCAGTAACTTGATGGGCTATCATTGTCCCATTTTCCAGATCAGTGACCCATGTCCCACATCATTTGATTACTTTACCCAATTAATAAGTGAATACAATGCAGTGTTCTTCCTTGTAGGCAAGTGGTGACGGTCAATAATTAAAGAACACGGTCTCCTAATTTCATATAACAGATTGCTAACTTTCTTGCTACAATTTGAGATCCTAATTTAGTCATATTTTCTGAAATTATTTACAGAAATATTTTGTCAAACTAAATAAAATGAACGGTGTACTTGAAAGAAAGGAGAGAAGAAGAGTGATAATTTATGACAGAATTATATACTATTGTGAACCTGGTGTTGTCTAAACCAGAAAAACTATTTTACCATTGGTCAAATCTCAGGGTGGAAATGGCACCATTTGTACAGAATAGAATGTTCTCCCTCACTTAGAGGCAAGTCCACTCAAGTCACGTCTGGTTAATCATCCACTATTGAGTTTAAGATCCTTCCAATAAGTTTTGAGAATTGCAGGCATTCATTATTTTACTCAAAAGAGCAGAGAAGTCTGACATGAACCTTATTACATGCTTTTCAGTCATATTGTTGAACATCAGTTTCTACAAAGAGACCCACAAATTTCAAAGAAGAAACAGAAGCCACCATTTAGCTGAGAAAGAAGGCCATGGTCCTGAACTCTAGGACCATGCATCACTTGGTCATCGAAAAAATATTTATTATCAGCCTATTCTGTGTCAGGTATTATTATATGTTCTTGGAATACAAGAGCAAACCTCACCCCCATGACATTATATTCCCACAGGGAAGTACAGACGATAAAAAATGGAAATAAAATGTATATAAAATTATGTGACATATTAGAAAGCAATAAATGCTATGGGAGAAAGGAAATTTAGGCCAAGATAAAGATGACGAGGAGTTCTAGGATGGGGAAATCTTTGTCGTTTTAAACGAGGTAGGCTGGGTAGGACCATCAGGAGGATGCTATTGGCGTGGCGCCTTAAGGCTCATTGGAGTTAACCGCGACCACGGGAGACATGCTAAGGTTTCTCATACAGGCTAGGGTGCACTGGACTGACTCTATAGGAAGACATCTGCATTGGGGATTATGAGGGGAATTCAATTAAGGCAGAGTGAATAGACTGCCCTGACTGGACAGAGCCAGCCAGTCGTCGTCTACAGTAACCTAAAAGGGAAAAGAGAAGATTAACAAAGTGGTGAAAACTGAGCTGTGGTCCAGACAAAGTCAAAGGTCCAAGCTGGAGAAGCGGTGCCAACTATCAGGTCTGAAAGGCCACCTAGTTTTAAATAGTGACAAGTGACCTGAGAACAGAAGCCAAAAGAAGAGAAGTTTCCAATGAATCAGAATGCTCAAAGAGCCTGACATTGACCTGAAACTGCTGGGCTGGCAAAGGTGAATCAATGAGATTAATCAGGGGCAAAAGGAACTCAGGGTGCCCTGGAGAGCACCCTTTCTTTCGTTTGTCCTCAGCAGCAGTGGGCCCGGGAAGGGCTTGCTGATGAAAGAGGTGGGCACCTCCCCAGGGTTCGGGGTGAGGAGCGGCGTGTGGAAAGAGGAAAGTGCTAGGCAAGAGGTGCAGAGCCCCATGTGAGGCTACATCTATGATCAGATCTCTCTGGAGCATTTATCACACCATTTGCCCTTTTAAAGGTGCTGTACAATAGAGAGGTATACCTAAGGAAAAAAGAAAGAAACACGGAGGAGGGAGAGGGATTTCAATACAGGGTGCCAGGCTACACACAGGCACAGGGGTGAGGTGAGGGGTTAGAAGGATGGTTGGTAGATAGAAACCTACAGATGAACAGGGCAGGACCCTCTCTCTAATGAAGCCCCGCAATGTGAAAAGAGAAGAGAACTATCACAGAGCAAGCGAGAAGGAAATAATTTTGACATTTTTATAGGCAGCTTTTCACACTGTGAATCTCACCACCTTCTCAAGGTAGAATTGTTTTTCCTAATACCGCATTTCCTCATCTCCCGCTCCGTCTCCCGATGAGGGTGCTGGCACCATTCTATAGTTAGTTATTGTAGCAGCAACTTCCTGATTCAGCAACTCATGATTCAGGCAAGTGCAGCCCCTCCTTGGCAGGCCAGTCCTCCAGGGTGGCCCTGGGAGTCTCTCTTGGAAGCACAAGTTTAGGGTCTCCTTCAGCTCCCTTAATAATTCAGTGAGCTGTCCGTATCCCTGTACAGACAGACCTGCTATTTAAGCAAACTGGAGTGGACTCTGTTTTCGGCATCCAAGGCCTCTGACTGATGCCATGGTCATGGAACCTCAGAGAAGACAGGACCTGGCAAAGCAACGTCGACGCGATTTTCTCCCACCTGCACATGGTCCCTGGGCAGCAGTCCGAGCCTGAGAGTGAAGTCACTTGATTTATGACCAAGTCAGGACATAGGTCTCTCCCAGGGGGTAAAAATATGCCTACGTGGGTACCTTAATATTTTAAAACTGGTAATCAGGTGACGCACAGGGTCCAGAAAGAAAGAACTACAGAAAGAAATGGGTATGGTATTGAACATTTTGTTCTCTTGCCAGATCGGAAGGGGTTTGGGGGCTGGTTGAAAAAGGTGAAGAGATTAAGAACAAATTGGTAGTCACCAAACAGTCACGGGGATGTGAAGTGCAACATAGGGACTATAGTCGATAATATTGTAATAACTATAATAACGATGTATGTGCCAGGTGGTTACTATATTAATTGGGAATCACTTCATAAGTTACATAAGTGTTTAACCACTATACTGCACGCCTGAAACCAACATAAAATAATATTGACCTTCCAGTGCAATTTAGAAGATCAAATACAGTAACATTTAGTAAGTATCAAAAATTTCTTCTTGGTCTCATAATTTCAAATCACAAATATTCATATAAGCATAGCATGGATTTCTGAATCACTGTCATACTACTCAAATGAGATTCTTCATTGGTTGACAAGATCTGTTAAAGAATAAGAATTAAGAGAAGGAGGAGAAAAGAAGGAGGAGGAGAAAATGAAAAAGCAGCAGCCATATACGTATATATAGTCAACGTCAAGAATTGGAAAATGGGCCGGACCATGTTTCTCAGCAAAGGCGCTTCCGTTTTTACTTTTACCTAGAAGGCAACCAAAGCTTAAAGCACATGGTTAAGCAGTAGTAGAGGACAGCCTAGTTTTTAACAGAGGGAACAGGTTTTGTTCAGCTCGAAAACCCTTTACTAAGAGCCTAGTAAATCCCCGTTACCGTGTGGGGTGCCAGGAAAACATGATCTTTGAAGACCTTGCAGAGGCTGGGGAACGTGGATGTATGAACAGTGGGCCATTTTGGGGTGCAGCTGGAGGAAGCACAGGGCTCCTGAGATGGTGAGCGACATCACGTTAAGATGGCAGCGTCCT
The DNA here is from genome assembly GCA_004026545.1 of Mormoops blainvillei. Taxonomy (NCBI): domain Eukaryota; kingdom Metazoa; phylum Chordata; class Mammalia; order Chiroptera; family Mormoopidae; genus Mormoops; species Mormoops blainvillei. The sequence continues at coordinate 192,296 of PVJD01000677.1, forward strand.
GGTGAGCTCAAAACGATTCTATTTGTTTGCCCATTGCCATACGTTTACTAACAACATGGTTGTGTTTTACTCTCAAAGTGTCTGGATTTGAAGAATACACGACACGCCCCCTCCGATCAGCCATGTTGCATAGGGAAGAAAGAATCATGACCATTCTGCTGACTCAGGAGATAGTGGAAGGAGTCATCCCTGTTCTTGTACCCTCCACTTCCAGACTAGCCACTTGCATTGGAGGGGCAAGTGCGGTGGCTGGCGTCCTCCGCGCTGCGCTTGGTGAGTGAGGAGGGTCATCGCATTGTCTATGAGAGGTCAGGAAACTTGTTCTTTTCCCTGTTTAAAGGCAAACCAAGGAGACCCTGTCTTCTCCTGGCCAGCCTGGCATCCTCTCATTCTCCTTTTTCACTTTCTGTGCCTGTGCAGGAAGGATTTCCCTCTCCCTGGGCCAAGGCCATAGTGTGCCTTCCAGATGGAGGCCGGACCACTGGTGAGGCAGGATAGACTGAAGTTAGGGAAAACTCCCAACAAGTGCAATGAGGAAGTAGGAGTGGACATCAGAGACCAATAAATTTCTCGGTCTTCTCTCCAGAGCCCCCCCCCCCGCCCATGCATAATCAAAGGGAAATGGTTTATGGCAGAAAACACCTGCGGTGGATGCAGAAGTCGACCACAAGGACTGGCTAAAACTAGATCAATCCAAGGTGGAGGTAAAATTGACCAGAGAGCCGACCCCAAAGTTCATTATACCATTGTAATAAGCACTGACGCCACAAGTAGAAGTGGGTCAAGGGGCACAAATGCCATGACACATGAGGAATAAACCATATTAGGAACAAGATCCCCTGCCAACCACAAGGTGGAGTCAGAATTTGGTGCTGCAAAGTTCAGAAACAACCCACCCTTGGAAACACATAAGATCTCCAAAACAGACTGGCCACAGCACACAACTCACTGGTGAGTTCACCCACGTCCACGCTAATGTGTACTTCTCCTTTTTTCCCAGTGGTACTTGGTGAGATTGCAGCCAGGGATCAGTGGGCAGTGGCAGCCCCTCCGGGGCTAAGCCCCTGATCCTGTCTCAGGAACCCACATCCTACCCTCTTTCTTTCCCTAAATAAAGCTTGCTTTCACTCTCATTCCAACTCGTCCTTGAGTTCTTTCCTGCACAACTCAAGCACCTGGAGATCCTGGACATGCCAGGGCAGAGCCACCCCCAGCACAAAACCAGTCCAGGGACACTGAGACAATCTCTTAGTTTCAGATTTTCTCTGAGTTTTAGGGGCATTTCACAACGTCATCGCAGCTCTTTGCTGGGTAGACCTGGGCAATCTTTCTTCGCAAATCGCTTGAGTGTACAGGTCCAGAGGTTTATATTTGGGCTGGCAATAAAGAGTGACATTTTTATGCATGTCCTTTGATGACCTTTCCTCTGCTTTTCCCCCATTATCCCTCCCCCTCCTCCCCCTCTGGTGACTGTCAGTTTGTTTTTTATTTCAATGTTGCTGGTTATGTTTTGCTTGCTTGTTTATTTTGTTGATTAGGTTCCACTTAAAGGTGAGAACATAAGGTGTCTGCCTTTCACCACCTGGCTTATTTCACTTATCATAACGCTCTCCAGTTCCATCCATGCTGTCACGAAGGGTAGTAGCTCTTTCTTTCTTTCTTCTGCATAGTATTCCATTGCGTAAATGTACCGTTTTTTGATCCATTCATTTACTGTTGGGCACTTAGGTTGTTTCCAGTTCTTGGCTATTGTAAATTGTGCTGCTATGAACATTGGGGTGAATAGGAAATTTAGAAGCCAAAGATCTGATATGTACAACCCATAAACATGAACTAAGAGGTGTGGGGATGATGGGATGGGGTGCAGGGCAGAGGGGATAAAGGGGAGGAAAAAGCAGGACAACTGTAATAGCATAATCAATAAAATAAACCAAAAGTAAAGAAATAAATTTTTAAGTGACATTTTTATGTCAGTCAGAAGCCACATTATCTATTCTACTTTTTACCAAAATTCGTCTACAAGGGTGCAAATTTCTAGTTGTTAGAATTCTTATTAGAATTATCTCTTTGCTTCCCTGGATTTTTTTTTAAAAAAGCAAATATTATGAATTGTAGTGAATTAATGTTACTTGTGAAACACCTGTTCTCTCCATTTTATTCATCGGGGTCCCACTTCTCATTTGAAAAAGGGGGTTCTGCTGCTATGCTTTGCATATCACTAGTACAACCTCCAAATTTTACTGTTAAAAAAAGGTAAAACTAAAACCTCCAGAGCTGAAATGTCTTCTACAATATCAGACACGGTATATTTTAAGTTGGTTCCCAGAGGAAGCTGTTTTTACCCACCCCTTTTAAACTTCTTTTATTTTAAATCCATGCTTATTTTCACTTCCTGGGAAGGGTATAATTAGCATTTTGCATTTTTGTAGGCTTTTCTTCTTTCCTGAGGATTATTCTACTCTGAAAGGACATTATTCATCAATGAATAATGAGAAAGTTTTCAGGAAACCTTTCCACTGTAGCCCTGTTCCCACCTCTCCCTCTTCCCCCAGTCCAGGCTGAGCAGTGACCATGGGCTTTGTAGTCTATTTTTTACTGGCCTCAGAGTTGTGTACGCCCCAGTCACGACAGCCCTTCCTGCCTGCCATGGCTCCAAGAGACTGTTGTCGTGGTCTCCAAAAACTAACATGGCAATGTGCGTTAAAGAGTGCCTGCAGAATAGAGGTAATTAAACATGTAAATTGGATTTACACACTCAGATTTGGAGAACAGTGACTCTAAACACATCGTCTAAGACTCACATTCACTAAATTACGCCGGACTCTACATACAAATCAGTTTGCATTGAATCTTTGACAATGAGATCACATTTCTTCCAGATTTACCACACACGCTCCATCCTGATAACTGGAGCAAACTTGTCGCCTAGCTCAGCTGAAGAAACACAACATACCCACAATGCTTATTTCCTCTCCTTTCTCCTGAGAGGCTTTGCAGGTAATGCATTGGCAGGGTGTTTAACACGGGATACAAACCGGGTCCCTGAATTTCCCTCCCATTGGTGGGGTAGTCTGGATAAATCACACTCTTTGGCATTTGCACTGATACAAGAACATTCCATGCAGCACAAATAACTTCATTTCCATAAAACGGCCTTTTAAAATTAGAAAATGTATAATTCATTTGGGGTAGCGATCACCACTTTTGAACAGGAGGGATTTAGGCTTGTATTTAAATGCAAATAACTATTTTTTTCCAATTACTCATAGTAAGCCACAAAACTTACGAATTCTAAGACATGCCCCTATTCTTAAGGATAAATTCAGGATAACGATATTGACAGCGAAAGACATTTGTGTAACACGTCACAGTTTGCACCGAGCTTTCACATCTCAAATGTGGTCCCCCACACTCCATGAGAGAGATTTCCCATTTTACACCTAAGGAAACTGAGGCCCAGAAAGTAAAGCAACTTCTCAGAATCACACAGGAAGTGGCATGTCCGGTGCTAAAACCTGATAGGAAGACAGAGTGAACAAAGAGGTACCCAGAGAGATTCCAGAATGGAAAGAAGGCAACCAGGGAAAGCATAGAAGTAAGAGAACAGAGGAAGAGAAACAACTTTAAAAAAGCAGAAAATGCAAGATAAAAAGGAGTCCAACAAACAACCGTAAAAAGAATGCCCTGCTTCGACTGGTGCCATCGCCAGCTTTCTCTGGCCCATGTCCTGGCTCCCAGGTGTTCAAAGAACGAAAGCAAACAGAGCTCCATGGTGATTCACCGCCAAGCTTCCCGACCCAGGATCCCTGACTCCTGTTCCCCACGCCGCACCATGCCCCTGTGTCTCCTCTGTTCCGGAAGGCTGTTGCTGATTCTGCAGTCACCCGGGGGAGCAGAGGGCGTCATCTCCAAGGGCCCCTCCAGACACCTGCAGCTCACACTTTCGTCATTAAGGCTGTGGTTCGACAACAGAGCCCAGTTTCTGGCTTCTGGGTGTTTGCACATCCTAAAAAGTTCTCAATGCTCCCCTGCACCACAAGGCACTGCCCTATTTCCTTTTTCCTCTAATAAATTTCCACTTATTCTTCAAATCTGAGCTGGTGCAGGAGTCCTCTAAGGAAGCTTTTCCTGAAAACTCCTTCCACCACCAACCAGTTTAGGTAACATCTCTCATTTCTCTGTCCCCGCAGTTAGTGAGAGCTCTCAATCAACACTTAAAATATCTGCTTCATAGTGTGTTCCCCACAGGTAGGAGGCCCTCAAAAGCATGGCTCATTCTTATTTATCTGTATATTCCCAACGGGGATCTCAGAAAGTGACATATAAAAAGAATTCTATACATATTTGTTGAATCCCAATTCTGCTGACACCACCTGAATGACTTCAGACAATTACTGAACTTCCCTGAACCTCAGTTTGCTCATCTTAAAAATGGATCTCTAAGATGGATAGAGGAAAACTGTGTGCCTGGTACACAGTAAGGTGTCGACAAAGGACAGCTACCGAAGTTACTATTGCTAATATAGGGCCAATGAATGTAAGTTTGATTACCAGAGACCCTGCCTTCAACTTCCCCATTTTGAGGTTTGGATATCAATTTGGTATCAACTCTACTTTCTACGCAAAATGCCCCTCCCTGCCGTGCCAACCACATCCCCCACTCTGTCCTCCAGGATAAAGTCACAGTCACTCAGGACCTCTTTTTCGTAAGCGCCAATGTCCATCCCAACATTAACATTCTACAATAAGCCAGCTTAGCTGAGGTATCCATTTGTAGGTGATGGCACGAGTAATCGCCGTCCACCATCAGGGCTGCGTTTAATCCACCCTGTTACCTTTTCTCGGAGCTTTATTTCTTCGCTGGTCGAATGAGGAGGTTGAACCAGATGGACTCCAGGTTTCTTTCTACCACGTTTCTAACTTCTGATTCTCAAAGAGAAATTGGGTTTGATCCAAGGACTTAATAATTCGAAGGACTTAATCATTCGAAGAACTTAACTAATAAGCGATGTAGTAGTGAAATTGGAAAGCTTTTGGTTGAAGAATTAACAGCAAGAGAAAATACCTGTTTGAAATTGAGTATGATACTTTCCTGTTCTGAATCTTCTTTTCTTATCCAAAAAATATGGGTCAGAGAGAGCACGACCCTCATCTGGGTGCGCTGCTGAGCCCTGGGGCGCGCGTAGGAGGGGCGGAGGCATTTTACTGTTACAGTGACATTCAGGGGTGAGGATAAGAATGTAAAACGTCCCACGATGTGAGGAACATTGGGGGATAATGAAGGATTATTTCACCCAAATTGTCAGGAGTGTCCCAATCAAGGCCACCTTCACAATGTTTTGACGATGTTATCTTTATAGGATATTCCATTTTTACCATTTTGTGAAAGGCTAATGGAAATAATGTGTGCTCAATAAATTTGTGTTTAGAGTTTTTAGTTTTTCAGTGCCCTGACTTTCGTGGTATAGCTCTCATTAACCTTAAATTTCCATGCTTAATCTATATCAGAGAATACCAGCGTCTTCTCCTTTAAGCAAGTGATTTCTGGAAAACATTAAACACCCTTGTGTCCTGACATTGTCCCTCACTTGCCTCCATCAAAGCTTCGTTGTGTCTTAACTATTAGAAGCAGAAGTGTAGCAGCATCTAGGACACTTTCGGGGTTTTCATTCTATTATTAGGTTGCTTGTAGCCTCAGTTTTGGAAGAAAAACTGAAAATGGGTCATTCCATCTCTGGAATTGCTGATTCTCATATTCGTACATTTGGGTTTTTAAAAAATAGGTGTGTATTTTCTGAGTGGCTGCTGTCTGCCAGTCCTGCACTAGTAGTTTGCAAAGATGATTTTAATATAATGACATTTCAGTTACAGGTTATCTCTCCACTTTCAGAGTGAGAAAAATAAGTTTTAGTGAGGCTTGTGAATGTGCCCAGGGTCACACAGACATTTCTGCCGGGACTAAGTTTGAATACATCTGTCCAACTCAAAATCTATGATTTCCACCGACATGGCATTCTTCTCTATCGTGAGGACAGGGGCTACCAAGGGCTCTCTGCTGGAGGGGGCCGCGGTGTCTACCTGAGATTAACTGCAGGAGACATCGATGGCCGAGGGAAACCGGCTAAAGCTGTGCAGAGGGGAGACGGGCCACACGCTGCTGTGCGTGTGCTGCCCCCTCTTTTACATCCCCGGCCCATTCTGCACCTTCAGGAATTCTTCTCTCCTAAGTAAAGAATAAGGTCTCTCATTCTGAAAACAATGCCTCCTGTCTGGGGGCACGAAGAAAAAGAGGAAAAAAAAATAAAAACAACTCTAACATGATAGATATTCAGCTTTCAGAACAATTTAAGAAAGAACTGTCCGACAGTCGGGGTCGGCGCTCTGGAATTGAAACAGCTTGGTAAATGGGAACGCAAAGATTGTGGCTGTTGTTCTGTGGCAGGCGGGGCGAATGCCCGGTCTGCTGTTCATTAGCTCTGTGACCCTGGGAAAGCCCCGTAAGATTTCGGAGACAATATTTTCTCATCTATTGATTGGTTCATGACACTCCCTTCAAACTGCACTGTAAACCAATAAGACCTGGAGGACGCATCGAAGGTCGGGACCGCCTCCCGCGGGACGCTCCTCCTCTCCCTGCTCTTGAAAGGCTCAGCGTTCTCGGAATTCTGCTTCCTCTCCGTCCTTCTTTTCATTTCACGTGCTCCCTCTGACAAACCCCACTGCTTTCTGGCATTCCTTATGGACAGCCTTGAACTTGAGAATTGTGGATCCAATTGCCAGATAAACCTTTCATTGGTTTCCCCGACAGACCTCAAGCCTGAAATGTCATTATGCGAGACATCGCCTTCACCGTTCCTCTGTCTAACCCTCACGCCTCAATCTCGAGAATGGAAAAACCATCAGCCCCGTCCTAATTCTCAAATCACTAGGTCATTTTCTGTTCCCAATTTTTATTCTTTATGAACACAGACCTCTACACGAGGTGTCTGCTCTCGGTAGACCTGAATACCCCTAACGACAGAGGACACTGACGGTCACAATGCAGTGCTGGCGAAGGGGACAGGACCATGTGTAAAGGGTTCGTGGAGTTCTGAAAAATGCTAATTTAGTGGTCTAAACTGAATCAACCTCAGTGGATAATAATCCTCTGTCTTCAAACACAGTATTTTCTTCAGTACCAGAGATACTTGGCATTAGGCTAGACAACGTGATCATCTTCCGTAGAACAATAAATCCTTGTAACAGACAAACTTGAATTTCGATTTTATAAAATTTTTAAATAGTATATAAATTATAACCTTTTGTCACAGAAGAATCCCAGGTATTTAAGAAGAGTCTAGATTTCAGCCAAAATTTTATAAATATGTGTTGCATTAATCAAGTAAAGAATGGGGTGATTTTGAGAAACAGTAGTGATAATCCAAAGTCATGGCCAATCTCTTCATCCTGTACTTTCTCATCAATATCAATCCCTAATTTGCTCATGCCTTTTTATGCCTCTGAACCTATTTCCTTTCTTAATCCCTTGAGAATACAAAACCTCAACATTAACTCACTGGTAAGACCTGAGTTCTCCATGCCTTTCCACTGCCCTTGGCAGGACTTGAGGATTTGGAGAGAGAACTGTAATTCACATTTATGCTGTCGGGAAGAGACCCGAGTCAGGTCTCCCCACCCCAAGCTCGTTCCTCAGTTCTTGTCTCGCTCACAAGAGATGAATTCAAGCAAGAGACAACACGTATAGCGGAAATACGCCAGCAAGTTTATTTATGAAACATATGAGCAGGGAACTACAGGTAGGCACCCAACTAGTCTAAATGCCCCACATAGAGAGGAAAGAAAGTTGTTAGTAAGTTTGTTAGTAAGTTTTTTCTATACACTTGAGCCAAGGCTATAGGTAGATACTCAGCTAATCTGAGTACGCTAACTATTTGGGGTTCAGCGGTTATATACTTTCATTGGTTTCTAGGTTCCCCCTCTTTCTCCCCCTTCTAAATCTTGGGAACAACGTACAGCTACAAAGGCCTTCTTTCTCAGCTAGCAAAGGCTCTTTGTCTTAGTTAGCAAAATTGCTACGGAGGCTCCCTTACCTGGCATGGAGGGTCTAGGATTCCCCTCCCATGTGCAGCCACGGTTTGTGGTGCTGGGAATGCCAGACAATCTTCTCAGACCAGGCTCAGGGCTGAGGAGCCCATGGGCGAGACCCACCTCTCTCCTCCTCCCTGCCCTAGTTTCCTACCTGCCCTACCTAACAGACACCTGATTTCCTACTTAACATCCTCCTTAATGTCTCATGAGCATCTCTTTCATAACATGCTTCCAAGAGAGCTCTAGAACTTTTTCTCCGAAATTTGATTCTTCTCCCACATTCTTTAGCTCAGTAAATGGCAATGTCATTTTTAACAAAGCTACTCACGCCAAAGCTTGGAGTCAGCTTTGATTTATACCTCTCTCAGACTATATTCAATCCATCAGCAAAGCTTCTCTCTTCTAACCTCAAAATGTATCCTAAACCTGTTCATTGATAACCACTTCCACTGTAAACCACTCACTACCACCTCGTCATGAACTTCAGCAATTATTTCCTCACTGAATTGTCTGCTAAATAACAAAATCACCTGACCAACCCAACCGGAGGCCCAGAATCCTCAATGCAGGCTAGGCCAGAAGGTCACTGTCTCAACTGGGGCCACTCTAGACTGGGTAGCTTAAACAATAGAAATTCTCGCTTCAAGATGAAGGTGCCATGATGTTTGGGTCGTTGGTGCGAATCCTCATTCTAGCATGCAGATCGTTGTCTTCTCATGTGTCCTCACATAGAGAGGAGAGGAGAGGAGAGGAAGAGAATGAGAATTCTGGTCTCTCTTCCTCTACTTATAAGACACTAATCCCATCATGGTACACCCACACTCATGAACTCTTCCAAATATAATTACCTCCCAAAGATCTCATCTCCAAATGCTATTACGTTGTGGGTTAGCCTTTCAATATATGAATTGCGGGGAGAGGGGAACGCAAGCATCCAATTCATAAAAATTGCTTTCTCACAGTCTGTGTAAAAGAGCAGACCACCAAGAAGTTTTTTGAATGAGAATAATGTCTAAGACTGATTACCCAGTGAAACCATAGATCGCAAGGGGTTTGCAGACTGTTGGAGTCCAAGTAGAACACAGGAGTCAGAGAGGGTCAGAGAAGGAGAGGTTGCGGGGTCCTGGAGGGTTTTTGGAAGAGAGGATGATGCCTACTGCAAAATTCAGAAAAACCCTGTAGACTTGGAAGGGGATGAGATAAGCACTCCTGAGTGTATTTCCCACCTGTGAAGTGCTGATAAATGTTCAACAACGAAGGAAAAATAAAACACTGATTACTAGTACCTGCTAATTTCTTGGTGTGTATTTTTACCACAGCTGTCAAGCCTCCAGCTTCTACTGTTGAGGACATTGGTCTCCTGAGACCCTTAATGGAGACTATGAACCACAATGGTAAAAACATAGGTTCAGAATGATGGGGTGAAAAGCAAGCTCTTTATTCCTACACTGTAAAATAATAATAATTTCATTAATCACAGTAATAAGAATAATACTTTATTAGTAAAAGTAGCAATCATAATTTGCATTTATTAAACATTTAGAGTGTATCTGGTGCTTCAACTTCAAAAAGACTTGCTATGCATTATATCATTTAACTTTATAATAGTTGTTTCAAAAAGCAAGTATCAACATTAGCTCATTTTACAAAAGGGAAAAAAATGTCTTACAAAGGCTGTAGAAGTGATGTTGCTTTACAGTTGGTGGCAGAACTAGGGTAGGAATTCATTTTTCTCTAAGTATGAAGCCCCCACTGTCCCTACCACACTTGGTGCTTCCCTGGAAGTCCAGGTTGGAAGACACCACCTGTCCATGAATCAGCCCCCGGCTTCCCAGTCAGTCCACTGTGCTGGTAGGACAGCTACCTTCCTGTCTCCTGCTTTCCTAAAAAAATACTGAGTTGGTTCTGAGCCTGTTTTGTTACTGCTCTTCTAGCAAAAAAAAAAAAAATCTAGTCTTTTAGTTTTCAGAACAGCCTGCGTCATGGGCTAAATTGTGTTCTTTACATTTTGATGTCCTCGGCTGTAGTACTTTGGAATGTGCCTGTATTTGTAGACCAGGTCATGAAACAGGTTGTTAAGTTCAAACGACGTCAGATGAGTGGCACCTAATCCAATGTGATCAGCGTCCATCCAAGGAGAGGAGATTAGGACACAGACAACCACACAGATGGAAGCCTGTGAAAAGATAACCATCTACAAGACAAAAACAGAGGCTTCAGAGAAAACCAACTCAACTGATCCCTTGATCCTGGACATCTAGTCTCCAAGATTGTGAGAAAATAAGTTTATTTTTGTTAAGCCACCCAGTTTTTTGGTACTTTGTTGTAACAGCCTAAACAAACTGAGTTAGCCATAATCATATCAAATTTCTCCTAACAACAAAGTTAGTCCCTTCCAGGTGTGTGACATGTGTAGTGGCTGGTTGCACTCAATTTAGTTAAAATATATATAACCCTCTCAGAAAGGTATGATGATAGCCTCAAAGAGACACATAAAAGTATAGTGGGGTGCTCTGACCAGTGGGGAGGGGTAGACCAAAGTGCCCAAGGGAGGCAGGATCAAGACGAGGGCAAAAAGACACACTTTGTGCAAATCCCTTCTGCTCTCTTCTAAGGGCAAGCTATTACTTGTACAGTTAGTGTAGGGAATGGCCCACGCCAGGTCTGCCCCCAAACTCAGTTGTTGCCATGACTCCAGGCTTCCCCAAAACCACTTGATGGGAGCAGAGTTCTGAGCCAGAGATTGCAGTGCAGTTGATGGCAAGGCAGGAGTGGACTCACAGGCATTTGTGGGACAGGTGGGACCCAGGTGAGCTCTACATCAAGGGACCTGAAAAGAATTCAAGATGAACGTGGCTTAGGAGCTTCAAGCGAAAGTTCACTTGACTATAGAATGGGAAAGGGGATTTCTGTGAGTCCTAACACAGAGACGGCCCCATGCAGCTTCCGTCCAGGGAACGGTCAGCAGCCAGTGCAGCTGGTTAGAACAGCGGGGTGCGAAAGAGTCAATATAGCAAGATGGCCAGAAGGGTGAAGGTTCTCTTGCCGTACCTTCTCCTTCATCTGAGCACATACCATTATCCCCTGTCCTATGATAAAGCCGAGCAGGGTTTAGCCCTGGCTGGTGTGGCTCAGTGGACTGAGTGCTGGCCAGTGAGCCAAAGGGTCGCTGGTTGGATTCCCAGTCAGGGCACATGCCTGGGTTGCAGGCCAGGTCCCTAACAGGGGATGTGCCAGGGGCAACCACACATTGATGTTTCTCTCCTCCTCTTTCACCCTCTCTCCCCTCACCTCTAAAAGTAAATAAAATCTTAAAAAAAAAAAAAGAAGAAGCTGAACAAGATTTAAAGCCAGTATTATCTTCTCCCTACCAAGTGACTGCTTGTAGTTTTTGCACCTCTGGTCTTTGTCTGGGGACATGTGCTTGGTGACTTGCATTCGGGTTTCTCCAGTGAGTGCCTTAATTTCTGTGGTGGGTGAGGGGGCCCTACCTGACTCTGAATACTCTGGCCCACAGCTCTGTATTGAGCTGTAATCCCCTTTCACAGCAGAATATATCCTGTAGTCATTTGGACAAGGCCATTGTGATGCAAGGGATAACTTGATGGGGTCTTTACACTGTTGCCCTCAGGTTCCTTGCAGCTGTGGTGAGACTCACAAGTAGGGCTTTGGATGGGAGAAGTGAAAAAAGCTGCCAAGACGGGGCTCTGGGGTCAATGATGGGTTGTGGGGGGAGTGGCTACAAGATGTCTACTGGGTATAGTAGTAATTATTATTTTTGAAATTTCAAATGTTTATGGTGTGTTTGGGGGAGTTAAATTATTATTTTTTAATTATGATAGCTTTATTAAAATCTTATTCTGCCCTCATCACCTCTGGGCATTCGGTGACTACTTGCTTGGGTAACCCTATCAAGTTTACCTGCCAGTTTAGGAAACCCATCCTAAAAATGTCACTTTTTCTTTATTTTTTTACTGTTTATGCTGTTACAGTTGTCCCCACGCTTCCCCCTTTGCCCACCTCCACCCAGCCCCACCCCCCCTTAAGCCACAACCACATCATTGTTCATGTCCATGGGTCATGCACGTATGCTCTTTGGTTAATCCCTTTGCCTTCTTTCTTCCAGTCTCCCCTTTCCCCCTCTCCTCCGACAGCTGTCAGTCTGTTCCCTGTATCTAGGCTGTGGTTTCTATCTTGTTCATTAGTTTACTTTGTTCATATAAGTGAGATCGTATGGTATTTGTCTTCCTCTGACTGGCTTATCTCACTTAACAGAATTACTCTCCAGGGCCATCTGTGCTGTAGCAAAAGGTAGGAGCTCCTGCTTCCTTGCTGCCATGTAGTATTCCACTGTGTAAATGTACCACAGTTGTGGTTTTTTTTTATCTACTCATCCACCGATGGGCACTTGCTGTTCCCAGATCTTGGCTATTGTAAATAACACTGCTATGAACATAGGAGTTTTAAAGTCATACTTTCGACAGATCTGAGGCTGAAACTGTCCCCATGAGTAATGACTTAGAGCTCCTGGGTTCCTTTTCTCTCACACACCCTTGGGCAGAAAGATGGTTCTTTGGAACCAGGGTATTGTCTTTGGGTTGGATGAGGAAAGCAATGACTAACTAACTAACCAGATACTTTTCTCTTAACGAAACCACTTCCTGATTCACTGCAGCTCTCAAACCTCTGTAGAAAATTCTGTGTGTACCAATGAAAATTGATGGGCTTCTTGCCTTAAGGACTTCCGTGAGAAACTAATCCTGTTATGCAAAAGCAACTTGCCCCTCTGTTCCACAAACACATTTCATAACTCTTTATGCCTTACCCATATCTGTCCTACAGTCACTGAATTTTGGAGCAGCCTAGAACAATGTCAAAACCAGGTTTCCAGACAGAGCTGGGATGTTACCAAGTTGAGGTTGATTACTAGCTGATCCCTAGCGATAATAAGATTTAGTCACAAACCAGAGGCTTTCCAAGTATCAGTTCCTCTTCTGTAAAACGATATCAACTTTACAGGCTCCGCAGGGTGATAGGAGTGTTACACGAGATAACGCACGTCAAGGTCTGAGAAAATGTTCTCTAGATGTAAGGCTGTGGTTCCAGGATGAGTAATGTGAGCAATCAGCCTCAAGTGACTACCAAGAGACCTAATGCAACATTAGACCACATTAACAGAAATGAGGTGACCAGAAAAATGGCAATGAGAAGTTATGTTTAGCGCAAGATGCTCAGGTTAAGCCTGGATCCTCGTGTCATCAAGAATCACACATAAAAAGGGATTTTGGCAGGCATACAAATGGTCAGAGGAGGACGGCCAAATTTGTGGAGTCTAGAATGGAAAATAAATAACGAACGTTCGGGAAAATACAGATGGCTTATCTGAAGCGGGCAATACTTGAGAGAGAGCACATGAAAATTGTCATAAATCATGGAAAGTGCCACCATGAGGCCTATGAAGGAAGAAGACCTGAGCTCAATGGGTAATTAATACAAATAAACAGATTACAGCTCAAAATGTAAAAGAATTTCCTAATTTCATGATCCTAGTCAACCCAGAACAAAGCCTCCGAGTCCGAGAGTTTCCCTATGAGTCATGGATCTGCATATTTAATTTGTATCCTCTTAGGCAAATCAGCACATACTTAGCAAAAATATTCCTGAAGAGCTGTACATATATCATAAGTGGGTATGAATCATCGTTTATCATTGACCTACATTAATCTGCTGAGAAGGCTCTAAATAATTCAGTTCTGGTTTTCCTGGGACCAGGTTCAGTGAGCTAGGCGCTCTGCTGCCCAATGTTAATGCTTCCTTCTTTTGTCTACTCAAGACTGTAACTGGAAATCGTTCCCTTTCTTCTCTGCATTAGTAATTTCCCCTTCATTCTCAATCAGTCTGATTACGTATGCTATCTTTTTCCATTCAACAAATTAAACCTTCGCTTGATTCTACAGCTCGACCTCCAGCTAGAGCCCCATGCCTTTGTCTCATTTACAGTTAAATTTTCAGTGAGTGCTGGCCATTCACTCCAGACTATTTTCTCCTATCCCCTCTTGAACTCAGCCCATTATTTTGATCACCCACTACTCCACAGGTATTGTTTCTGTTTCATTCCCCAAGGACCACTGTATTGCTAATTTAATGCTTAATTCTAGGTCCACGTGGCTCAAACTATCAGCAGTTAATGCGCAAGAACCCTCATTCTTCTTGGTCACACTTTCTGCACTTGGCTTTCTGGACATCACATTCTCTTGGTTTCCTTATGCGCAACGTCTTCACAGTTGACTTGGTTTGCTCCTCTTCATTCTAAAGACATCTAAACAAGTCTCAAACCATGTTCTTCCTTTATCTGGACTTGCTTTCGAGGGAATGACCCCCAGATGTGTGGCTTCACACGCCATGCCTGCTCTAGAAAACCTCAAAGGTGTGCCCCCAGCCCGGATCACTCCATGAGACCTGGCTTGTAGATCCGAACTGTCTACCTGATATTGTCACTAGGAGGCTGAAGAGGTGTTTCTAATCTGACATACCTGAAACTTGTTTTCTGCTGTTTCCCACCCCTACCTCATCTGTTCCTAAAACCACTTCATTTCAATTAATAGTGAGTTTATTTCTCCAATTGGACAGGTCAAAAATTTAAAAACCATTCTTAACTCTTTTGTTTCACCCTTCAGGTACTTTCTGCCTGACTGTTTCTGAGACAGGGCCTCAGCCTTACCTTACATTCGGACAGGAACCTACATCATCTGCTCTTCTGGCTCTCAGGCCCTTGGACTTGGCCTAGAGCTTCGACTATTGGTTCTACTGAGTCTCAGGCCTCCAGACTCAGGCTGAACTGTACCACGTGCTCTCCCGGGCTCCAACTTGCAGATGGTATGTCATAGGACTTCTTAGCCTCCATAATCACATGATCTAATTCTTCATAATAAACCTCTTGAAGATAAATATATAGATAGAGAGACAGGGAGAGAGTGAGGTGGGGAGAGAGAGAGAGAGAGAGAAAGAGAGAGAACCTATTGTTTCTGTTTCTCTGAAGAACTGTGACTAGTATAGGAAATGCTGTTAGTTATTCCTTCTTTATAAAGTACAGGTTCTAACCATTTTTCACCACTCCATTCCTTGACCCAAACTGTTGTGGTCTGCCTCTGGGTTGTTGCAGTAACTCTTAACTCATCTTCCTTTACTCATATACCAAGAATATTCTGTAGACACAAGTGAGTGTGACTATTTTAAAAAGTAAATCAGGTCACACAACTGCTCAGCACAAATTCTCCAATAGGTTTCTGTCATTCAAATTAAAAACCAAGTTTTCTTTAGAATGATCTGTTTCTCCATGAACTGCCCTCAATACCTTTCTGACCTCTACTGTTCCCTCCTTCACTCTTCTAGAGCTGCACTGACCTCTTGCTGTTTTATGGATGCCCTAAGAATGCTCTTGTCTTTGCAGGGGTTATTTTTGTATGTTCTTCTTTCTACCAGGACTGCTGTTGTTCTCCAATGTCTTATGGCTCCTTCTTTGCCTCCTTCAAGTCTTGACTAAAATGTCACTCATGCCTTCCCTAAATATCTTTGCAAAATGCATACCTTCCCTGGTCAGCACTCGCTATCCCAGTTTTGTCTTATTGCAGAGCATTGTTTACCATCTAGCACATTTTATTTTTCATGTGTTTATCTTTTGTCCCTTTCCCATTATAAACTCAGTAAAAAAGGAATTTTTCCCTTCTTTTGTTCTCTTTTCCATCTGAATAGACCTCAGTAACAGGAGGTGCCTCAGGTCCCCCCTAGTGGGAAGGGAAAAAGGACAGTTACAGAACCCCAGTGAAAAGTGAAGCCTTAGGAGGGGGTCCCCACAGGAGCTACTGTATTGCAAAGAGGAACATGTCATTGTCAAGCTTCTGCTCGGCAGAGAGGGAACCACAGGACTGCTGCCCACCTCTCTTTCCTTTCACCTCCCTTTTCTTGCTGGTACTTCTCATTGACCAAATCCAAGGAGAAGCCAAAAGGCCGAAGCCCACCTAATTCATTTTACACCAGACGGTTTCCGAGGGTGCCGGCCAAAGCAGACAAGGGTGGTGAATGGATCCAGTGGGGCAAATGGAACATACCCCAAGTGGTCAGGCAATAAGCAATATAGCAGAAAGAGAAGCAACCTTCATTTTAACTGTAGAACTCATTGCTCTTTGAGTTTTCTTTACCTCAGTGAATTCCAGGTGCTTCTATGATAATGAAGAAGATGTGGTATTGAGACATTGATCCAGGCTTTCTGCTTTCCTTTTATTTTCATTGGTGCCTTTCCAACAAAAATGATGTCGGAGAGTTAGCTTTTGACTTGGAACACCTGTCTTGAAAGGGATTTTTGATGGCTTGCCTAAATGCACCCAGTGCAATAAGTAGAAACGTAAGTGGGCATTGGGGATGTATATTGCAATTATGTGGAGAAGTACTGGGAAGAGAAATCCTTCATTGAACTTCTGCGTGTTTCTGAAGAGCAAAAATTAGGTTAATATTAAATTTGGATTTTACTGTCTTCCCAAACAACATCAACCCCCACCCCTCACCCCTGGAACAGAAATCTCACCACCTCTAAGCATTGCCATTGATCTCACAATCACCTGGGACCTCAAAGCCCACACCCTGGCCCCTAAGGGCACGGCTGAGCCTTCCACGGTCCTGCCTTACTTGTAGTTCAGACTCAATGAGTCCCACCTAATGAGAGTCTGATAACCTAAACCAGATTCCAAACCAAATTAAATGTTTAATTACTTTATCTGAAATATCACTCATGTCTGTTAGGATGACTATTATCAACTAGACAGGCAATAACAAGTGTTGGAGAGCTTGTGGAGGAAAAGGAACCCTCATTCACTGTTGGTGGGAATGTAAACTGGCACGGTCACTATGGGGGCACCCCAAAGAAGTAAGAGTAGAATTACCAAGTGACCCAGCAACACCTCTTCTGGGCATCTGCCTGAAAAATTTGAAAAACATTCATTCACAAAGTTATATACAGTCCTATGTTCATTGCAGCATCATTCACGATGGCCAAGACATGGAGACAACTGCACCGTCCTTCGCTAGAGATTGGGTAAAGAAGATGTGATTCATATACATGGTGGAAGACTATTCAGCTGTGAGGAAAGATGGAACGCTGCCATTTACAACCACCTGAGTGGGTGTTGAGACTATAATGCTAAAGTACATCAGACAGAAAAAATCAGGAACCACATAATTTCACTCAAACATGGTGTATGAAACTGAAATCAGCCAATGAACAAACAAAATAAACAAACAAAAACTCATAGACACAATGGCATGGCAGTTGCCATTAGGAAAGGGGAGCAGGGGTTGGGAAGAGTACAGGGGTCGACTGTACAGGGGGCACACAGTGCAATGCCCAGGTCATAGACACATAGAACTGTGCACGTTAAACCCATATAATTTTATTAACCGATCCCCCCAAAACATTTAATTAAAAAT
The DNA here is from genome assembly GCA_004026545.1 of Mormoops blainvillei. Lineage (NCBI taxonomy): Eukaryota > Metazoa > Chordata > Mammalia > Chiroptera > Mormoopidae > Mormoops > Mormoops blainvillei. The sequence continues at coordinate 209,864 of PVJD01000677.1, forward strand.
AAAAAAATGTAAAAAAATGTTTAATTAAACTAAGACTCCATGTTTCTTCAGCTTCACATTTTCCTTATTAAACAGTTTTTAAGAAATGGTATTCCTTTTACTCAAGTTCGCATTTTTTTCAATGGAGAGGCTGTAGGAATTTCTAAATGTTGTTCTGCAGTTGGGCACCCGTTGAGTCCAGTTCGCCGGTGGATGCAGTGCACGTAGCAAGATCCCAAAGGACAGAAGAACGTCGGACATGTTGCTTTGGGGTTCAGCCCCACCACTTCCTAACTGATGAATCTGGGTAAGTTATAAACTTCTCTGGACCTCATTTCCCATCTGCAAAATGAGAATAACAGTACCGTCATTTAATGTATTGGGCTGTTACATGAGAATTAAATGAGTTAACATTTTTGAAGTGCTTAGAATAGAACCTGGCTCAAGGCACGTGCTATATAAGTGTGTCTACCAGACGACGTCACCATCTTTTCAAATTTCACTTTAAGCCTTTTCCCCATTGCTTCTGCTAAAAACATTAAAAGGTTTAGTGGCAACTTTTGGACATAATATAGTATGTTATATAAGGATATTTATTTGTGTAACACTATATAAGATTGCACTTGCTTTCAGAGAATCCGTTTTTTTAAATCTAATTCACAGAATAAATAAACTAGGAGGTGTTATAGGCAGAATAACACCGCTCCCCCCCCCGCCCACACACAAAGATATATTTTCACTCTAATGTCCAGAACCTGTGAATAAGATTCTTTACATGGCAAAAAGGGCTTTGAAGATGTGAAAAAGTCAGCATCTTAAGATTAACCAGGCAAACCAAATCTAATTCTTAAAAGGGGAGAACCTTTCTTAGCTGAGGTCAGAGGGAGATGTGACTATAACAGAATGGTCAGAGAGATGAAATACTGCTGCTTGGAAGATGGGAAAAGAAGGCCGTGAGCCCAGGACTGGGGGTGACCTCCAGAAACGAGAGAGGTCAAGGCAACAGATTCTCCCCTAGGACCCCAGACATGATGAGTTAGTCTCCGTGAGATCGGTGTCAGACTGCCGACCCAGAACTGTAAAGTAATCAGTGTGTGTTGTTTTCAGCTACCAACTTGGTGATAATTTGTTAGAGCCATAAATAGAAAATGAATACAGGAGCTAAGCCTTCACAAATCAAGGGATTCTCACTTTACATCATGTTTCCAGTAGTATTTGTAAAACTGTATTAATTTACTTTTGTTGGGAGGTGGTTGTGGATATTTTCAGCAATAAACTTGCCCTGTCCCAATTTTGCTGATTCCTCAAAACTGAGAAAGGGAAACACCACAACATAAAAGGCACCAGGTTTTGGCTCGAGAGATGTCACCTCGGGACTTCAGAGCTGCCAGATTTGTAAAATACCCTTTTGAGGATCAGTGCGTTCAATGCAGTAAGTACAACAGACAGTTAACAAATTTTTCCTTTTTTTAAATCTGAAATTCAAATGTAAGTGAATGTCTGCATTTCTTCTGTCAATCTTAACTGCACTGGAATGATAACTGTCACAAATATAAGTGGACCCAAGGTAAGGGCTTCAAACTCTGTTGAAAACTGAAATGGCCCGACGAAGCCAAGCCTTTACAAATCTCAATGCCCAGCCCCGGTGAGTCAATGATACTTTAACCATTATCTCCAGGGCAGGATACAAATATGAGTATGTTTCCAGGACTTCATGTGATTCCCAATATGCCAGTAATAACTCAAAGAGTGGTTCCCTAACCATATTGAGTGTAAGAATCGCCCAGAAAACTTACAAAGATGCCTATTCCTGGCTTTCTCCCCAGAGTTAATGGTTCAGTAGGACTAGAGGGAGACTGAAGGTTCCCTGTTAGCAAGCAGCCTAGGTGATTTTAATGAAAGGCCTATGACTCACACTGTACAAAAGCCTAGATTTTACCTCTCTGAACCTGTGGGAACAACGTGAAACATGGCAAAACTCACTGTCCAAGTTACATGAGGATTGTATGACTTATGTATACATACTGTAGAAATTTAACACAAATTGTTGAAAATGCAGTCATCTGATTCTTCCTTTTCTCCCTTCAGTTCCCCACTTTTCACCCCTATTTCCCTGCAGGACTGGGGGTTTAAGCCACGTAGCGTAGTCCAAATTAAACGTCCTCTTAAGTGGTTCTTTCTGGTTTCTGTGGGCTTGATTTTATCTTTCTGGTGTTTCCCTTAGTTTTCTATTCATGTGCAGAGGTAACAAGAATCACTAAACTCTGTTTTTCTGCTTAATTACCCAGAGAGCCTGAGTGGTTGGTATTTTTAATCTTCTTTGTCCGAGACAATGCCATGTCTCCATATCACTCCCACCGGGAATTTATGGTTCAGACAGCGTTTGTGGTAGAGGCAAACGCACGAAACTCCGTGCCTGTCTTACCCCAGGCCAGACACACTTTCAATGCCCACATCTCCTGAAAACAAACCTGGGGCAGATCCCTTCCCGTGCCTCCGTTCTCAGCGCACTGGCCAGACCAACGCATTCCCATGCCCTGAATGGCTGACACATTGTGGCAAACACTGAGCACGGAAGAAAGACTTTTTCCTCCTCTCTCTCAATTCTTGGCGCCGGCACTTTCACAATTCCTGCCTGGAAGGATGCGGATCCAGTGAGCCGGCATCCGTCCTTCTATCCCTCAGGCCCTGGGGTTTAAAAGTCAGGAAATTACTGACCGCAGGGTCAGCGAGGTCCGTAGAAAAATAGCTAACATTGTTCTGCACGCAGGCAACAATGTCTGCGCATGTCCTGAGGCTGCTCTGGGGGGAACGATAGCAGCAAGACTCGCCCCTCCCCCCACGCCGGCCAAAGAGCTACGGCCCACACGGCACAGGCTACTAAGTAAAGTTTTTCAGTGGATATAAAGAATATTTAATAAGTGAAACGCCCTGGATTCTCTGTGTGGTTTTCATATCCCAAAAGGTCTTAGGTTAATGGGCATGGAAAAAAACAGAGATTGGAGAAGTGGGAGGAATCGGGTTCCAACACCAGCTCTGCCCCGATATAATATAAAACTGCGAGTGGGAGTCTTAAACTTGCTTGAGTTTCTACAGCAGGAAGCTCTCACCCAGGGTGCGTTGCCTGGTCTTTAGTCCCTACCCTGAAACTGGCATTCTGAGGAGTACATTTCTATTGCTCACCCTGAAGAGGTCACCTGCAGTGTCACCCTCAGCAAGGTGAGACTTGTTGGCACAGGGACCGCCCTCCTGACACACCTGACCAGGTTTCATGGTTCCAGGCTTCATGGTTTATTCTCTTTTTTAAATTTAATCTATATTGTATTTTTTTTCCATTACCATGTAGTTCCCTTGTACCTCTCCCTCCCCCAGTAATCACCTCACTGTTGTCTGAGCCACCAACTAAGTTGTCTCCAGGTACCTGAAGAATGTGACAGTCACACTTCATCTACATCAGAGGGCACCTCCATGTCACCAGGACACATCCTTGAAACAAGAAGATTATGAAACAGGCTGAAGGTAGTGACCAGAACCTGGGTGGCTGCCTGTTGACGGGGGATGTGTCTTGACTCCAAGGAGATGGGCCTAGAGCCAGAGAAATACAAGGACAGCAGAGAGGCGGGTCATAATTCGAAGCCCAGGCTGAGGTCTGGCCAATCCCTAGGGCGACTCTCTTATCCTCTCTCTCTCTCTCTCTCTCTCTCTCTCTCAATTTTATTATCTTAAGTAATTAACAATATTGGCCTCAACAGATGCTGTTATGAAAGGGGGTGGGACATTTTCTTATAATCATTGAGGTCTCATCCAAATCTTTCTGCTCTAGGAGTACCAGGGGCTGGTTGTGAATACAGACAGAACCGCCGCAAAGGCCTGGACTGGGTTGGTAACGAGACTGCCTACTCTCGCTTTTCTTCTCTCTAAACGGGTAATAAAATTACAATATTCACAGTAAATATTAAATGAGATTGACTGTAGAAAACTCTTTGTAAGCTATAAAGGGCATAGGAATGCTAGGTTTGGGTTTTTTTTTTTCTTCTTCTTCTTCTTTTTTCTGCCCAGAGACTAGGACAGACACACACCAGGTCAAGAATGGTAATGACTGTGGCTGCAAGAAGCCGCCCGAGGAAGCCTGGCTGGGCAGGCAGGTGGAGTCCATCAGAATCGGCATTATGTAACTGGGCAAGTCTCGACAAGCAGGCCTCACATCAGGTATCAGGGAGCTGCCCCAGCAAACAGGAGGTCTGGGGCCGGCGTGCAGCTGAATCGCAACTGTTCGGGACCCAGTCTGTGTTGCACCTGCACGAGACAAAGGTGTTGCAATTTTTTTTAAAAAATCAACTTGATACATTGTCATTCTTGCTTTAAGGTACTCATTTTGAATTTATTAAGTTTCCAACGTATGTCCGGCAGTGTGGAGGCATCTGCCATACAGGGGGAAGCAAGGCCACCAGTCCTTTCCTTCACAGAGCTAACGGAGAAAATGTTCGGAAAGCAGACATAAAACAAAAAAAAAAAGGAACAAGAAATGTGGGATCGTTGTGTATTCCGGGCATATCTTCTAGCTCAGCATTTCTTTCCGGCAGCCTTTACTGTCACGTGGAGTTTGACGAGTCTGATCCAGCCCTGCGCACAGGGCTCATGCTCACACATGAACAGCAGGAACCAGAGTATCTCTGTTGTATGTGTTGCTTTTCTCTTGGATCTATTAAGACTCCTCCAGGATTTTAAGTTGTGGAGACAAGGAAAACCGAGGTCCTCTTTTCTCCCACAGGGAGAGAGCCTGCCGGCCCACAGAGCTTATACACAGAGGGGAGAGTTGATGCAGGGGAGAGAGTGGGGGAACCTTGCACTGTCATTTGAGCTTCTGGATCCAGCAGCACCTGAAACCAGGAGAACCCTAGGACCTTTCTCCTGTACCAGCTGAGATTGTGTTGCTGACATTTACAACATAAAGAGATCTGACTGATAGAGTTAGAGGAGTGGAAATGCAAGATTCTGTGGGAACAGAGCGACTCTGTAGTCAGAGAAGGTACCAGAGAAAGCAAGCTTCAAGAGAAGGGGTGGTCTCTCAGGAGAAGAAGCGAGGGAGCCGGAAGAGGGGGAATTAAAAGTTGCCGTTACTGCTAGAACAGTGTTTGCACACAGAGGGTGCATGTGGGCTGAGGGGAGGGGGCAGTCAAGCCGGGGACGATGCGTGAGGGTGGACTCCCACCACTGTCACCTCCGACCTGGAGCATGTCACAGTTTCTTTCCTCTGTGAACTGAAAATCCTCGTACCTAATTCTTAGGACTGATGTGAGGTTCAAATAGGACTGATAAGGCAATGGATATAAAAATACCTGTCCACTTAGGACACAGGTAAGCAAAGAGTCTGAAACCACTTCTATGCTGCCATCTGCACTTGCTGGTAAGTTACCTGTAAATGGGGCATGGGACCCTAAATGTGGCTCTCAGCTCCCCAAGCTGCCTCTGCAGACTGGGCAATGCCCTGGGAAGGACTTCCAGTGCCCCTCCATTGCAGAAAGAGAGCGTCAGAGCTGACCACCTGGCTCAGGCCAGGTAAAGGCAACCTGGATTGCCCACCAATGGCCTGGCATCGGCAGAGTAAATGCGCCATCACTCAGCTCCTCCAGGTAGACAGACAGAGCCTGCAATGCCGGGCAGGCCCTGGAAGGTGCCAAAGGGCATCCTGGGTCAACAATGCCAGCAGAGAAAGCAATGCGTCACACCATTCCCACTTCCTTTCTCCCAGGTAGATGTCACCTGCTTCTGGAGTAAAACCCCACGTATCAGATAATGCTGATTAATGACCTTAGCACAATGCCCAGCATACAATAAACAAATGATAAAGGTTAACAATTACGATTATATGACAATCTCATGACAGAGCAACTTAGAAACTTCAGAAGCAATAGGCGAAAACAAGAACTCAGTGCCAAAACCTTCATTAATGCAATTAATATTTATTGAGTGTCTAATGTAGGGCAGATCCATTTCTAAGCACTGGCCAAATAGCCATGCACACAAGCAGTGTGATTGCAAAGAATAAATAGACCAATAAAAATGATATTCCTTTTCTTGGAAACCTTACCTTCTACTGGGAAAGACAGAGAATAGAAAATATATAAATAAATAAACAAACAAATTAACTAACCACATAATTTCAGACAGAGGTAAATGCTATGAAGACAAATAAAGTAGAGTAAAATGACAGAGAGTGACTGAAGGTCACACTGGGGGATGTCTGATGTTGAAATGGTTGTCAAAAAAGGTCTTTAAGGATATGCAATCTCTGAATGAGACAAAAGTATAACCTCTATGGTGGGTGGCATGATGAGAGTTTATAGAAACAAGACAAAGTGGAAAGATCTGAGTCTGGAATAGCCATCCCATAGCAGAGGGGTTTGAGTGGCAGCAAAAGAGGTGGTGAAAGGTGCCCAGATTTGCACTACAGTTTGAACCAATAAAACTTGCAAATAGGCTGACTGATAATGTAATGAGAGGAAAAGAAAAGAGAAAGTAAGTGAATGATGTAATTATTCACCAAGATAAGGAAGTAATTAAAGAAGGAAAAAGCCTAAATTGTAAGAGTCAAGAGCTATATTATAAACACGTCACAGTAGTTAAGCAGACAGAGATCAGAGGGAGCGTTGTGCCTAGAGCCCAATGAAAAGGTCAGAATTCAAATCCTTGGCACATAGTAGGTCTATAAAGCTACGGGCTGGATAAGATCTCCATAGAAGAAAACCTATGTAGGAAGCAGAGCTGACCAGAAAGGCCTGTAAACTTTCACGACTCAAGGTAGAAAAGACGGAGAGAGCCAACTAAGGGCCAGAGACGCGGCCACTGAAGGAGGAGGAAGAAAGAGAGTTATGGATCCTAAAGACCAAGTGAAGGATAACTTAATGAATGATGGGTTAAGTGTGTCATATGCTGCTGAGAGGCTAACTGCAGAGAGAGCGGGAGAACTGACCTTTAGACTCGGCAAGATGGAGATTATTAATGACCTTTACAAGAGCAGCTGCAGACAACAGTGGTGGTGAAATATAGACCAGGAAGGGAGACAATGAATTGACAAGTAAATTTTTTGAAGACCTTTGGCATAAGCCAAAGCAGAAAAATAAGCAGTGGTTGAAGGAAACTATGAGAGGCAGCAATTATTGTTTTTGCCTTTTTAAGAGGAAAGATACAAAGTATATTAATAGTTGAGTTAACAAGCATAAATCACGGGTGTGAAAGTGTGGATGACTTCATGTAAGTGGAGTCTTACTCCAGCACCTAGATCTGAGCGGGCACCTGCAAGTGTCTGTTTCCTCCCATTGTTGAGGTGTAAGGAGAACCTCTAGAATTCTCTAACTCTGTGCACAAAATGCACAAGAAAAGGTTGGAATTAGAAACTTGTCCTGTAGCCAAAGAATTTAGTACTTAGAAAGTCATTGACCTTGCTTTGCTCTACAGAAGAGTTTTCCATGAGTTCTTTGTCTGTGACAAGTATGCTTTATTTTAGTTAGTAAGTTTTTTGGTTCATTTGCTTTTGTTGTAAAAAAAGGAATGGAAGTTTGTCAACCCTCCCTCCCATTTGGGGTCTGCCTATCGAGGGTGTAATCAAAAGCATGGTGAGATGACCAGCTAGAGCTAAGTGAGGACTTCTAAAAACCCCCTGAGGGAAGACGGGGACAAGGAGAGAAACATCAGAAACCGGTTTTTATGACCACTCTTCCTTGAGAACCAGGCCTTTGGAAGCTGGTTTGGTCATTATTAAGTATATTCTTCTGCAAGGAGCTCACGATGTAATGAGAAAGGCCAATATCCGTATCTCAGTTCCAATCCCATGACCTGTACGTCAGTGAGTGAACCTCTCTGAGATTCCATGCCTCTGTAGGTAAAATGCTGCTAAGTAACATCTCTCAAGAGGAGGCTATGATAGGTTTACAGTGTCCGTAAGTAGAAGTCTGGGCCTACAGCAGGTGCTCAGTTAAAGTCTGTCACCTTTTCATTCATCTTTTATTTTTAGGTTAATTAAGTATATTGGCCCATTGTTTAATGGGTCAGTAAACTGAGTTTCAGTGGGCGCTCCGAATTTCAGGCAGTTTCAAGATTATATCTGCAATACAAAACTGTTACTGCCCTCCAAGGCATCTATGTATGCATACGTTACATGTTAAGCTATGTTACGTTATATTAATATAACTAATGTACTAATACAGTTACCAATAGCATTTACCTGGATGGCAGATTGTTGAGATTTTGACAATTGTGGCACTGTATTCATTCTGCAGTCAGCTTAATCGGCATGGAAAGGTTTTTTTGTGAGTCTTTATTAAGGTGCTGTGGTGGCATGCAGAAGGTGCAGCCCCTTTCCCCTTGAACGAACAGTACACAACTAAGAATCTCAGTCACACAGAATTATTATGCCATTCAACACTCTTCTAAACTTTGGAGATATGGCAGTGTATAAGAGAAACAAGATGATTCCCTATGAATCTTACTTGCTAGAGGGAAAGATAGATAATGTAAACAACTCAATATATAAAATTCATATGCTTAAATTTATATCATAAACCAGAACAAGAATAACAGAGACAAGCTTCGGGCACATTTTGTGTAAATCCAAAATCCATGGGCTTCCTGTTATACCCGGCTTGGGAAACTATAGTCTTCAGGCCATATCCAACCCAGGTCCTGATTTTGTAAATAAAGTTTTTTGGAACACAGTCATAGCTGCCTGTTTGCATGTTATCTATGGTTGTTTTCCACCTATAATACCAGACTTGAGTAGATACAAGAGAGTCTATAAGATCCACAAAACCAAAAGTATTCATTAGGTGTCCCTTCATGGAAAAAGTTTCCTGGCCCCTGTTATATTCTACTGTGAAAGATACAAACAGAGCTCTAAAACCCACTACTACTGTGGGGTCCGTTTTAGCTGTGAGCAATAGAAAGCCAACTGAAAAGCGGAGAAAAGCATGTATCTTTCAGAACAAGCCACTGGCAGTATGGAAGCCCTGGGGTGCGTACACCTAGCAGCCCAGTGTCGTTACCGAGAGCATAGATTCTTTCTTTCCTTCGCTTCTGATTATCTTCTGTGAAGCTTGTCCTCATTGTCCCAGGATGGCTGTTTCAAGCCCAGATGTCATGTGGAATGACAACATCTAGATGGGAAAAAGCAAACATCCATGTCTTATAACCAGTTTTAAGAATAAAACCGGTCTTCCCAGATGCCCCTGGTGGACCTCTTTTTTTTGTGTCATTGGCCAGAATTGCATAACATGCCCATTTCCAAACCCATCACTCACCAGGGAGATAAGACCCATAGTAGAACAAGCTGAGCCCAATCCTCATTTACTCCCTGGGGCTGAAGAAGGACTCACTTTCTCTTGAAACAGAAGACTACCCTCTACCTAATGAAAATTGTGACATTATCTCATTGAAATGAAAAGAGGAGCGGTAAAGAACAGCAATGATATCTGCTACACTGACTGAAATAATAAATTATAGACATTTTTTACAAAATATTACAAGTTTAACATAAGCTCCATGAAGGCAGGGGAAGTCTTATTCACTGCAGTAGTACCAGTGTTAGAATAGTGCTTAGCACATAGTAGGTACTCAATAAATATTTGCTGAATTCACTGTTGATTAAAGATATGAGTGTGTTTTGCAGAGGCAGGTAAGAAGCCAAGAGAAGTATATATGAGAAGCCATCAAACGATGAAAAGACAACAGTAGCCATGTCACACTGATCCACTCTTTGGCCCGAGTGATCTCAGCTATCCTCTCAAGAAATAGTGAGAAAACTGAGCCCAGAACAATGAAAAGTTCTAGGCGATGAGAAATGATAGCCCGGCTGTGGAGTCATGGAGCTCACGTCCAGGTTAAGTCCATTGAAGTAAGGAAAACCTCTCCCTACCTTCGTCACTGGGTCCAGAATGACACAGTTGGCCCGGAGTGTGATTGCTTATCTCTCTTCTCACTTTCTGTCCAGGCAGCATCATCGGAAAAGCACAAGAGACCCTCAGGTCGAGAAGGAGTTGTAGAACAGACGACTTTCAGCAAGTGTGTATCATGGTCAGCTCTATTTTGTGCTTTTGTAGATTGTACAGAATTAAATAATTCAACAACTTAACATTTTACTGCCCGTATTCACTATGTTAGACGTTGGGATTTAGGGATGAGCCAAGCAGGCAAGGCCCCTGCACTTGGAAGCACATGAGCCAGAATGAAAAAAAAGAGAGATGCATCTGGGAGGGGCTCCTGCAAAAGGTTATGTCTCCACTGGGACTTGCAGAACGACTAGGAAGTCATCCAAGTTATGAAGGGTGGATGAGTGACTCATGCAGAAAGAGCTGTGCCCTCAGGCTCAGAGACAAACGTGTGGCATGCTGAGTCCTTGCAAGGGCCCCCCAGACACCCAGAGTCTGGATCAGGAGTCGGGTAGGAAGCTGGGCTCTGAGCGAGACACCAAGGCCCTTCACTCACCCATTCATTTGAAGAGTCTCGCTGAGGTTGGCAGATATCCAAACCAGCTTATTTTTAGATGCTTATAAGGTATTAAAAATGAAACAAATCCTCAAAAATATTTTTGTGCGATGTTGACTCATTTTACAAAAAGACAATATTACTGTAATAATTATCTCAAGTTCATGTTTATAACAAGAATTCACTAGGTCACTACAGAAGGAATGGTCAGAAAATGGAACATAACTTTAGATTTCTACAAAGTGAATTTTTCCCTCCAATTCTGTAAATGTCTATGTTACTGCATGTGCCATTTTATCTGGAGGCAATAACCAAAGTCTAAATTGGAGGACACTGTTTATTGCAAGACTCAAGTCTAGTAGTCCTCATTAGAACATCAAACCTGTTTCCTAATATAATAAATACTTACTATGGGCCAAGAACATTCTGGAGGTCGGTCACAGAGACATGGGTGACAAAACAAGCATGGCACTGCCTTTGCAGCCCTGGTAGCCCAATGGAGAAGATAAATATTAAAGAAATAAAACTAATCCTGTTATAACACATTAAGTGCTTTGAAGGAAGAACAAGCTTTCTCTAGGTCTCATTCAACATCTGTAAGATGTAAGGGTGAGAAAAATTATACTTCTTAGTCGACCTTCATATTCAAAGTTCTACCAGCTAGTTAGTCTATAGAGACACACCTGCTTAGAACGAGCTCAATAAAAGCAGTAAGATGATGATCATCAAAGGGGCAGGCTTCCCACTTGGTATTTTCCAAACGTTCCGCATTAGATATTGATCCAAATACACACACACACACACACATTGACTGTATATTGTCTACTTTTTGTGTCCTGTATTTGCACTATTCTGATTCACAGCAACAAGACTAGATAAATTCTGTACACCCTAACATTTTCCAAATTCATTTTTTGATAAAAGCCATGATTTTGTCATGACAGTTTTCTCCCGCAAGTCATAGAATATGGTCAGTAGATTGCCCTGAAATATATCTATGCTCCTTTGAAATGAACATATGACCTACCTATTAAAAAGCAAAGCATTTCTTAGCATTGAACTTTGCATTCAGATCCATTATTTCAGCTTACTCACTCGACAGCTTTGGAATCTAGCAAGTGGTACACCATTCACTTAGGAGGAAATGGAGGCCCCAAATTTCTAAATGACTTGGGAAACCGAAGTCCAAAGTATTGCAACTATTTGCTCAAGGTCATGCATCTCCTAAGTGTCAAGACAAGCAGACTGTGTCACTCAGGACAGTGAGGACCATACTGTATATTACACTGGACCTTGTTAGGAAGAAATAAGGAAACCAGCAAATAATACAGGGGTAAATAAAAACAAATCCAAGAACTACTATTTGAATACCTGCTCTGATTACAAAGAATAATTACACACCTCATTTCAATCTGACAAAATCCCAATGAACTGATAAAAGGAAAGAAAAAAAGCACTTAATTGCAAAAGGATAGAACTCAGAATCCAAAGTTAGCATGAGCTGAATATTGAACACGATAGTTGATTTTATTTGTGCCCTTCTCCTCATTTAGGCCACGAGTTTCTCGATATAACTATTGTTAATAACAATCAACAAAGTGAAGAGAGGATTAATTTAGAATAAGGAAAACGGTTTGCATTTTAAGACTATAGGACATACTGGCTAAGACCTCACTTTTTCTTAATAAGTAGGACAATGAGCCATGGGTCTTTATAGAGCTGCTTCTGACATCATGTCAGAGAGAAAAGGACCTTTGAGTCCAGAAAGACCCAAAGCTAAATCCCAGCTAAGCCACTTGCTGAATGACTGAATACATTTCTTAACATCAACAAGCACTCAGCCTCAATTTCTCCATTTTTTAAATGAAGATAATAATAGCTTCTCATAAAAATGTTGTAATAATTAGAGATTATATATCTAATGCAACTAACTAACTGACAATTATTTAATACACTCTATCCCTACCATGAAATCTCAGGTTAAATTCCTGAATTTCCAAAGCCCTTTCCAGAATGGAAATCCACTGGACCCTGATTCATTCTGGAGAAGGCATTGACCCGATTCCCTCCCCAGCCATTGTTATGAGGCCGTAGACTGCCCAACAGCTTTGTCTGGGGCTCAGGTTCCCTTGCTAAGTAACAAGAAAAAAAAGTAGAAGGAAGGAATTTTATGACCTCAACTACCCCTTCCAGCTCCCAGTACTCATTGTTATATAATTTTGGTGCCTATCTCTTTTCACAGGTGACAACTATTGGGTGGAGAAAGTTTTTCTGGTTATGTGCACGGTGCTTCATGGAAATCTAGATTCCCTTTCACATCGTTATATATGGTTTCTGACCAGAACTGAACTGGTTGTCTATTCTCTGGAGGGTGAGAATGATGGCACTGACTGCCTGGCAGGAGATGATACCAAGATCTGAAGGCATAGAATAGGTGAAGACAGAACTGTGATAATTACCTGCTGTCTTAACACAACCACTTTATCTATTAGCAGGGTACTAGACTATAATGGCCTAGTTCTTTGAGGTCTGATCATTCAAATGGCTTATTAAAAATTATTTTCTTTTAAATTTTTGAAAGTCATTTTGTTCAAGTACTTGCATAGTTTGGCTCAAGTACTTTGTTTACAATTTAAATGGATATTATAGCATTTAATACAAGAAAAGCTATGGCTTATTTGAAAAGAATGTCGGCATGACATGCTGTAGGCTTAAAAGAATACATGTTGTGGCTATTTCATAATGTGGAATGATCATTGAAATATCAAGGAGTTTAGTCATTGTATTTCCTGAATAAATGTATGTTCATGGAAAAAAAAAAAAAAAAGACAGAATCAGGAGACAGAAACAGACCTGGGTAAAATCTAACACTTTAGCTAAGAGAGTCAATATGGAAAATGGGTGAGGAAATCTGCTTACGTAATGTTAATGGTCATTGACCAAGAGAGTAAATGAATAAAAGTTGGTGTTATTGGAAGGCAGTAAATAATCCTGTTATGGAAAAATGAAACGACCAGACACTGAGGGGTTAGAAACACGATCTTTATTTACGCGCACGGGCCCAGAGGAGACAAACTCCAAATTCTGAGCCCAGAACAATAGCCCCACATTCCTTTTATGCTGGGTTAAGTGGGGGATGGTATTGGGAGGCATAGTATAGATTTGGAGCAAAAAGGGCTTACAGAGGTGGGAGAGAAGCATTTACATCATAAGTCAGGTCAATTGGTGTGAAAAGGGCTTACAGAGGTGGGAGAGAAGCATTTACATCAGAAGTCAGGGCAATTAGTATTTCATCTTTGGTATCAGCCTTGATTTCCTCTACAATCCAACATGCCCTACCAGGAAGTGGACTTTTTTTCAGGTTATCTTTCCAACTAGCACTTAATTATCTCAACCATTGGTAGGTCCTTCTCAGCAGAAACTTCATAATGCTAAGGATATACGGGCCACGGAGCGGGAAAATACAAATGGAGTTCTAATTCTGTTACTCCACGCGTTCCTCTTAATTTTGAGTGATGAATTGAAATTTTCATTGATTGTCCACTTCATGAAGGATATATTATTTGATAACCACTGCAGGGGGATATTAGGTAATGTTGCTGACTAAACTTTGTAACATAAAGACCCAAAATGCAATGCCTCTAATCAGAATAAAATTAGTCAAGGGCAGTTCTAGGTCATGGGCTGGTTTGGGGGTAGAGGAGCTGGGGTATAAGTTTGTGTCAGGAACCTAAGATTATGGCAGATCTACCTCCCTCCAGAAGAAGTCTGCCTCAAGGACCACGGGCTGGAGGTCCCCATGGCCAGAACTTGGGTCAGCTCATATGACTTTCTCCACCTTCCATCAGGGTAAAATCTGTCTTGTGACCCCACATAAATGCAAGCAAAGTGGGAAGGCACGGCCTGGCTCTGTGATCAAGGAGGAAATGAGAATAGCAATCAGCTAATAGGATATGCCAGGGGACAGAGAAAGACTTAAAAGAAGGTTCAGCCCAGTGGTGAACACAGGCATGTAACTTATTTTATACTTGGCCCACTGCCCCCCAACCCCACCCAAGCAGGGAGGCCTATAAATAAAGGAGACTGAGGACAGAACATAAAGTGGGAGATCGTTTCCAACAAGTAGAATCAAGGAAGTGTTTCATAGAGTAAATAGGAATGAAATGGGCCTAATGGGATGAGTTTGATATAGGAAATGTCACTGAGGTGTCAAGAGAGCCTGTGTCCTCCCCCCAGCTCCTGGCACAGTGCAGGGTGCGGCGCCCGACGAACAGTTATTGAACACGCCGCACAGGCTGAAGGCCTACCTGACAGGGCGCAGTCATCCTGTGTGGCGCTAAATAACAAACATGAATAGAAAATTAAAGCTAAACACATTAAGAATAACTGAATGCAAACCATCTCTACTGAAGAAATGGAGGCTCAGGAGTGGGAACAGATTTTCTCCAAGATGGCAAAAAATGTCAAAACATGTTCTCAAATACAATATAGTGACTTCCAAATATGTTATTGCCAAACTAAACTATCATTTAACTGTAAACAAAATTTTGGAGTTTTGCTTTTTTTTTGTTTACTGTTATTTAATTGTTATTTAATATTGTTACTTCCTTTTATTGGCAAAATCCATGTGTCATGATTGGTCAGCCAGCATTCTAAGATCATGGGTGCTTTTGCAATGCTCTGTGCCTGACATAAGAAACACATTTGAGAGCTACGCGACTGAAAAAATAATCTTAAAATTTGAAAGTGAAATATAAAGTTATCAAAATTAGCTAAATGGATAAACACCTCCCTTCACTCCTAGGTAGTCAAATGGAAAAAAAGGACATGAACACAAGAGAGGAAATGTTATGTCCCTAAAGAAAATTCAATTTCCTGGGACTCAAAAGAATACCAGATGAGCTTTATTTTTCTTAGCAAATTGTACTGATTTAAGAAAGAGAATGATATAACCCCATGTTTGTAAAGGTTCAGGAAAGCAGGTATTCTGGTAACTGTGGAGATATGCAGCAAAGACTTGTCTTAATTTTATTTTTTTCTTTGACTTAATTTCATTTCTAGAAATTTATCTTAAGGAAATAGTCATGACTGAATAACATGTAACTGCAAAACTGTGGATATATATATAACATGTAATATTGCATACATTTATAGCATATGTAATATATTACATAAATACATATTTAAGTGACACATAATATACCAGTGTAATTATGTACTACATATTATATATAATAAAACTACTAAAACCATACCACATATAAACACATGTGATAATATCCACGGTATATTTTGAATGGTCTATGAGAAATCTTTTGAAAAGATGCTTCAGACGACCTCTGGCTCAAAAGATAAACACAATGGGAATGGAGGCTCTACGCTCCAGTAAAAACAGTACCTTGGCTGGAATCCTATTTCAGACATAACTATGTGGCAGGGCCTTAAGGACTCAGACAATTCTAAGCTCTCTGAGATAGAGCCACTGCCTCGCCTGCTCCCTGCCCTGGTGTGACTAATGATAAGGCGAGAGAGAGAAGGCTTTAAAACAAGAATTTAACAATGCAATGTGCTGGGAATAAAACGCTGTGACATTACAGAGAAGGGAGTTATAGGGGATGAGAAAATGACCTATATTTTCTGGGCCTCAGTTTCCTACCTAAAGCATGAATGTGGCTGGCATTTTCCAGTGATATGGAATCTTGGGAATCTTTCAAAATTACACTTTATTCAAGGAGTACAGAGAAGCATTCTTACAAAACAATGTATACTTTTTTTTATTTAGATTATCTTGTGGCAGCAGTTCCAAAGAAACACATTTTTTCAGTATTAACATTTAATCCTCAATCAGCATGAATAATATCACAAATGTAAAGTGAGATGATCAGGTCACATGCATAATTTTGACCAGAAACCCTTTGATAGCTTGAACGTGCTGTGCTTGGTGGAAGAACAGTGTAGATGCTAAGTGCTTGTGTGTCAGGGGACCCCATGTGACCTTCAGGATTTCTTAGGTATGGCCCAAATTTTGTTTAAGACTGATGGTAGCATATACGAAGAATTACTTTCTTAATACATGTAATGTATTTCCTTACCTTTATAAAAGATACATTTTAAAAAAACATTTCTTTGATTCCTCTATTAGGCTCAAGAGCCTTTTTTTTTAAAGGAAGAAAAAACAAGATTTTTTTTTTCCCTAAGATCTATTAACATCCCTTGGAATTCCAGTGGTCCACCTTGATCAGAAACGGCATGACCAACTCTTTTCCACTTATATCACATGCAAGGTGATGTGTTTCTTGAATCCAAAAAACATAAGGTCTGGCATCTGAGTGCTCAGGCAAGGTCGGCAAATGAATTCATGCCCCAAGCCCCTGCATTCCACAAATGCGGGAGGTGAGGGAAACATGTGAACCTGAAGTCCACTCCAGAAAACACTAGTCACCCAGTTGACCCCTTCCATTTCAGGGTGCACTGGAATAATAAGCCTGGCTCCTCCGCACGTCTTCTCCAGTGCAGCCCTGTCATTCCTACCACCCCCTCAGCTTTACTTCCTTCCTCCTCCGCTGAGTTCTGGACACCCAGCACCCAGGACATGCCCGAGGCAAGACATTAGGCCTTCACGGGCAGGTGAGGGTTGCAGCTTTCAGACTGGGTCTTCGGGCCTCAGGGCCCTGTAGGTGCTACGGCTCTGTGAACACAGACCTCAGCCGTGAGGGGTGGGAAAACCGGTTTCTGTTTCCAAACCTTGCCACACGCTGAATGCCGCTCTAAAGTAACAATGCACCGAGCTTACGTTTTAAGCTGGAAAACGATGTGGAACCTGTAAAATAAGTATGTTAAAGTTACATGTTAGTCACAGATAGCATGTTATGCAAATTTAAGGTGTGCATGTGGGCATATGCCTCAAATATATCTCATATATCACTCAACACTCAACCATTGCCTGGCACATATTTTTATTTTTAGAATATTAAAAATATTTGGAGAATTAACAAATGAATGCATGCATAACTAGCAGTGAGAAAAATAGCAATAACCCAGATGGAGGAACTTGGAAGGACAAATCGAGAACTTCATTCAGTTGCTTGGTAGTAGACAGAATGTTTTTGCTCAAACATTCTAGAAACACATCCATGAGGACTGTGAAAATCCAGTATTGCCGAAGTCTGTAAAGACAAAACTAGTGCGACAGGAACAGACTTCAACTTTTGTGACACGAATGGCTGAAAGAGATGGCGAACAGATTTTTTTTGCAAAATGTTCATTTAGTCATTGTCCTGATTATTAGGTAAATATTGCTAAATATTTAGATTTGCTAAATATCGATAGCCACCTGGAGTTAGGAAGAGATGAAAGTTATACATCCCTCTCCGAACAACTTAACAACAATGCGTTGTGTTAAAACAAAAACAAACTTGCGATCAAATTCTCCTTGATGTTCACTCCAAGGTCAACGGATCAATAATTTGAAAGAGGGGTAAACCATCTCGCCCTCACCCTGGTCAGATCAAGCCACAGCAGCCTCTGGTAGGTGGAATGGCCATGGTAGCTCTAGATGAAGGTGTTCTAAAGGTGACTGGCCATGTCATGTACCTGGAATTTGCTAGGTTTTACCCCTCGCTTGTGCAAGGGCACTGTGGCCCATGAAGCCTTTCCCATCAGCCCTAAATGTTGAGCCAATGAGAAGTTATTTCTAACTCTCTCGTGCTAAATAATGGGTCCTCTTACAGAAATGTTGAGAAGAAACGTGAAGCACTTGTAAACAGCTACTCTGTGCTGTCAGTTTGGGAGCCAGTGCATCTCAAGCAATTTAACTGCCACTAGGTATAGATTAAAGTTAATTTGCATGGACATGTGCACATATTACATTGTGTATACTGAAGTGTTTTAAATTAAATTGCCACACAAACGATATAATGTGTAAAATTTTAGGTTAGCTGTAAAGAGCTTGAACTTAATCAAAACCTGAATTATATTTAGTTGTAATCTAGTTTCCCCTCATTCATTCATTCATCCGATAGACATCAATTATGTGCCAATACAATGAATTCATTGTAGTGACTCGTTAGTTCTTTGATATACATTTTAAGTGTAGTGTCTTTTCAATCCACAATTCAGTGTCCTGATAAACACATTTTCATGGGAAAAAATTTTAAAAGAATATAGATTTTTTAAAGATTTTATTTATTTACTTTTGGAGAAAGGAAGGGAGGGAGATAGAGAGGGGAGAAACATCAAAGCATGGTTGCCTCTTGCGTGTCCCCTACTGGGGACCTGGCCCTACAACCCAGACGTGTGCCCTGACTGGGAATCGAACCAGCAACCCTTTGGTTCTCAGGCCAGCATTCAATCCACTGAGCCACACCAGCCAGGGCTAGATTTTTAATTCAAATACCTAGATCTCAGGGGCCCAAGAAAACTTTTCTGGTCACTAAGCAAAATCAAGTTATCACTGCCTACTGGTGGCGCTGTACAGATCTGGAGAAGATAAACTTGCCATTGGCTTATTAGACTTCTAAAATTAAACATATTTTATGATAGAAAAGTCACAGTGGGGGAAGATCTAACCTGTTAGGTTACAATTGTCCATGGGTTTCATACATTCCTGATCATCATCTGAGCAAAAATATCAGTAGCATTTTTGTTCCAGACTATTATTCCCTGGACACATGTATAAAAAACAACCTTGGAAGAGAGCCAGTGTCCCCATCTGGAGTGGATTTCTTTAGTGACCAGGATAATAAAGAGAACGTCTTTTTCTGTGGCAAAGATTGAGCCGGCTTTCTAGCGGCTGCCTTCTATAAAACTGGGATTTCCTAAGGCTTTCTTTTTTGGAACACATTCTGCCACATAACCATTCTGCTGCAAAACCCCTGATTTTGTTGCCTTTTGGGAACTGGGATTCAGGAAGCCCGTGCAAAAATATTACTCTGGCTACTGATATTGTTGTGAATAATGTACTGGGTGAAGCAGAAGTAACGCCTGCTTGAGTGTAATTGGTACAGTAATAATATGGGAGTAATAATGTATAGTTTTAATTTGCACATTTCACCTAAAATGTCAGATGGTGTGCTTGAGTGTGATATTGTTATGTTACAGAATTATAGGCTTATGATTTCGTAACAAAAGATTTTGTAATGGAAAGGGGGCATTATTTGTGTTGGATCGTATTTATCTTTTGTCTCTGACCCAGGAGTTTTGTGTCTTCTGTAAGTTTCCATGAAACTGTAGAGGTTAACTTGTTAGTTTGCAAGTAGAGAAACACTTCAGGTCCTTCATAGTGTCTGACAGATGCCCCACCCCAATTGCACCAAACATGGGAAATAACAAGACCATACACATGCCTGTTTCCTGGGGAAGTGTGTCTGTTCCATGGTACAGGAAAGTACTGTTGTTTGAATCATGCCCCCTCAAAAACAGACATGTTGAATTCCCAACCCCAATCCCTCAGAACGTGACCTTGTTTGGAAGTAGCGTGTAATTAGTTCAGATGAGGTCATCCTGGAGTAGTGTTGGCTCCCCGTTCAATATGACCGGGGTCCTTATAGGAAGACAATTGTGGGGAGGTAGAGACCCACAGGGAGAATACCATGTGACAGTGAAGGCAGGGGTTAGAGCAATGTGACTGCCAGCAAGCGACACCAACGATCGCTGGCAAATCACTAGAAAAAGTAAGATAAAGGGTTTTTCTACAGATTTGAGGAGGCACGACCCTGCAGACAAGTTGATTTCAAGCTCCTGGCCTCCAGAACTGCGAGAGAGTAAGTTTCTGTTTTGTAAAAGCCATCCAGTTTGAGGCACCTTGTCATGGCAGCTTTAAGAAACATGCGGAGTTTTCCTAGAGAATGAAACTAGCTGCTCTCTTGTAACCAGGAGGAGAGAAAACCTGGGGACCAAGTAGACCTAAGAGGGAAAAGAAAACCGGGAAGCCCTAACCTTTCAAGCCTGGCATCTGCTCAACTGCTGGGCTTGTCCTATGAAGTGATACACTTCCTTAGCGGACAAGCCAGTAAGAAGGATACATTTTTCTGATACTTTCACTGAAAATAAAGCACACTCATATAGATATCTGCGTGGTACAACATATGTGAATGTATTGGTTACACACACAAGTCCTGGCCCTCTATTTATTCACTGTGTGTTATTGCACACTACCTGCATCTTTTTCTGTTTTATACAAACAAATAAAAAAAAAGTTGCTTTCCAACTAACTTTAATTCCTTTGAAGATCAGTGTCAGGCTTTTATTATAAAATATGCAGAGCTGTGAATATGGGTGATACTCTATAAATACTGAATCAGTTTTAGCACCTACCACTCTGCTTTGTAATTATTCATTAACTTCTGGTGTCCCTCTCCCTGCTCCTGGAATCACGGAATATGTCTCCGCGTTCTATTAATAGCATCCAGCCCCCAGCGCTGAAGAAAGCCTTGTACATTAAATGAATGAAGAATGGTTATAGTTCCTTTTAAAAATCTTAAGACATCATGAAAGAGCTCTCCTCTCATATTTTAAATCTCTAGCCTTCTTCCCTCAGTCTGTCACTCGTGGTAACACAGAAGCAACAGCGGCTCCGCTTATTTCTCCAATCGTATGCCTCACCATTGCCAGGTAGACGCAGGATTGGAATTCGGGTCAGAAGTTCTCCCTCCTCTCCCGTCACTGGCACTCATAGTAATACATTAGAATTTTCCCATGAGGAAGAAACATTTTTATTTCCTTCTTTGAGTCTGATATCAGCTCAGTTATGGATATACTAGTGATAATATCGCAAAGCCGTCTTATGCCCGCCAGGATAACATTGGTTTTATGGTGTCTCATAATAAAGCACACCAGGTTCCTTGTGGTCTAGACAGACCACGTACAACTTCCTACCTTTCTCATTTCTCCTTGTTCGCATAATTGCCTGTTATCCTGGTCTCCCTGGGACTTTTCTGGCTTCATCACAGGAAGTCTCGTGTCTCAGGAAAACCAGTGGGCCCAGGCGCACTGGGACAGTTGATGGGACTCTTAGTTACTCCACTTTCCTCTGTTTGACTGTGGGAGGCACCAAACAATTGAGGGTAACATTTATTTTTGCCTGGCACATGGTTGGCATAAAGTTTTAATAAGTGGAAAAATTAATGACCGATTAAGCCATCATGACATGGAAGAGCTTTGGGGCCAGAAAGATGAGGAGTAAAATCCCAGCTCAGTCATGCATGGTTGTGGACCCCGAATCTTCCCATTTCACCTCTGAGATGAGAGCCTTAGTTCCACCGCGTGCAGAAGGGTGGATGAGAGGGGTGGTAAGAGCCACCTAATTGACTTGGGGTAGAAATAAGACCAAACTATCAGTCCTCTGGGAACCTGTAAAATTCTTACATGAAGAGGTTGTGCTGCGTTGAATGTGGCAAACTCAGGGGCTTAGTTGGCCCAGGCTGCTATAACAAAAATACCACAGACCGGACGGCTTAAACAACAGTCATCTCTCACACTTCTGGACACTGAGAAACCCAGGATCAGGATGTCAGCCAATCGGTTTCCTGGTGAGGACCCTTTTTCTGGTTAGTAGACAGCTGCCTTCTTGCGGTAGCCTCACATGGTGGGGAGGTTAATAATCTATTATCTGTTCTTATAAGGGTGCTAAACTCACTTATGGTGTTACTGTAGATAATTAGCTAATTATTAATAAGAAAGAGAGCAAAGGGAATTAGACATGGAACTTAATAAGTGGGGAGCAGGAGCCTGTTCGCTTCACCCGGAAGCTGCAGCTCCACACCCCGGGGGACACAGCATTGCTCCTCCAAGGGGATCAGCCCTCTTCCTTTCCCTCCTCCAGTGCTGGATTATGAGGGGCGGGGGCAGGGGTTGGTGGTGCCCAGGAGAAGCTGCTTGACCATAGAGGCCTGTCAGTCTAACAGAGGATGAACCCATTCAAAAGCCCACAGAAGCTTGGGAAGTTTTTTGGTTACTTTGAAAAAGCATCTGGTCCATCTCAAACCCAAGCTAATATAATCCTGAGGGGGAAATGAGCTAGCTCGCTCGTGCTCTCTCTCTCTCTTTCTTTCTCAGTGACCTGCACTCTCTCCTTTCATTAGCATACTCTCTCCCCCAGGAGCAAGTGACCATGCAACCAAGCAGCTACTGTGGACGGCAGCAGACAGCACAGACCCCAAAGGACTAAGCTTTGATACAGCACAGGGTCTCTGGACATTGAATCTACTTCTGGCCCTGACTTTCCGTGATGGGACAGACAGAGATGGTACACTGGAGGGGCAGCTTTTTGATTTTGCTTCCTGAATAAATCTTACCCCCGGACCTCATCTTTTCTTGTGGGTCCCTGAAAATGTTTTTTCTCCCAACACCACAAGAACCCCACTTCCACTGACAACAGTGGGGGCTCTACTTATATGACCTTATCACCCACTGCCTAAAGACCCCAGTTCCAAATGCCATCACATCAGGATTGGTGCTTCAACGTAGAAACTGGGAAACACAAACATTCAGTCTACCACACTCAGTATCTGAAACATAACAGGTACCCAGTGAATGTTTGTATAATTAACATAACACAGGTACATGCAAAATGCCTAAAGCATAGTAGATGTTTGCAAATGGTGTTTATTGTTAATGTTATTATTATTATCATTAAAGTGAATGAAAAGAAATGCACGAGCTAATGTAATTAAGGTTGAGAGAGATGAACCTGGGGGCAATACATTAAATTCTGGCTGTAGGGTAGAAGCCCTGAACTCCAAACTGTAATACAAAGCACTCTACGTTCACTTTCAATTAGAGCGGGGAGTTCCACGTATTCAATGAGGCAAATTTGAGTTAATGGAAAAAGTACTAAGTGAAAATGCATACAATGAAATAAACACACTGGAAAGGGAGAAGGATCGCAAGTCCTGAGTTGCCATTGATTCCAGCTATGTCGGCATATGCTGAGTGGCCTCTCAGGAAGGTGTTTTTGTTTGTTTGTTTTTGACCCCTCCCTCTCTGTGCTCCATTTCCTTACTTTTAAAACTTGAGTATTTACTCTCACTTTATTACTTTACTTTTATTATTATTAATAGAAATCACATTTTTCAGACATTGCATTTCCCTGCCATGGAGTTCTTTCCTTGTCATTAAGGTTACTCAACATTAACTTTTCTAAATGCGTGCTTCTTAGCAAAGCAGTGCTTGCAAGTCAGAATTGATCACTTCTGAAGTTTACATAGCAAGACAAAGCAAAAGAAGACCTCAGACCACAACTCAGCAAATTAAACAGGTTTGGAAAAAAAATCAAATCAAAACAGAACGCCTTCCTTGTTAATAAGCAAACGTCCTGTTGCTGATGCCCAGTCATTTCTCTCTTCTCCTATGACACACAGTTACTGAAAGAAAGTGACCCTGAGTTCCCTGGAATTAGCTGTCAGTAGCTCAACTGTGCTGAACTAGGGATACTACAGAAACCATGAGAGAAGGTCAAGGTCAGTGGGAACTGCCCCGCTCTCCGGGTATGAAGTGAGAAGTGCTCACTGGAGCAGTTCTTGGGAAACCCTGATTCTCCTAAAGTATCTCATAACTGCGGTCATTGGTCCCTGTGCCTGCTGCACCCTTGGCCAAGCCTTTCCGCGGATGAACACAGAAACCGGTATCTACTGCCCTGAGAGCTGAGTAGTAGGCAGCTTTCCGGTTTCCCCAAACGCAGGGACTTCTTCACTCTCCTTTGACCATTCTCTTGTGCATTAACCATGTTTTAATTTTTATGTATTTGTCAATTACAGTTCACATTCAATATCATATTGTATTGGTTTCAGGTGTATAGCATAAAGGTTAGACAGTAATACAGTTTACAAAGTGTTTCCTCTGGTATTTCCAGTAACCACCTGGTACCATACATAGTTATTACAATGTTATTGACTGTATTTCCTATATTGTACTTTATATCACTGTGACTATGTTGTAACTACCAATCTGTACTTCTAATTCCTTCACCTTTTTCACTCATCCCCCAACCAGGCCTCCCCTCGGCAGGCATTTTTCTGTTCTCTGTACCTACAAGCTTCTTTATGTTCTGTTTGTTCAATTATATTGTTCACAGATATTCACTCGGTGCCATCCATGTGTGGAACTGAGAGCCAAGACACAGCAGACAAGAACACCAGACCTGAGTGTTGCTTCCCAGAGCTTACACCGTGAAGTAGATCCTCATGAAATCGTTGTCCAGCCAAGCGAAAAGAGCCAATGGGGAAGATGCTATGAAGAAAAGCACACTGTTCCTGAAGAGCTTTTCCAAGTGGGCTCTGACCTGGCTCGGATTCAAAAAAAGATTCTCAGGCAAAGAGCAGCTTGAGCTGAGTCTTTGCCTGGGAATAAGCATGAGTGAAAATGAGGTTAATACAGAGGAGACAGGGGAGATTTCTGGCCCAAAGAAGTGCATTCGGAAAGCACTTAGAGGTAGGAAAAAGTGTGGAGAGCACAGAGAGTTAAAGGGAGCCCATGTGGCCACAGTTAGGAATAAAGAGATGAAGAGAGGCTGGCAAAGAATGTGGAGGTCAGCGAAAGAACCATGAGAGCCATTTCAAGGAGTTTGGCACTTATCTTGCCAGACTGGGAAGGCAATAAAAGATTTTCAACAGAGGTACATACACAACTAGATTTACAGTTTAGAAATTTACTCAGGCCTGTATTGAATTGCTTAGCAAAGGACCCAAGTGGTGACAGCACACCAGTTAAGAGGTCATTGTCACGGCTGATTGGATTAGAAATGGAGAGGGGCGAAGGGAACTGAGATGCCCAGAAGGACATTAAGTTGGGTTGAATTTTAACAAATACGTATCTTAGAAGACTAAGTAATGTTTGAAGGCCTACTAGTATCTCACCATGCACAATAAAGATTCTATCAATTTCACAGACAGATCACATGATATCAGCATATTTGTAGGTCAAAGGAATGGTTGAAAGATGACAATTCCATTGGGTTCCCTTTCTCTTGACAGGCAGGCTTTGCTCGACATCCACGGTGACACAAGCCAAGTGGAACATAAAATGTGGAAGCAAGTGTGAACATAATCTTTTCCTGTTTTAACACTTGTAATAAGATTTCTCCTGCCATGAAAATGTAGGCCCCTGGAGTCACAGTGGGTCCCTAGAAACCCTGGCTTGACACTTTTATGGATTAAAACATTAAGTTTTGGAAAAGTTAAAAGCCCTGAAAATTAAATAAAATTAAATAATACGGTATAACATATAACAAAACAAATTTGGTGTACTTTATCCCTAGCTATTACCAAAGCCAGGAACAGTGGAGAAAGTCTCCATAAAAACATTTAAATGGCATACACTGGCCTCTAGGAAAGCCGGCCGTAAACCTTCGAATGGCAAGGGTACAGTAAAGCATCCTTCCCAATTGCCAGAGCGCAAGCACTTAGAGGGACCGAGGTGACTCCAGAACGGCCGCTGTTTTGAGATTTGGTCGGTTGATTCTTATTTTTGTGACAGAGGATCCTGGCACAGTACTTTTGTTTTCATGGCACTGTGGTCACACATCCATTCAAATAAATTAACACCCTCCTCTTCTCTGACTCATTCGTCAGAAACACCAGAACATGGGTTGACCCCTGTGACCTTTTCACTGGATAGTATATATACAGAGTGTCATTAGGCCTCACCCTTGACAAGCCTGGAGTCACGGTTATCTTTTCTTTTTCTTTTCTCTGTTTGTCATCATTGCACCAACGGAACCGCCCCCGGCATTCTGAAACACAGATTCTGTACCAAGAAGAGGAAGGATGCTCTGAGTGGGGGTTTCTGATTCTTCAAGCAACAATCATTATTAAAAGAAATGGTAAAAAAAAAAAAAAAAAAAGAAAGAAAGAAATGAAATTTATTGAAAGCTTATTTTGCACTAAATTTGGAACATAAGTACTTTTGTACAACATCCATAACCTCCTTTAAGCAAATGAGCCCCAAAGCAATGAACATGCCCTTCCTCACATGGGTGAGGACTCCAAGCCAGGTGGGCCAAACTCAGGGAACAGTCATCTTTCATTCTACTGTGTCACCAGTGGAGATCAGTGGTTTGCCTCCAGGAATTCACACCTTTTACAGCCTTTTAGACTTAGCAATGATGCAGCTATGGTGGTGGAGAGTTCGGTTAGATTTCTCAAAGGACACACACACACACAGCAAAAGCAAGGCATCGTCGCTTAAATAATTAACCAGAAGTTAAAGATTCTGTTCAAACAAAGCATCACATTTGGATGTCAGGCCAACACAATTCAGAGAGGGGCCAGCAGCACAGAGCTTGTAAACACAACTGAGAAACAGAATGGCCACAAGTCCACTGAGAAATCGCCCCGAATTGACACTGGAACATCCAGGCTATGAAATATGCAGGAGATGCAAGGTTGAATCGAAGTGCGTGCCTTAATTTGCACCACACCAACTGAACGGTAAAATGTGATTTAATTTACTATATAATTTGCTTGTTCAACAAAGCTGAAAGATAACTCACTTAGCGCCACTTTGCTTATAAGTAAGCGGGTAACTGGCGGTGTTCTTTCCCTGGGTGGCTTTGTTTCTGATGCCAGAGAAAGCTGTTTGAGTGGAAAATGCGCAAAATTAAGGGTCTGCTGCTGTCTTATTTGCAATGCACTCCTTTTGTCCTCATCAAGTTTATTTCTGCAGAGAGGCAATAACGGCCCTTTGTTTTCCTAACTCGATGAAGTCACGAAGTCTTGCTTGGTGGCGCACGGCTTAGGAAAAACACATTCAGTCAAATTTAGAACCATTTGGAACTCACGAGTTGTGAATTTTGAACCAAACTTGAATCTCTGAAAAGCTCATCTGTTCAGCAGAGCGAGCCAGCTCGGAGAAAAGCTCTGCAGAAGGACTGTCCTCCGGGGGCTGCGCCCCGGTCTTCCAGTCCCCCGTGCTCCTCCCAGTTGTTCCATCAGGGTGCGATTCCACGTGAAAGCCTGGATGCAATGAGATGTGTGTATTGCAAAGCCCTGAGCCTGCACCACGGGAGGAGAGATTTCCCCAAAGTGAAATAAAGAGTCTCTTGAGTCTTGCCAACTTTTAAAATATTTGCTTTATGTCTATTGACTCCATCTGTCCTTTTTGTCCAGTAAGGTCACTCTAGGGTGGACTGTTATTAACTCACACCCACCAAAGCCAGAAACTGATCTCACTCCCCTCCCCCAGGTCTCTCCCATCTCTGTTCATTGGGCATACTCTAACTAGCTTCATTTCTGGAATCTCTGGTTGCCTCAGAGCCCCCCCATGCATTCATGCGCTCTCTCCTTCTTCCCTCCGGCAGCCCTGCCCTGGCACCCCCTACCCGGCAGACCCACAGCCTGTGCTCCCCACGGTCGGCAGCCCTGAGTGGCCACAGGAAAAAGAGCAGCTTTGGCTTTTTGCAGGTGAGTTGTGAATTTAAAAACTCACCAATGATCCTAGCATGCTATCTGCCTGTGCAGAAAGTTACACTGCAGAGTATGGGGTGCAGGGAAGTCTGATGAGGGTGTCTAGGGCAGGAGTCTCTCAGGAGTGGGTGATCTTAGGGAGATACAGGGGTGCTGTCTCAGAAGAAGCAACGGTGCTCAGGTAATGGCATCTGAGTCACAAACTCGTCCACAGGGTGGGTGGCTGTGCAGGAGACAACAACAGGAAAGTGGTGTGGATGATTAAGAGCCATGAGGAGAATGAAAGAAAGTGAAGCTGGGAAAAAAAAAGCAGATGCCATCTCAGGAAGGACTTGGCACAACTGTTAATGAGCTTAAACCCTGTCCTGAAGACAAGTAGCCATTTCACCTAATCACTCATCCTCTTCTGCAAAACACAATGCAAACACCTGCGCCCAGTGTTTAAGGCTCTCCATAATTTGTTTCCAACCTACCTTGAAAATCTAATCTCTCCATGTTTCCCTGAGCAGACATCTTTACTCGTCTAACAAGTATGTACCGAATATGTTATAACGCCCTACCTTCTGGCATCTGTATATTTGATCACCAGAAACCCCTGCCAGCATCCTTTCATCAGAGATGTGTGGCCCTCCTTTGTTTCCTGTATTATCCATTAAATAAGTCCTGTGCATCCAGCTGGGCATAGGGCTAAGGGTTGAGAATTGATTTACTCATTTGCTAACTTACTGAGTTTGTACAGGACAGAAACTGTCCTTGGTGCTGAAGTGTCCATGCCCAATGAGATAGAAGAAGCCACTGCCTCATGATGCATTTCGGGGAAGACAAATAAGTGCGTGAACAATTCGAACAGAGCCCAACGGATAGTAACATGATAGGAGGAGCACAGGAAATTATGATCATGCCTGGAAGAGAAAGCTAATCTGTACCTGAGCAGTCAAGGAAGACTTCCTGGAGGAAATAATAGCTGAGCTGAAACCTAAAGGATTAGCATGAGTTATTGGAGAAAAGGAGAAGGAAAGAGCATCCTAAACTGAGTGAAAACCACACTGGAAAATCAGGGACAAGAGAGATGACAGGACCCATGGCAACAGAGCCAACTCAATACGACAGGAGTGTAAATGCAGAGAGGAGATGGGAGGGGATGCAAAAAGAGAGGAGAGAACAAAGGGTTAGATTATAAAACAAGTGTAGAGGATGAGGCTGCAGACGTGGGATTCATTAGAGACAGAGATGACTGTCCAGAGACTACATGGCTAAGGCCTCAGCCATGGCAGTGATGGTGGTTCTAGGGAGGAAACAACGGACTGAAGAGCATTTGGGAGAACTGGGTTACTCCGTATCACAATGGCGTGAAGCCCGACCTCCCTCTTCACCAGAATGTGATTGACATGATAAGACTAATAACGATGGAACGAGAGTCATGCCAGCGGCCTAATGAACCTACTCAGAATGTACCCAGGAAATCCATTTCTTTGGAGTAGTTCATGCAAAGCAAAACATACAAAAGGGTGAGGCACTAAACAGGCAATTATAGTTTTCTGAGTTTAAAATTGTGTTTGGCTATGTGGTGCACAATCTCTAAAATATAATTACTGAGGAACATAGTTTAATTTGTATCAGTCACAATTTGTAGCTTGTCTATGTTTATAGAAATGATTATGATTTGAATCTTCTTGTGCCTTCCTTGATGCATAAAAAAAAAAAAGATTATCAAGCCTTGAGCAGCAGCCTCCCTCCCTGAGAATTTCCAACAAAGGGCCCTTCAATCAGGAACAAGACCCTACAGAGCCAACACATACAAATATGCCATCTCAGAACAACAGTTAACTTTTTGTAATGAGGGTGTCGGGAAGAGCCGTGGCGAAGCCCAGCAGCAAGTGCCTGGGATCAACAGTTACTGAGCCCGGAAGACCGAACTCACTCCTGCTTTAGTTTGCCATCAGAACCCAAGCCACTTCCTGCCTCCAACTTATTATGGTAGCACTGACATAGGCTAACATAAGATCGGTTGCTAGCCTTTGGTTCGAAGGCCTGATGAAAAAGGACATTAGAAGCTTTCATGCCGAGGAGACAGTTTGATTCACTGTCAACGCTGCCATCCCCTCATTGCGCAAACTTGGGCAAGTCGTGTAACACTCCGGGTTTCGGGTTTTGCATTTTAGTAACAAGGAGGTTGGACAGAACGGCTTCAAAGTCACCACCAGCTCCCTAACATGATGACTGTATATGAGGAAAAATATGGTAGTCTTTTCAAAAGCCATTCTGTGTGGACACAAACACACAGGCACTATTTTAGGGTTACGAAATTTTAAATGACATGATTTCCTTCATGTAGCAGGAAAAAAAAAAGGGAATGTAGACAATGACTTCACACTTGGTATATCACTTTTACTAAAGTTGGGTTGTAGAAAATTGTCAAAAACTTTCCCAGGATGAAATCTGGCAGGAAAGAATGTGAACCTCAGGTGTCCACATGTCACAGAGTGGGGCGGCTCCCCACTCCCTGAAAGTAATCTGTCTGGTCAACCAGATGGTCGCACACCCTGTTCCTTGGTGGGTAGTTAATGTTTTATTTTTCACAAGAATCACAAGAGAAAGAAAAGGAGTGTAACTGCTCTTGAAAGGACACCCAGCTCAGAACATCATTATCTCGAGGCATTCAGATAGCACTTCATAGGTACAAAGTGCTCCCCAATCATTCTCTTTACATGGCCTAAAAGCTGTTGAATTTGTCATCTCACACCCTAAAATGGGTTTGAAGGCAGCAAATTCTTTCTTGCTGAAGCATCGTGTAAGGGAGCCACTTCTGTGCGAGTCCTTGAACAATAATAACACACCAAGGGGTTAGCATGCGGCTGACCACAAGAATCCTAAGAACGGAAGGGGCAGGTTGGGCTGACAAGACTGGAACTATAATTTCAAATAGGCCGGTAAGGAGATAGTTAGATAGATAGATAGATAGATAGATAGATAGATAGATAGATATAGATATATATATAATATATGACAAAATAGATATAGACAAGAAATATATATAGACAAAACATATATAATTTTACTCATTAATTAATTCATGAGGAGTGTAGTTCCTGGTCAAAATCTTGTGATTTTTAGGGCCCCAACTGAGCTAGCCAGGAAGAAACTCTGTCACTTGTGACAATAGGGATGTACCTGGAGGACATGTGCTTAAATGAAATGAGCCAGACACCAAAAGACAAACTGGGCACAATCTCACTGACATGTGGGATCTAAAAAAGTCCAACTCATGGGCTCCAAGAGCACAGAGTGGTTACCGGGGCCTTGCAGGGGTGGAGGCATGGGGTGAGGTCGGCGACAGGGAAGAAAATTTCAGACGTGCAGAATGAGTAATTCTGGAGATCTAATGTACAGCACAATGACTAGAGTTACTAAGACTGTATGATCTATTAAAAATTACTGGAAATGCAGGTCTTAAGTGTTCCCACACAGAAAGATAACCATGCGAGGTGATAGTTGTATGAATTAGCTGGGCTGTGGGAGTGTGGCGTCATTTCACTGTGTGTGGGGCGGGGCCAAAGCAGGTTTACAGCTGTAAGTATGTGAAACACAGAGTTTATTTTCCTATTATTATTTATTCATTATTGTGTTATTTTCCATAGAACAACTGTAGACCCGCTTTAGCCTCACCCTGTATATGCATCTCAAAACACTGCATCTTACGCCTTAAGTACCTCCAAATTTTATTTGTCATTTACACCTAAATGAAGCTGAGAAAAATAAAGGTCCCACCATTGTAGTCAATAAAGGCGATTGTACAGGCTTTACCTGGCAGGCCCCACAGAGGAAAGCTGGCCCCCTGTCCCAGACCAGGGGCACAGCCAGCACGGCGTGTCCCCAAAGGCAGGGCAGGCAAAGGCTCCGGTGCATCCGGCTGGTCAGGCTCCCTGCATGTTTGCACCCTGGCCCAGTCACCTGCATTCGTAGAGCTCTGTGGCTGGCCTTGCACCAGGGTCTCTTTCAAGTCCCTCTGACAAAGTCCCTTTGAGGACACGGTCCCCACTCTGACTCCGTATTCAGTACTCAGTACTCTCACACTCAGCACCCCCTTCTCCCTCCTCCTGTCCCCCTGGTCCGTAGCACCAAGGGAGCTTTTAGTTTGGGACTGTCTCAGCAGTGAAACAACCCCCATCTGTGCTGACCCGTCTGACCCTTGACTGGTGTGATGTTTCGTGGAGGGAAGGGAATGCAATGGGTGGGTGGGGGGCGGTTGGCACTTACTCGGATTTGGAGCCTTGTTTATAGCATCTCAGCACGTGTTTAAAGCCTCCATTGTTATTTGCACTTTGGCTTGTTTACTTAGCCACTCTGAAAACTGGCAGCGGAGCTCCTGAACATTCATTCAATAAACATACTGCAGCCCTACTATGAGGTTTAGAAATACAGAGATACCTGTAGAGTCCACATAGCCTGCCTTACACAAAGCCAACACTCTAGGGCAGTCTCTCTCAAAAGCCGAATCATTGACATTTTTGACCAACTGATTTTTGTTGAGTGGGTGGGGAGTGCACTGTGTGTTGTTTAATTCGACAGCGTCTCTGGTCACTACCCACTAGATGATAATATCAACCCTCTCTCCAGTTGCAAGAACCAAAAATATCTCCAGACATCGTCAAATGTCTGCTGAGGAGCGAAATCGCCCCCAGGAGCCAGGGGTCCAGAAGATCAGGCCAAGCTGGGATCTAAGTGCCCTGTATATATTAACCCATATTAATTCTAACTTCACAGCATCCCTAAGAAGCGAGCACCACACTTATCCACTTCTCATAAAAGAAAAACATGAATTTATTAAATAAGTTGCCCAAGGTCCCAGCAAGAAAGGGGCAAAGATTAGATTTTAATCCAGGCAATAAATCTCAGTGTCAAAGCCCTCACTCTAAGCTACTGTGCTACAAGGTATGAGAAAATGTTCAGGGAATGCAGATCAAATGAGACTGGCTCTGTTAGAGGGTGGGGGGTTGCTGACAGAAGAGCCGGCATCTGAGATGAGGCTCGGTAAACATGGTGCACCATTCAGACCTGGGACCAACAGAAAACCCCACCACACTCCTTCGCCAAAGCAGCTGCATACCCACGCCCAGCTTGCACCCACCTTGCTCCCCTCTCCATTTCTGCGTGCACTGGTGAAGCTCCAATTTCCCTACAAAGTCATTCCTGCAGCTCCCGAATAGAAAACTCAGGACACAGCTTGCCTGCATTATTCCATTGGCAAGGACCGAGTTCAACATTTTCACATCCCCCTTCATTGTTTTATATAACTCTCATATTTGCTTGTATAACTTGGTTTGTCATCTCTCAGCAAACCCCATTGGGTCAGGCACTTTGTATGGCCTGAAAGAAAGAGCATTACTGTGAAGGTGAATGTCATGGGTTTGAATCCCAGCTCAGCCACTGATTAGCTACATGTCCCTCACTAAGTTACCCAGTCACTCTGAACCCCAGCTTCCTCATCTATATAATTAAATAATAATACTTACCTTATCAAATGTGACCTAATACTTAAGGTGCGTTGTCCAGTGTACAGCACACAGTTGGTCTTTCCTAAGTCTCATTATTTTCCCTCCACTTTTGCCTTTCTTAATAACACCTTGCACAGGACTCAGAAACGTCCCGTAAATGTCCTGTGTAGTGATGACAGATTTGCTTAGCATCATCGAAATGTTGCAGATGAGCTGTGTTAAGAGGAAATTACAGTGAAAGAAACTTCCCAATGAGGGAAAAGACAGAGGGAGAAATGAAACAGGTGTACACATCTTTCCAGGCCTGCATTGGAAGCATCACCTGTGCACCGCCCACGCTCCCACCTGCTTCCCGTCCCCACCGCTGCCAGCATGCCCACCACACACCCGGGGGTGTTGACTGAGACGGAAAGAGAGAGACTGGAGGCTCAAAACTGCAAGAAACCGAGTTAATTTGGTGGGGAAATAGGTACTGCCCCACTTCTAAAAGTTAGTGTGACCAAACAGAAGGAGTGATTGATAAGGGTCAATCTCACTGTCTTCTGTCGACATGATACTGGTACTTATGGTACTTATGGTACTGGTTTTGTTCTTTTTGTTAGTTGTATGTTCTGGAGTGACACATTTAAGAGGGTTCTGAGGACAGAGCAATGCTGAATCTTACTCACTATTTGACCTGCAAATTAACCAAGTGCCCAGCCTTAGTGTCCTTGCCTGTGAAAACGCCTGAAATAGATATGCTGCCCGTGCTCTCGCCCACTCCACTGAGCCTCTGTCTTTAACAAAAACCCATAGAGACCGTCACTGCCCTCCTTCCAGGTCTTGTTCCCAGGCGAGGGGTCCCTGCGCCGAAGGGTAGAGCAAGCCTGAGTGTGGCTGAGGGAATGCCCCTAGAAGCTTCCTTACCCAGCAACGACTGG
Source organism: Mormoops blainvillei (assembly GCA_004026545.1). Lineage (NCBI taxonomy): Eukaryota > Metazoa > Chordata > Mammalia > Chiroptera > Mormoopidae > Mormoops > Mormoops blainvillei. Next base: position 244,136 of record PVJD01000677.1, read on the forward strand.
AGACTTGGTGGGTAAACATTTGTTCACACCCGCCCTCTGGTTGAGATAACCCTGAAGTAGTTTACACAGACTCCCAGAATTTTCTGCCCTTGCCCACCAGGCTTACTTACTTGATGGCACACCACTTACTCACTGCCTTCCGTTCCTTGTCTTACTTCCCCTTTCCCTTATGTGTGGGAGGGGGCACCAAAAAAAGAAAAAATTTTTCTTCTGGAGGTTGGGCTCCCTGTAGGACAGGCTTCTCCCACTAGGTGAGTGTCATAGGAGCCCACTGGTATCCGTGGGCCAGCTGGCCTTGTTGTGAGTGGCTGCTTTCAGCTTCAGGAATTTTTTCTGAAGACTCTTTCAGTGCGTTTGCCCGTGTCATGACAGGGATTTACGAGCACACCTGCCCACACCATGCTGAATGTTCAGCAGTTTTTGACCAAAAACGGCGTGGCCGTCGTGCTCCACCCTCTATTCACCCAATCCTTCCCCGAGCAACTTTTTTTTGTTGTTTCCCTGGATAAAAAAAGTCCTCAAAAGAAAATGTTTTGCTGATGTGGAGAAGGTGAAATAAAAAAGCGCAGAAGCAGTAAAAGGCATCAAAATTGATGAGTTCAAAAACTGTTTTGAGCAGGGGGGAAGAAGTCTTGATAGGTGTACTGCATCAAATGGAGAGCACTTTGAAGATGACTGAAGTTTAAACATGTAAGAATGCATAAATACACAATTTTTTACAAATAAATTCTGGGTGTTTGTTGGGTCCCCCTCATACTTCCTGGGATTACCTTTTGAATACACTAGGTGTTTTGTCACAGGGTCCGTTTATGGGGGAACTCAAAACACCAGAAAATAATGGTGTGTAACACCTGAGTGTGCATATTAAAAACTTGCCACACTTCCTAGCCCATATCAGTCAAGGTCCAAGCAGAGAATCAGAAGCAGTAGGAGAAATAACATATTAAGAGATTCGTTGTGAGGACTTGGTTATGAGATTGTGGAAGCTGGCTAGGTAAGTCCAATATCCATGGGACAGGTCACCAGGGAGGTCAGGCTGGAGCTCAGGCAGAGACGGAAGATGCGTTCCACAGGCAGAACCTTTCCTTCCTCGGGGCAGCTTCAGCTCTGCTCTTAAGAACTTTCAGCTGATTAAGTAGGACACACCCAGATTGTATAGGGAAAACCTCCTTTACTTCAAGTAAGCTGATTATGGACTTTAATCATATGCACAAAATATCTGCCTACCAACATCTAGATTAGTGTTTGAATGAATGCGTGGGGACTGGAATCTAGACAAGTTGACACATTAAAAAGACACATCATACCCATGATAAATGCTCAAAATGTCAGACTACTAGTTACTAATTTATATCTGATAATAAAAATAAAAATGGTTCATTATATAACATTTGAAAGAGAAAGACAGTATAAAAATAATACTCAGTCATAAGCTCTCCATGAAAAATCACCATTGGCCATGCATCTTAAAACATCCTGCCTCTGTTTTAACTCCATTAAGCTACATGCTTCCTTCACCTGACATCATGCCATGGGCACTCTCCTAGCTCATGTAATATCTGAAGATTTTATTTTAATTGTTGCAAAGTATTTTATGATCTATAAACATCATATTTTATTAATGACGTACGCTTTTGTGGGGCATGTGGGTTCTTTCCACTTTTTAATTCTTTCAAGGATCTCTTTGTATAAATATTTGCCTATTAGTCCTGCATATTATTATTTTATAAGTTCCTAACTATTTAATAACTAATCTTGCTGACTCTTGCAATTGGCTCTGCAAAAGAAGGAAGACCTGACGCCCTAAGACATCCATCCCTCGTGTGTAGCGAGTTTCTCCTACACACCCACCCAGAATGGCACTTTTAGTGGAATATCCTTGGGAGAAATTGGAAAAGAAGATACCCACTTGAGACAAGCTGGTAGAAGATTTGCAAAATCAAACTAATTCTTTTAAAAGTCTGTCCATGATGGAGTTTCTAACCTGTGACCTTTCTGTGAAGAATATATAGAAGGAATTTGTATTTTTAAATGATTTACTTATATTTTCAAATTACTGATTTTTATTTTTCAACTTCAGTTGACTAATTTGCATTATTTTTAAATCTAGAGATGAAGAGAAAAGAACATAGCAGTGCTTGTTAGAGATCAGGGGTGGGGGGAGCGTGACTATAAAGGGTTAGTACAAGGGTTCATATGTATAAATCCATAGAACTTCACATCAAAATAAACCATAATTTTTAAAGATGGGAGAAGTAGAGTGATAAACAAAACAAATGAGGCCAAGGAGGGGATTTTGTGCAGAAAGACTGAACATGTGTTCTTCTGAGAACGTAATGCCATAGTTTGGAGCAGTGTGCATTTCTAATGTGCCATCTGATCCCTTAGATTTGGTTTTTATAATTATTTACAGCCTAACAAAAATTATGTTTGCACTTTTTGAAAGATTTCTCTAAACAAACAACACTGTCCTACTCAAAGGATCAATCTTTTCTCTCTTGGTTATTTTCAAATGAGGATATATTTACATTTTCTATATTCCTTTGCTAAACTTTTGCTGAAGTTATGCTTAGATGAAATCTTTTAACTAAACATTAAATCATGCAAAGATATAGCCATCAATAATTGAATAAGGAATTTTAGCCTCATGTTTAAAGAAATGGAAACTCAGTAAAGATTTTAATGTTACCTTAATGCAAATTATCAGGTTTCCATTTTATTTTATTTTATGCTTAGGGTTGGTAAAGACCAAAAGTCAAAGGGGCCTTGGTTTAGACCCAGACCATGTCATCCCTTCATTGGTCCTAACTGTCCTCTGGGGGAGGTTGCACACAAGGCTGCCAGAAAATGACCAAGCCAACATTGTTGACCTCTAGCAACCCTCTGACTGCTGCACTCACTCCATATAAAGTGGTCCTCACCTGTTATCCAATGGCACTGCTAGCCGAAGGTTCTGTGTTCCCATTCGCATGTGTTCTTTTTTTTTTTTTCCCTCCATCATGGACAAAGGATTTTTGCAATTGTTTCCAACTCCTGGAGGTTTTGGAATCTATGAGATACTAAAGATAATGCCTACGGCTCTTAAGATTTACAATATAGAGATAGTGGATCCCCTTCAAGCCACTCCATTAAACCTTTGGAAACACTGTTTACTTAGACTTCTTTTGGTGGGAGAAGAAGAAAGATGATTACAAGAATAAGATTTCAAGCTAGGTTTAAAATGATCTTTGAAGAGCTAGAAAGACCCTTACATCACTCATTTCTGCTTCCATTTCCACTGTGGTCCAAGCCCCCACCATCTTGCACCAATCACCCTTCAGGACCCCTCCAGCCTTCCCCCCGCCAGCCATGTGGATGTGATTTCCCCAGGTGAGTTGTGAGTCACGTGGGCAAAGACAAGTCCAAGTCAGAAAACTAGCTCTGGAAGGGCAGTGTCTAGTGGGTCTGACTTAGAGGCGAGGAGTCCATGGAACCTTAACTGTCTTCTAACCAGTGGGAATTAAAACATCCTTCACACTACAGAAGCCAGCAGGAGACCCCAAGCAGAAGCAAAGTAGGTGTTTGTTAAAAACTCAGTTATCTGATTTAATGACACTGCGTTTACTCTTCTTTGTTATTACCCGATGCTGTAATCAAAGTCCAGTGGAGACTTAGGAACCTGCAAATAACACACACCTTTCCCTCCCAAGTTTGGAAGTTAGCGTAAGAGAGATACAAGAAATCATCAAAGAAACCATCACCTTTATTGCTGATTAAACCAAGGTGAGAGGACATGAACTCAGACCTGTGGCCGGTGAGCTTCCTAATGCTGCCCCTTGAAATAGACAGACCCACACCCACAGATACCGCCATGGACAGACCACCCTGGGAGCAGCCCAGAACACACATGTCCAAAATGCAGAGGAGAGGGGGCCATGAGGGATGCTCATCTCCTTCTCCCAAATTCCCCAATCGGAAAGCCAGCACCCCCTTCCTTGGGGGAGAATGAGTGAGGGGCGGAGGGAAAGGCAGGGTGCTGCTTGAGGTGAAGTCCCCCATGGATACCACTGTAAGAAAGAAATTTAAACTCCTCCCCCTCCTGCTCAGCCACCCAGCTGAGCTAAGGTCTTTTTAGGCAAGAGACACACACGAGATGACATTTGGGCTAAAACAGATTATTACATCTGGAGGGCAGCTTGGCTCTGCCCAGACAGATGGCAAGGCCCTCAAGGAGAAAGTGAGAATATTGAGAATTTAATTGCTAATCTTGAGGATTCGGGGTTTTATGTTGTGACATCATGGTGGAAATGTTAATGTCTTAACAGCAGAAAGGTAGAAACGAACTCTCTATCCACCAGACCCCAAAGGAAAACATCTTTTGATAAGCCCTTGGAGTGTTGGGTGGCTTGGGCAGGAACCCAGGACCCCCACAGGGTGCCTGTCATCGGTGGGTTCCATATTAGTGGGGATGGTGGTAGCTCCCTTGAGTAGCTCCAGACAAACTCTTCCTCCAGACTATAGACGGGGAGCAGCTGGTGGCCAAGGAGTGGTGGTTCAAGAGGCTGAGAACATAGCCCTGAAAAGCCGGCGACCAGGATGGCCTCCTTCTGAAGTTCCTTATTCGCTCTGTCTAAAAAATTCATGAGATTTTAACAGTCTCTCCCACCATCCTTTCATTTTCACTTTGATACAAAAATGGGGTACGAACTACCTACCATTAAGTGGAATGTATGCTTTCTGGGAAGAAGTGGTGCGTCTGCCCTTGGACCTGCAAGCCCCCAGCGGGCTGCTGAGTCACCCGCACAGCCGATTCCACTGCGCACACCCTCAGGTGTGTGCGCGATAGTCATTGATCCACCTTCCCAGCAAATGCTTACTAAGCAGTAATCATGTGCGAGCCTTCCATGCCGTGAGTATAGTCTAAGTCTCAAGGCCCTGTGACTTCTGAGGGAGGAATTTACACTTTTATTATCTTACTTATAACAAGATAATAAATGTTAAAGACCTTTTCTTGTTATGGGTGCTTAGTAGGCCTTTTTTTAAAAGGGCATTTTGAATCACTATAATAATTGTTATTCTTATTCTAAGAATATATTGAAAAAAAGACAAAAATATTGACTTTCTGCTTGAAAAGAAAGGGGAATTTGGAAGCTTTGGCCAAAAAACAAGACAAAACGGAAACACATATCCTGACCTTAATTAGGCTGAAGATCTATTTTAATTAAAAAACAAAACAAACAAACAAAAAACAGAGATTACCCAGTCTTAACTAATAATATAAGTACCCTGGAGTGTGGCAGTGCATGACTCTACGGACTAACCTTTGGATACATTAAATATTGGTATCCAAGCAACACTGTATGTTTCTTAAAACAGCCGTTGGTCTAGACCAGCACCATCCAATAGAAATATAATTCAGGACACGAATGTAGTTTTAAATTTTCTAGTGGCCACATTTTAATGAGTAAAATGAAATACGTAGATTTTGAAAATCTCATATATTCATAACATTGCCACTTGAACATATAATCAGTATAAAAAGCATAAATATTTTAAGTTCTTTGTACTAAGACGTCAGAATCCAATGTGTGTTTTACACTGTCGCACATCTCAGTCCAAATTAGCTGCACTTTAAGTGCTCAGTGGCCACGTGTGTCTGGCGGCTTCCAGGCTGGACAGTCAGGTACAAGCTCCAGAGAGTGAGTTAAAAATTCAAGAATAGCCCCCGTTAGTTGCTCATCAGCCTACACATGTGAGTAAGCGGGCGTGGGCATTTATTTTAATTATGGGCTTTGATAATAGCAAGCACACCCCTTGGAAGTCATTCCGAATTTATCGATCGCCTGTTCAACAGCATACATTAAACAATGCAGTTTTTGAGGAAAAGTAGTGGTTTATGAGTAGACGCTAAAAAGGGCGGGCCCGAAGTAGGTAGATTATTTGTACTTGTCCTGAGTGGCTCTGTGTGCTAGAATTTGGGGTTCTTATTTATTTACTTAGTTTTCAGTTTCTGTCTTCTTCACCAATAGCAGGTCTTGTGTGCCCTCCAGGCGCTGTCACGTTGCCACGCCCCATATACCCGCCCCTACAGGAAATGTCACTGTGGATGTTAAAAGTGCACAGAAAGGTGCTGTGCTCTTGGAGGGAGGAAATAGAATATTCTCCCATAAATAAAAATGCTTTTATTTGCCTACTGGTTGCTTGACTAACTTCAAGATGGTGGCAGTTAGAGGGTACATGAGGTTCTTCCAAATTGAGGAATCACCACATTAATTCATTCTATCTTTTGCTTATTTTGGTGCATTATATTTAAAAATACTAAGACCGTGGTCTGGAAACCCAAGTGAAACATTAATGCTATAATAAAAGTCGTTCGACTAATAGAGACTTAATTATTTCTCAAAGCATTAATTACTTTTGGATGCACAAAAGACCTGGGGATATTTAAAAAGCTTTTTTCTTTTTTAAAATAAAATACCCATGAAGGTATCTAGTTTTCCTCTGAGTTTTAATGTATCATTTGTACAAGCACAAATTTAACAGTCACGGCAAAGAAAATTCCAGAGAATGCAGTGGTCATCCATTACACTCCACTGAGAAGGCCAGCTAAGTAACTCTGTGCGGTATCGAGAATGGAAATACACCTCCTGTAACAACAGAACAGCATGGGACAGTGTGACTTGGCTTACGATTTTATTAACAATACATTAATCACTTAGTATATCTTATGTATAATGCTCAATATATAGTATTTATTTTATCACCTAATATTAACCTTCTGAGGAATACACGCCCGGTCCCCAGGTAAGGAAACTGAGGCACAGAGGACGATGCTCCTGCAGTCATGCCGTCATGGAACCAAGATTAAAGAAAATGTGCTGTCTGTAACTCCAGGGCTAAGCTCCTAACAGTCGTCATACCACCTCATTATGCTAAATCTCGTTTTTCAGAGGCGCCAGCTGAGACCAGAAAAAGAAAGTGACTTGCGAAGGTCATAAAGCTAATTAGCGTCATAGCCAGAACCAGAACCCAAGTCCCCTCAATCCAGGGCCGTGAAACACTCATAAGAACACAGGTCTGAACTTGTCTTTAACCAGAGGAAGTGTTTGGACAGAGCCCCGTTGCTCTGCGGCAATGAAGAGCTCCTCTCGGGCTCATCACTCAAAGCCCGACATCTCCAGTACCTGGCCAGAGCCAATGGTCTCTAAAAACGGGGCTCCAACAGCATGTTCAGAAGCCTTCGTCCTGGTTGTTCTCACTCATGTGGACCGTCTGCTATGCTCCATGTCCTCCAAAGGGCAGCGTTTATCCATCCCCTCACCTAAGCTGCGGTTTCCCTACCTCTCACGTGAATTACCACAGTAGCTGCCACCTCGGTGTTAACGGACATGGGATCAGAAGTCCTGGGCTTTGACTCCATGTCTACTCTCTGCCTTTGCACCCTCGGATTTGTGGGCAGATCCCTGAGAACGTGCTTCTCCACTTGTGTATGGAGATGGCAGCCCCACCTTCCAGCGTCTGTCACATGTGCCATGGTATGGGTACTAAAAATAGATTGCTTATACTAATGAATAAATAAAGGCATGGATATTTACATATTTATGAATATGTAAATAGTTTACATAACACCTTATGTTGGTTGTCATATGCCTACACTCGTTCCCAGTTACTGCTTTAACCTTGAGTAACGTTCTTTATCCTCATTTGTGGGTCAAAATTCCATCCATCCCTCAAGACTCAGGTGCTATGCGGTGAATGTGCCCCCTGGGGGAGAAAAATGCAGATGTCAAAATCCTAACCCCTAAACGTGATGGTATTAGTAGGGGGCTTTTAAGAAGTAGGACATAATAAAGACCCTAGGACATAAATGTAGAACCTTCAAGAATGAGATTAGTGCTCTTACAAAAGAGACTGCAGAGAGCCCCCCAGCCAGTCCACCACGTGATGCTGCAAGAAGCAGGCAATGGGAAGAGGGCTCTGACCTGACCGTGCTCACCTCAGCTTCTAGAAGGGGGAGAAATACATTTATTCTGTGTATCAGCTACCCAGACTGTGGTATTCCGTAACAGCAGCCCAAACAGGACTAACGCATAAGGAAATTTTGTTCACTGTTTCAGCCAATACCCAGCAGCCTTCCTCGTGTACCTACTGTCCCGCCAAAGTGGTTGCCAGGGTGTGTATCTGTCCTCCTCTGATGAACTCGAGCTGAGTCCGCCCACCTGTGATGCCGGTTCATGTGCAGCCCGCCCCAGCGATGCCAGCCTCACAGAGGCTGGCCTGTTGACAGGCTGCTAACCAGGTGTGCGACCTTGCGCAGGTACCTTAACCTCTGAGGCCCAAGTTCCCCAAGCATAAAATAGAGGTGAGCCCTAGGGAGTGGAGGGTGAACAGGCCAGCTCCATAAACACAGACAGCAAATGGCTAGCTCTCCAACTTTTCTCATCCACTTCCCTGCCACAAACCGGTTCTTGCCCCATGACCTTCTCGAAGGCCCGGATCATGGTTTATAACTCAGTGCACTATTACAGGTGCAATAAATTCAGATTAAGTGCCATTCCCAGGGTTGAGTGAATTTGACAAGGAATCACATCCAGAAGCAACACTTGGTTGTCACTGGGACGGATTTTCAGCAGCCCACTGAAAATTGTTAGAGCCATCGGCCTCAAGGAATCGACCGAGTGATGGAGACTTGGACGTATTCGATTTTGCTCACAAAGTGTCCGCCGGTGCTGTAAGGTACTACAGCCTCTTTAGGAATGTAGACGTCACTGTGCAAAAGCGGGCAAATGGCTCTCTTCCTGAACCTGGGTCACGTAATCTGTAAGGCAGAGTAACAGTGCCTTGTTTACACAGTGGCCGGGAAGCTTAGATAAACTGAATGGCGAGGGAGCATTGTCAACTGAAAACATTACATCACAGGTCAGCAAATGACAGCACAGAGGACAAACCGGACTGGCTAGCCATTTCAGAAAGGAAATTAATTATCATAAAGAAACACAGCCATGCCTATCCATTTACATTTTACCCATGGCTGCCGTAGCACCGCAAGGGCAGAACTGAGTATCTGTGACAGAGACCATATGGGTCACAGAGCCTAAAATATTTGCCATCTGGCCTTTCAGAGAAAAAGATAGCTGATCCCTGCTTAATATAAAGAAGAGATATTATCGTAATTATGAATACTGTTCTCATAACCACTTATGGGGAGACAGCAGAATACGGTGGCAGAAGCATGGGTTCTGTAGCCGATAGTCTTGGGTTGCAATGGCCTCTCTATGTTTTGGGAGGTCAATGACCTCAGACCTTCCCGTTGGCCTCCCTGAGCCTGGATAGATGAGGATGAGAATATTTGCCAACCAATTGTCTGTAAAGATGAAGCGAGGACACATTTGTAAGGTGTCTGGAACGTAGAGCAACTTGTGAGTTTTTCTATCCTTTGAATTCAAAGGCGATCTTTAGCATTTCTTTTTGTTTTTCTTCACCTTGTTTCACTCCAACAAATGCCTCACATCTGTCATAATAAAGACCCTTAGTTCTTTCCTATTGATTTGGCAACCGATTCTCATAATAATAAATGACCAAGACACATGCCATATGTGGATAACACTGGACTGAAGGTAAACTGTTTATTTTGTGTTGTTGTTGTTGTTTTTCAGGAAAACTTGTCAGGACCTTTAGCCATGGGACAGAGCAAATTCTGTCTCTAATCTATTTGACCTGAAATAGTTTCGAATGAAGATCTGGTAGCATCTCGAAGGACTGGTATCCCAGTTCCATAGAACAGGTACAGGAAATGCTAATCTAGTTTAAATGTTGTCATTTACCAAATTCTTGAGAGGACAGGGGACCTGTCTGCGTGCTTACTAGCAAGAGGCCTAAGGCTAACACCCGGATCTCTCCCATCTTAGGTCATCTCACACTGACCCACTCGGGCAGTGACGCAGTTAGAACCTGCTCTAAATTGGAGCTACTGAATTTGAAGCCCAGGTCTGCAATTTACAATTTGCATAATCTGGGCAAGATAAGTGGTCCCTCTGTGTCTGTTTCTTCACCTGTCAAATAAGAATGCTATCAGCACCCCCCTTGGGCCTGCTGTTAGAAGTGAATGGTAATGGCAAAAGAATACAATAAAGATCAAATTTTAAAAAAAGAAGTAAACATGTCAGTGTGCACACATAACCCAGGGCCTCGCATATGCTCTCTATTGATATTCCCCAATTTACTCACCTATTTAAAAACATTTAGTTAGTAACTAGTACTTATAGGTATGAGTAATACAAAAACAATAGTTTATGGTTGCAAAGTTTCTCAATGTTTTGTTTATAGGCCTCTTGTTTACCTGAGCAGCTGCATCTGAGCAGCTACATCTCCTATATTTCATTCCACGCTTCCTGTTTTTGTTTTTTTTGTCTCAGTTAATTCTCTACACAGATTAAACTGCTGATGGTCCTAAATGCTGTCTGCTATCTCTTAGCCCTGAGTTTATCCACATGCTTTTGTTTGCATGAAGTGCTCTTCCCCTGCCATCAGTCTGGGAAGCCCTATTCATCCTTCAGTGTTCACTGCAAGTATCACCTCCTCTATGAAGCCCTCCCAGCCTGCCCCTGATATATGGGCTTTTTTGCCCATTGAACTGGCCTTCTCTTGCAGATTTCTTTCTTTTCTCCCACAGTTCATCTACTGCTGGGCATGAATGACAGATAGAGCTTCTCCTTGTTTCTCATCGCTGCTTCGAGACACCATTCTTCTCATCTGTCATAATATCCACCATTCTTCATAAAAATTCATGTCATCAGATATTACCTCCCTTAGCACTCTCGCGGCACTTATCAACCACAGTCTAGCCGTCCTTCTTCACTCATTGGAGAATTTGACACTTGTTCACCAACTTCCTTTCCACCATTCCTCTTCATCACCATTTTTGTTTATTTCAGTGTGGCTGCTGATAATACAATGTCCTGAGGCATAGAATTAGATATCTATCTTCACTTTTACTTCCTCGCTTTCCATTTGGTCTTGAATCCACTTCAGGGAGGAATATGTCACTATCACTATGTTAAAACTGCAGTTGTTAGATGACCTGTAACCTCTAGGCTAGGAGTGTCAAAATTCAAATTCAATCTTCCTCTTAGGATCTCCAGACAAAGTGACACAATTGATCACTCCATCCTTCTGGGAATGTCTTCTTCCTTGGTGCTCAGGAAACCTCAATCTCTTGGTCTTCTCCCATCTTTTGAGAAGGCTATCTGTTCTCCCCAGACTCTCCCCACTGCCATGGAGATTGGTTGGAGATGATTCAGTAGCTGAAAGCTGAACTCCACTGAAGACCTACTCACCTATAGAGAACAGTGGTAGGATGCTGCAAGTTCATGCTCATTGTCAGCTGGGGTCTCCACTGTGGCTCTCGGACAGAATCCCTACTAACAGCCACTTCCTGTGGTCTCTCACTTCCCCAGGCATGGAGGTTGAGCTCCAAGGGTGGAGCACCCCCAAACCGATCAGGAGGAAGCTGCACTGCTTTTGATGACTTGGTCTTAGAAGATAGAAAGCATCAATTCCTCCATAGTCACAGGTCTGCATATTACGGGACGAGAACACAGATCTCACCTCCAATAGGAAGAGAGTCAACAACACATCGTAAGAGCAGCTTATAGGGCAGAAGATCTTTATACAGAGCCATCTCAGAGAACCCAGGCTGTTGCAGATACATTGAGAAGAACCAACCACAATTTTGAGACATTCCTGATAAAAATGTGTAATGTGAATCTAAACATGAGGCGATATTAGACAGATCCAAATGGAGGTACATTGTAAAAATAACTGGTCTGTGATCTTAAAAAATGTCAAGAGCATGAACTTTAGGAAAGAATGGTGAGTGTTCCAACATGGAACAAATTGAAGAGATATGAAAACTAGTGTGATACTGAATTGTAACCTTTCACTGCCAAGGGCATTATGGGGGCAGTTAGAAAACTTTAATGGAATTCAAAAATTAGATGGTAATATTGTATCAATGTTACATTCCTGATTTTGATGAGACTATTATACTTATGTAGAAGAGTGTTCTTGATCAGAGGAAATAAATACTACAGTATTCAAAGGAGACAGTGCATCAGGTGAATAATGTACTGTCAAAGTTCTTTCTTCTACATTCCCAATTTCCTCAAGTTCAAGATCACTTAATAAAATAAGTCATTCTTCTTTTTTTTTTATTAACCAAAGCAACAGCTGGATGCCCAAGGCCATTCATACTAAAGCCATCAAAGCAATTGAATCTATCTTCAAACAAAGGAAATGTGTCCCAAATCTCAACTTCCCTTTGAATATACAAAGACCAAATAAAAGGGAAAAAGTAAATCAAAAACTTAATGTATCTCTTTCCTGTGAGATTCTTGTGTGGTTTTTTGTTTGTTTGTTTGTTTTTTTTACTTGGAAGAGAACTCATGGCCTCTTAGGCTCCTGTGAGAGAAAACAAAGCCTGTTTTCTAAATAATTCACACTTTCTATTGAATAAGATCATAGCAGGGAGTTTAGAATAATCAATCGATCATGTGTCATAATAATGTCTCACTGAAGGATAGGCTCAGAGTTAGGAATTTTCAGCAGTCTCTCTATTTGTGTGACTCGGTTTAGGCATTCTGCTCTCCAAGCCAAGGCTATCTTTCAACTTTTTCAACTCCTGAAAATCACCTTGTTGCTATGGATAAATCTGGTTCTTAATTGTTCATTAAATTATTTGTTCTTATAGAGCCACAGAAATCTTTTAATCTTTAAAAAGAAAAGAAAAACATTATAAAGAATTAAAGTCAGTTTGGAAAAAAAAAATGAAGAACGATTCTTCGAGTCTCCACTCTAACACTCGTTTGTGTATCGTATACCGATGTAAAGGCTTGGCCAGAGAGATCAAGGAAGAAAAACTCAGGCCACTGCTGCTGCTGGTCCAGGGGACGGGGCGAGGAAGGAGACTGCGGAAAGAGTTAAGGGACTTGAGTGGCATTTGTTAAGCCATCCTCAGTGTTATTTACATTGAAATTGTTAATATTACGTGACTATGACAAGATGTCATTGTTTGTTAATTATGGGCGGTGAGCACTCAGGAGTCCTTCAGGCGATTCTCCACATGGTCCGTCTGGGTCTGACCTCCTCACGTCTCGACATCCTTCAGCCTTCACACCTCTAAGGAGCACGGATGAGTGAATTGACAGCTCTATCCTAAAAGTCCCATGAAATTGCAAGATACCAAGAATGGCCAAAATGAACTTAAGGAACAAAGTGGGAGGATTGATACTTTCTGATTTAAAAACTTAATATGAACCTAAAGTAATCTAGACAATTTTATGAATGTAGAGGATAAAAACACAGATAATGAAATAAAATTGAGTGTCCAGAAATAAATCCTTACATTTATACTCAGCTGATTTTTTACAAGGGTACAGAGGAAATTCAATGGAGAACGAAAAATATTTTCAACAGATGGTGCTAGGACACATGCTGAAGCCAGAAGTGAGACCCCTACCTCACAACATACACAAAACTTAACTCAAATTTATTATCAGTCCAAATGGAAAAGCAAACACCCATAAAATTATTAGAATGAAACATACGTGTAAATCTTTAGAACATTAAGTTAAACAATGGTTTTTAGGTATTACGCTAAAAGTAAGAGCAAGAATTCAAAGAACAGACAAATGGCAAGTCACCAAAATTAAAAGAAAAGTTTGTGATACAAATAGCACCATCAAGATTGAAAAGGCAATCCAGAGAATGGAAGAAAATATTTACAAACCGTACGTTCGATAAGCAACTTGTAAGTAGAATATAAAAATAACTCTTACAACTCAATAATACCCAGTAAAAGAATTTTAAAATGGGAATGGATTTAAGTAGAAATACCTACATGAAAATTGACATCATGAGTTATTAAAAGGCAGATCAAAACAACAAAGAGAGGCCCCTTCTTACCACCTGGCTGACAGTAGTCATAGAGACATAGGTGAAGTGTTGGTGAGGGTGTGGAGGAACCAGGACCCGCAGACGTTGTTGCTAGGACTGTAAAATGGTGTAGTCACTGGGGAAAGCAGTTTGGTAGGTCCTTAAAATGCTAAACTAATTACCCTACGGCCCAATAGTTCCGTTGTAGGCATACATCTGGCAGAAAGAAATAACACGTCCACATAAAATCTTATACACAAGCAGTCATAGCAACGTAATTCATAATAGTCAAAAAGTAGAAACAACCCAAAAGTCCATCAACTGATGAATGGATAAATAAAATTGGGTACATTCATTCAGTGAAACATTTTCTGGTAATAAAAACAATAATGTACTAATGTATGCCACGACATGGATACATTTTGAAAAATTGTAAGTGAAAGTAGTCACAAAAGACCACATATTACATGATTCCATTTCTATGAAATGTCCAAATCTATAAAGACACAATGTGCATTAGCGGTGGCCCAGGGCTGGTGAGGAGGAAACGGAAGATGACTGCTAATGGGTATGCGATTTGTTTTAGAGAAGACAACAACGTTATAAAATTACACTGTGGTAATAGTTGCCCGACCCCGCGAATATACTGAAACAAATTGAATGATACACTTTAAAAAGGTGAATTGAATGATACATTATATTTCAATAAAAGTGTTTAAAAACTGTTGTAGCAAGTGGCTGAAACGGATTACAGATCTTAATGAAAAATGACAGAGTCCACCCTCACTCACGATAGATTCGTACAGTTTAGTCATTGCGGTCAGTTAACCAAATGGAACAGTGTGGCAACCGTTTAACACCTTGACGGTCCCTCATGCCCCAAGCTAGGCTGAACTCACATGCCATTTCCTTGGGTTCCGCCGGGAAGTCCAGGAAAATTCCGCCAGCAGGCGCGCTGTCTCTGAGGCCATTCTCCATTCAAAAACTCCTGTCCTTCACGGTGACTCATTCCTTTTCTGTCGCTGAGCCTGTGATGCAACCACCTTGAATACAGAATGGTAAGGATCCCTTTCAGTTATGACTTCAGGTACCGTCTGTACACTGATGACACCTAACTGCGCGTGCTCCATCAGGACCCCTTCCCCAAACTTCAGATGCGCGTGCATTTGGACATTGCTTGGACATCTGGGGCTTGAGCTTTTGCTGTGCCCCAGGCATTCTCCCGTTGCCTTTCTCAACTCGGTGTAAGAGCGATTCCATCCTTCCAGCTTCTCTGGCGAAACTTGCGGAATCGCCCTGGTCTCCTCTCTAGTTCTCACCCCTGCCTTTTGTCCTTTTGTTCACCAGCAACTCCTATTGGCTTTAGCTTCAAAACAAATTCAGACCTAGTCATAGCTCCCTTTTCCAGTCCCACCCCCTCATCCAAGCCAGCCTCACATACTGCAGGAAACATTGGACAAGCCTCCACATGGGCCTTCCTGCCCTGTCCCAGCCCCTGCCCCCCACATGCCTGTGATGTGTGTTCTCAACACAGTAACCCGAGCGATTCCTCGAAACTAGGTCGCATCTCACACCTTGTATGCTGGCTTCCTCATCCTCTTCAAACTGTACGCCAACAACCTCTAAGTGGCCTTCGAGGTTACAGGTGACCCAGACCCCCCGCCCCCAGTCTCTTCCCCTGTGACTCTAGCCACCAGCCCCCCGGCACTGTGAAGACCAAGGGGTGCTCTTTGCTTGGATGCCTGCGTGGCTAGTGTCCTCGCCTCCCTCACCCCTTTACTTGGATCCCAGTTTCCCGGTGAGGCACCCTGGGCGCTGTCTCTCACGTGGCCCCCCAGCACCTCGCGTCCTCCTGAGTTAATTTATTTTTCACTTAGCAGAGTCCTCACTGCCTTTATATTTTGTAATACATATTTTATGATGATGAATAAATATAATATACATTCTGTTTTGTAATATGCCTATATTTACATTTTGTAATATACAAATACAAATAAAACTATGTATGTGCACATATACATTATATAGGTACACATACAGATATAGTTTTACTTATATTTAGCAAGTGACAAGCATTTGCATTTTTACCTCTATTTAATACACCATGAAGAAACAACACCCATGCATTTTAATACATTTTACTCTTCATTTTGCTTATTCGTCATCTTCCTTGTCCCCCTCCTGGAACACATCAGCACGGCGAGGGCAGAAATGCGTGTTGGTTGTGCTTGTGCTGGACCCCCAAGGCTGAAAGCAGGAGCTGGGGCCTTAAGGTGGCCAAGGAATCTAACTAGTCACTTCCATCCCCACCCTGTTGGGCAGAGCCCAGTTACATGGGCCTCGACCTAACTTCAGGGGAATCTGGGAGACACAGAGAAGCAGAGAGGGGCCCTGACCCCCAGCTGTCTCTGCCACATCCAGGGCAGAAGGACGAGGAGCGCTGGCCTGGCTCTCCCCTCCAGCCACCCAGGCGTCCTGCCCAAGGCAAGTGTGGGGCGGCGCTACGAGGCCCCCTTATATGTTTTGGTTCATTCCTCCCAGGGGTACACACTTTCCTACCTGTGCTCCTTACCTAGGAGATTCTCTGAGGCTAGGCCTCCGTCCCTCCCTTTTGTGCCCCACTCTAGCGACCTTCCAGTTAGGGAGGCAGTGACCATAACCGAAGCCAGGGGAGAGAGGGCCTTTCCCTCCTCTTTTGCAAACAAAGTACCACTTCCTTCTTTACATAAAGCAAATTCATTTCTTCTTAGAAATCTGGCAGCTCCCCAATTGCTCGCACAAAAGAACTCTCTCTGTAGCGTTCCCCCAGGCTCCCTCCCACCTCAGGCCTTCCTCACGCATGAAGCTGCCTTGGTCAGCTTCCTGATTTAAAACATTCCCCTTGCGTAAGGCACGTGGAACTTTACGTTCACCTGTGGGGCCGAGTGCAAACAAAAGAGGCCAAAACCACCAAAAATTATAAAGCGTTCCTACACAAAGGGATGAAAGGAGATGGGAAAGTTTTTATTTTCCCTTTATTTCCATTTATTACTTTCCAGTAACGCCAATTTCCAAGAGAACCGGGCGTGTCTTCTCTGCCGTTGCCCCAAGGGTACTAGCACAGTGCCCGGCCCTGAGTAGCACAGTGCACGTTTGTTGAATGATTGAAATGAACGCCAGTCTCCACCCTGCGTTCTATAAATGCACAGTCATATTTGTCTGTGAATAAGCTTCACCGATCAACATTGCCATTCTATTCTGCAGATAAGAGAACGGGAATTCACAGAGGTAGGACAACTGGACCAAAGTTCCACAGACAGTAAGCGACAGAGCTAGAAACGGGACAAGCTCTTTCTGGAGGCAGTTTCCTTATTCTCCTCATGACACCCCACGGTCCAGTACCTCAGCATGAGCTGCTGGCCAGGGCCCCCCAGCCTGTCTCTCCCTGAGGCAACTACTCAGCGTGGGTAGAGCTGCAGTGCTTCACTCAGGGCATGGGGAGGAGGGCCTGCCAGTGCTCTGCCTACACTCTTAGGAAAACAGAGAGGTGGGCACCCCCCGGATGCCCCCATGCAACCATGTGAAGCCCACTGTCACAGACCTCTCTCTGTTCATCCGCAGAGAGACTAACAGTGATTGTGGTGTCATGGTGGTCAGCTTCGACGTGGCACTGAGAGCGTGCCAGCCATTGTGACATTCAGCCTTTTGTCTCAATCCTCTGAGAAAGGTCTTACCTTCATCTGTCCTATTCAGCTGCAGTTAAAAAACTCCCTATGGGTCAAGCATATCGCAGTGCCCTGCCAGGAACTTCAGTCCAGATCTGTCTGACTGCGAAGGCTGAGGTTGTAACCTTGATGTTGGGCACTACCTCACATGGACGCGGGCACACACAAAGAAGCACACGGAGGGGCACATGCAGAGATACTCCAGCTTCGGAGCTTCAGGAGCTGTCTAGCCTCTGTTCAAGTTATAATCTCTTGGTTAATAATTACTAAAAAAAATAAAAGCACGACTCAGACCCCTAACTCTGTGATTGAGCCAATGGAAATGCTGTTAAGAAACATCATTGGTTTGAATTTTTCAAACACCATTTACTTCACTGATTTAAAAGAGCTCAGTGGTTACAAGCACTGGCCCTGGAAAAAAAATGGCCAAGCTGTATTTCCGTTCAGTATGTGCATGCTGTGTGACCCTGGGAAAGTAATTCTTTTCTGAGTCCCAGGTCTCTCCTCAGGAAAACTAGGAAATAAATATCCACATCAGAGGTCTGGGTTGAAGGGTAAAACACGTGATAAGATATATAGACAAAGTACCTAGCCTGGTGTCTGACATAGGAAGCCTTGAGGGAATGATAAGAATTTTTCATATTAAGTGACTTTAAAAAGATCACTAGAGGTCTTTGTATTGTTGTTAATGTTGATGATGATGATGATGATGATGTTTGGCTTGTGTGTTTCCTTCATTCCAATACTGGAGCAAAGCGATGCATATTTTAGGACAGGAAAAATATCACAACCATACTCAGTGCTTGTTCTGACTTGACTTGGGAAGGGGCCACTTTAAAGAAGCCTGTGTCTGAAGATGAATATTTGTCTCGTGGGACAATAGATGGTTTAGTTACATGTCACTCTATGTAAAGCATAATGTCTCCAAAATTTATAAAACTAACTACTTTCGTTGTCATCTCTCATTTTTGAAAATGTCTGGTTTGCACAATTTTATGTGGTCACATAAAGTATGGCCTTTTTTTTACAAATGAGTTGAGTCACTGTGGAACAAGTTGCGAAACAGCTAAATGAAGCCAAAGCAAACCTTCAGCACTGGGGGTGGGGGTCAGGACCACAGTTCTGCCACGGTGATTTGGATCTGAGCTTCCTGTTGACCAGGACAAAAATATCGCATCATCAGTCGTGTGATTCTCATTTCTAGAAACGACAGAGATATTGAGTCTTTTAAAAAACAATTTTTAACGTGGGAATTTCTGTTGGGGACAGAGAACCATGACATGAGCCATGAGGAAGAGTGGCCCTTCTGAGGCATCATCAGCTAACCTGAGTCTCCTGCTCCTCTCTTCTGCTGATTGTCATTACGTATGAAGAAGCTGGGTGAACTGAAGGGGCTGAGCATGGAAAGCTACTTCTGTGATATTCACCTGCGGCTCACACACATATAGAAACACCAGAGGTACTGTCGTATGGCCTCAAGAGTCAATATACGACAAACGCTCTGGGTAAAACGAAGATGCAGCCCAAGATAAAGTATGAGAAAAGGTAAATTTGACTCAAAAGGGGAGAAAGAAACAACCTTTATCCTGAGGGAATCATGAATGTCTTAGCGTCATGCGTTGGCTATTTAATTCTTCATCTGAATCCACGCAGTTTCCTTGGAAGGCAAGAATAGTACATAAACTCTAAAAGCCCATCTTAGACATCCATCAGTGGAATACAATTCCGCAATTAAAACCAATAAACTAGATTTACATGCACCGACATAGACCTTTAAAAAAGCATCATGTTGAATGAAATCTAAGCTAATTACCAAAAAGTAAACATTGCATAATAATGTTTGTATAAAATTTTAAAAACTTCAGCATATGGTTTATGGATTCAAGGTATAAATATTTGAATGATAAATTACACACCAAATTCATCCTAATAGTTGTCTCTTGGGAAGGGGTGGGGGGGGTGATAGAGATTGGGACTAAGCCACAAACATCAACCGCAGGGTAATATTATAGTATAAACAACAATGTGTGAACCAAATCTCATAAAATATTCATACCCGTTAATTATGAAAGGCAGGTACACAGATAGGTGTTAAATTATTCTCTTTTTGCTTCTGTATCTTTCACTGTTTGCACTTGCAAAGTATAAACGTGTGCCTGTTTGCTGGGCTCGTGCTGAGAGCCAGGAGCAGCTGCTCTGAGACTCTCGTCACATCCTAAACCCCAGAGCACGGGGTGTTCCTCCACCTGCCATCCCTCAGGCTCACCCTCAGGCTCAGAGCAGTCCCAGGTCGGGGCCCCAGTCCCCGGACACTGAGAGCTGCACTGAGAATTTAACCAAGGAAGGGAAAGTTTTCTGAGCTTTTGTCATGGAAAAGCTCAGAAAAATTTCAGAGCTATTTTGAAGCAGATGGCTGTTTCCTGTTGTGATTGCATCATAGATCCAAAATCTTTCTGGAAGCTTCCTTCTGTAGAATCTATAGGATCGTGGATAAGAATCTGTCAAACCCAGACATTGGGCACTTGGTAAGTACTTAATAAATTCTTCACAGCAGTAACTGTTAACAACACCCAGGTTTCCCTGATTCTGATCCCAAAGCACCTCATGGAGTGAGATACAGATGTTGCGGAGCTAAAATCATCAGGTTGCCCTTCACTATTTTGAAGAAAGCTTGGGTGTGGGATGGGTCTTCCCATTTTTAACTTGTAAGTGTGTATTTGCCAACAGCCTCTGTGCATCAGAACAGGTCAACTTCTCCCCGGAAAGAATCACTGTACCTGTCCGCAACTTGGGTAATATGGTTACCTTTTATTCACTCTTCAAGTCTTATGGGATCACCTCTAGATAGCTCTACCCGCTCCTATCCAGGCTCCGGGTTTGGTCAAAGGATCCGTAACACCCTGTGAACGTCTCCTTCTCAGTAGATGTCCCATGGCCCTTTCCTGTTGGCAGTGAATATGTGAGAGCAAACAGAACTTTTTTTTTAATATTAATGTTTTTTTTTCAAAGTCATTTGACAGTCATCCATGCATACATTGATTGTATCACATTATCTTTTATCTCTACGTGGAGTTCAAGGAAATGAAAACCCCATAATCTCTTGAGTAGATGTAGCCACAAAACGCGCCTAGCCTGTTGACACTTTTGTCTTGGGGGCTGACCCATGGCCTCTGCTGCGCAGTGGCTATGACTCATCGGTCAAGGGCAGACAAGTGACCAGAAAACCATCCCACGCTTAGGTTGACCTCTGGTCTTTGGCCAGAACTGACACTAACAGTAGTTAGCATTTCTTTATGGCTCAATAGATAGCAAGTAGTAGGCTAAGCACTTGCCATACATTATCCGACTCATTCCTCACTACATGACGCGGGAGTTAAGAACCGTAATTATACCCATGGGATTAGGAAAAAATTGAGATTCTGAGAGTTGAGCCCGTTGCTTAAGGTCCCAGCATTAATAAATGCTGGAGCTAGATTTTTATCTGAGGTCAGTTGGACTCCAAAGCTAGTTCACATGTCCCTGTGTGAAAAAAGAGTCGTGACATCAAATTCCCCTCTCACAAATGTGGAATCTGGCCACATGGAGAGACCCTCGCCATTAAAATGCCCCGGAAGCCGAGAGGATGCCTTCAGATAAAGCCGTGGGTACATAGTGGACCGTGAGAAACCAGGACGGAGCAGGAAATGTGGGCAAGCGAAGATAGTCCGCTGCTGAAGAGATGAGAATGAAGAGGACATGCAGGGAGAACAGCCGAGCTCATAACAAATGAGCAGTAAGAAGACCCACGGGTGTCGCCAGCTGAGGGGACCGGGGTCATTGTGAATGAGTTCTGTCCCCGCACTGGTCTTCCTGGCAAGCCACCCTGACTTTTCTAAGATTTCCGTGTCTTTTATTAGTCACTCTTATGTGCCACTCTTTTAAAACATCACCTTCGAATAGAACCAAAGGGCACAGAAGAAATTCGTACATCATTGCGGGGGAGACTCTCATACCCATGGGGCAGCCTTCACCTCTCCGGCTGGCATTCAAGGAAACCGAGGCTCGGATAGATCAAGCCGCTTGCCCAAGGTCATATTTCATCTCTAAGCGTGACTGACATTGAAACTGCTGTTTGGTTCCCCAGATGCTTCCTCAGGACAACCTAAAGAATGTGGTGCCACGGCATTCCTGGTGGAGAAAAACCCTAAAGTCCCTGGGAGATGGGAGATAAGGGCGTATTTGCCTCTTACTCATAAAGCGGGCTGGAAACGGATCACGAGAGAGACTCCAGGCCACTACCATCAATGGGAGTGGGGTCTGCTTGGGTGTGACCTGGGCACCTGTGTGTAAGTGTCTGATGTATGTGTAAGCAGGTACTGTGTGTCTCTGTTGAGGGCCCAGATGTTTCCGGGGATGAATGCATGTATGAACTCACGTGTGCACCCATGTGATAAATGTGGGTGGTTTTACTCTATAAAAGAAACTTTGTAATTAGCAAAAGGAAAGTTCTATTGAAAAAAATCAAAATCCCCCATTAGAGATCTGGCCTAAATCTTTCTCTGAGGTGTTGTTTTTAAAGAATACACCGACTCCACCTGTGCCAAGGCCTCTGCCTGGATTAGATGCAGGAGTCACTTGTGTCCCTGACCTTGAGCTTTCTAGGGCTTTTCATGTCCCTGCTGCGATGTCCCATCGTAAAGAATTAGAAAAATTTCCAGGGATACTTTATGAACATCTAAGAAAATAAAATATAGCAGCATCACTCCCATACATGCAAAGCTTTGTGGTTCACAAAGTATTATACTTTCATGTCTATAATTTTATTTGACCCACATAACAAGGCTGGGGAGAAAGCATTTTAAAATCGAAGAAACTGAGGCTTAGGAACAGGAAGCAATTCACCCAACGGGCTATATTGAAAGACAGGGGGTAGCAACAGAATTTTCCATTCGACCTGCTTTCTCCCAGGACTGCATTCCTGAAAATGGGGCCCCAAAATGTTCTCTTAATTTAGTGATTCCCTGCCCAGGAAACAAGCCTCTCCTCATTATTTTTAATGAGCTTCTTCCCAAGAGTTTTATGTACCTTTTGGTAATTGCTGCTTTTCCTCCTTCATGGTGAGAAAGTCTCTCTTGTCTCTTTATTTTGTCATTGTGGCCTACAGATCACCTCTGTCTGCAAACACACGCCTCCAAACCCCCCGAGAGCTTGGCCCGGCTTCTGTGAGCCAGCACACTGTCTCTCAAACGTGAGCGATGCACACATTCCACCTGCAAGAAAAAACATTCTCACTGGACCCCCTAGTGTTAGCTGGAAAATGTTCTTATAATGTAACTTAAGTATGGATGCATGGGACCTCATTACAATCACCTTATGCTTATAGCTCGTATACCAGAAAAAAGAAAAACTAGAAAATATTTACAAAGTGATCACAAACAAAATCGTAATGACCAACGTCGGATTCACATTCAGCTGATACCATTTTGCTGAAACTGAAAGTGATACTTGGATTGTGACTACAGTAATGGCTGCTTTGGCAAAGTGTGTGCGTGTGTGTGTGTGCGTGCGTGTGTGTGTTCTATCACTTTGGTGTTACTTAATAATTCAATTCTTCCAACATTTGTCTCTACCCAACCTATAAGTTGGGATAGCACTTGGTTTTTATTTAAAATAAATGTATCTTTTCCATGTTAAATTCCATGCTTCGGTTCTTTTTCCACAATTAAGGTAATACTAGTTGATGGAAACCCAACAGAAAACACACGAACATGAGTGAAAACATTGCTTGGAGCATGTCATTGTAAAGTAGTTCCCCCAATCTACACTGAACTGAAATTATTTTTAAAATTGTCCTTATACGTATCACAAAAAGTACTCTTTAAAAACTGATAACAATCTTTAGAGAAAACTCAGGAACAACAGTTGAAGGAAAACAGCTCAAGCAAAATGAATTTGGAAGAGTGTGGATTCCTCCAGCCTGAAATAATTTGCCCGAATGACATGGAAACTGGGGACGGTAATTTTCAATAAATTATCATATATCCTATTCAAATAGTTCTGGACACTATTTTGCCACTATTCACCTAGGAGGTCCTAAGAAGGACGAGAACACGTCTGACATCAAAAAACTAGCCAATAGCAGGCCCAGGGCCAGAGCCAAACTGTCTGGCTTAAAGAGCACAGGGCAGGTAAAGGACAGGACCAGAGGCCAAGTGCAGCTGCTAAGCAGGACGGGCGGGAGCTGTCAGAGAAGGGTGTTCTGGGAACTCCCGGGTCCCACGAAAGGCTAGCGACCTGTAAGCGTTCTTTAGAAGAATCTAATGCACCTGCCCACCCAGGGCTCCATCACCCCAGAGGTCAGTGAGAGCCGGGGTGGCCAGGAGAGGGGCTCTGTTGTATGGGCTGCAGACTCAGGGGAACGAAACAGTGTCAAAGCAGGAAGACCCAGAGAACCAAACGTGACCCGGGTGAGACTCCTGGAAATAGGGGCTTGCAATTAGGCTACTCGGATCAACTTGGAGGAAAGCAAATGCTTGAAGGGGAGGGAATTGGGTCCCATTCTTTTTTAAAATATTTTATTTCTTTTCAATATTATGTTGTCTTAGTTTCAGATGTACAGCATAGAGCTTAGACAATCATATACTTAACAAAGCGTCCCCCTTTATATTTGCAGTACCCACCTGGCACCATACATTATCATTATAATTTTATTGACTATATTGCCTATGTTCTACCCAAGATCCCCATGACTAGTTTGTAACTACCAACCTGTACTTCTTAATTCCTTCACCTTTTTCCCAGCCCCCTCATGCCATTAGTCTGCTCTCTGTACCTATGAATCTGTGTCTGTTTTGTTTCCGTTTGTTCTTTAGATCCCACATAGAAGTGAAATCACACGGTGTTTGTCTTTCTCTGACTGACTTATTTCTCTCAGCATAATATTGGGCCCCGCTCTTGAACTGCCCAGCACTCCAGAGTAAAAATCCAGAGAAAAAAGAAAAAAGAAGAAAAGAGCTCAGCTTCCAGAGCACAAGAACCTGTGAAGACCTACTCCTCTAAAAAACAATGAGAGTGGTGGCAAAAACTGCCAAACCTACATTTTTAAAACATGGGCTTTTAACAATCAAAGGATTGTTTATTCAAGAAAAAGGGTTGAATCCAATGAGAAAAGAGAATCTCTGGCATTTCTGATGGTCTTAAGACATGACCCTCCCCCCCACAGCTCTTGAAGGCCAACAACCTTTCAGCTTCAGGAGCTGTGAAGACCAGCAGCCCTCCAGCCACAGGAAGGGGAAGGGGACAAACCCCATCCCCAGGGAGTTATCACCCTTTGGTCTGTCTAGAAGCTCCCTGAGAAGCTCCATTCTCAGAACCTGACCTTGTTTGACCCCCCACCATGGGAGCAGCCCTACTCACAAAGAATTTGGCAACATCCATCAGCCTGCTGTTTGTCATCTCAGCCGCCCCCCCGTGGTGTCAACAACTTGCTGCTAAGAAGAGACTAACCGACGTGCATACAACTCAGTGACTTGAACATCTCACGTTGATTCTCTCACTGTTTTGAGGGTTAAAGCCTGACACCAGCCTCCCTGGACTGGAATCAAGGTCTGGGCAGGGCTGCGCCCCTTCTGGAGGCTCTAGAGGAGAACCCATTTCCTGGCCTTTTGCAGCTTCTAGAGGCCACTTGGCTTATGGTCCCCTTTCTCCATCTTCAGGTGCGGCCACCCTGCACGTCTTCGACCAGTCTTCCATATCACACCTTCCTCAGACACTCTCACTCTACCCACCCCTTCCTCTTTTATGGACTCTTGTCATTACATGGGCCCCTTTCCATGAACCCAGCATAATGTCCTTAACTTGAAGTCAACTGATTAGCAACCTTAATTCCATCTTCAAACTTAATTTTTCTTTTCCGTAAAATGTATTCACGGGTTCCAAGAATTAGGATATGGATAGATATCTTCGTGGGGCTATGATTCTTATTACCACACCCTATGACCTGGCAATCCCACTCTTAGATGTATCTGAGATAACTGAAGATGTATGTATAACAAAAAAGTTGATCAACTGTGAATGAATAAATTAAATGTGGTATATGAGAGGGACCCCCCAAAATGGAATTTATTTATAAATACTCGTGTATTTATTCTTACATGTTTAAACTTCAGTCACCTCCGAAGTACTCTCCATTTGATGCAATACACCTCCTAAAGAGACATTTTTTCCCCTGCTCAAAACAGTTTTTGAACTCATCAATTTTGATACCTTTTACTGCTTCTGCCATTTTTTGTTTCATTTCTTCCACATCAGCAAAACATTTCCCTTTAAGGACTTTTTTCATTGTGGGGGGAGTTGCTTGGGGTGAGATCAGGTGAGTAGGAAGGGTGGGATACAGGGGTCCTGCCATTTTTGGTCAAAAGCTGTTGAACTGTCAGCACAGTGTGGGCAGGTGCGCTCATAAATCGCCCATCATGAAATGCAGAAACACGTAGGAAGAGTCCTCCAAAAAATATCATTGAAGCTAAACACAACCTCTCAATGACACCAGCGGGTCCACTGATACAGATGGGTTCCTAGGACACTCACCTAGTGGGGGAAGCCTGTACTACAAGGGGCCCGCCCTCTAGAAGATAATTCCAGTATTTTGAGGGGTCTCCCAGAAAGCACCCATATGGTAGAATATTACTTGGCCTTAAAAACGAATCACATTTTAATAAATTGTATCAACTGGATGAACTTTGAGATACTGGGCTAATAAAAATGGTGGACAGAAAAGGTCACTTATTATATAAGTCCACTTATATGAAACACCCAGAAGAGGCAAATCCGTAGAGAGAGAAAATAGATTAGTGGTTGCCAGGGAATGAAGGGGGGAGGAATGCAGACTGACTGCTAAGGGGCATGGCGTTTCTTTTCGGTGTGACAAAAACATTATGGAATCTGTGATGATCAACACATGACTTTGTGAATATTTGAAAATTGGTTAACTATAGAAAGGTAAGGTGAATTCTAAAAAGGTAAACTCTATGGTACGTGACTTATATATCAATAAATACTTAAAAAATATAGATGCAGATTTGGAACCAAGCCTAAATCAACAGTATGGAGTAGGACTTGCTGTGTGGGCTTAGGGAGGAGGTTTTCTCAAAACACTTCTTTCTCAGGAGCCTATTACAGAAACTCAGCATGGGAAGATGGCGGTCACTGGAGCTCTTTCTCCTGGTCTTCGGCTCGCCTCTCTGCCTCTGTCTCCGCTAATCCCTTAGTTTGCAGGAGGAGAGGCCAGGCAGTTTGCCCATAGCCACACGGCTAAGCAGCAGTGTCTGGGGGGTCGGTGCCGACTCTCCCAGCCCCACGGGCTGTGCTTTGCCCACTACAGTACACGCAGCATCTGAGCAGTGAGCAGCCGGCACCTCTTGCCAGGCACCCAAACCGAAACAACAATAGCAGCGATGGCACCAGACAATTGTGCCACTAATGGGGCATGCGCTCTCAGTCACATGTCACTGTGGGTATGACCGTAGGACGCATTTGATGATAACGAAAATAAATCACATGCCGCTCCGTTCTGAGGTTAACTGAAAGGGTTTTGTTGTTATTTTATTTGGGTCAAGCTTCCACGGGGATTATTCTGACTGAAGAGGCTTCTGAGGGCTGTCAGAGACAAGGGCAGCACCATGCAATGCTCTTGATAGGTTTGCAACATCTCCCTTGATTACCAATTAATAGTTATGAGTGTCTAGAAGGTTCATATCCCAGTATTTTAGAAACGTCCTATGAAGTGATGCTTGTAGAAAGCACTAAATAGGTGTGCATGCATGCACCTCTTACACCTGAAGCTACTTTCTAAATTTATTTGATTCATATTTTATTAACCCACTGGCAGAATGTTAGACAGGTGTCTAACCTGGGCCCTCAAATTCAAGTGCTGAGATATTAGCATTCATTTATTACGTGGGTAGGTCACCTAGGTGGAGTAAGTCTCTGTCGTTATGCTTCAGAGATGACAGGCAATAAATGAATAAAACACAGTCTTTTTGAGGCAGTCCTAAAAGGCTACTGTCTCCCACTGGCAGTAAAAGTAACTTGTCCACCTTGGGCAAACAGATATTAGCAATACTTCTGGCAATCCTCCAAAGCTTTTGAGACATGACCACTCTATAATGGTCTACTTCAAAAGTTAAGCCCCTCACTGTGACAAATCATTAAAAGGGTGCCGGAATGCGTGCTCCGTCTCCTCAGTACAAGCCAAGGGAGTTAGTCACCGTAATCCAATAGCCAGAGTTTAGACTTGAAATGGACTTCTGAGACAATCTGTTCAGAAAATAGTAGGGGTCTGAACGTTCATCCAAATGCCAACGTCCTAATTAAATGGTCGAAGTCCAGAAAGGGTTGCACACGTGTCTGAGGCCCATATCTGGTTACAGGCAGAGCCAGTTTAGAATCTGTTTATGAGTTTATTTCCCAAACGTCATTGAGCACCAGCCATGTGCTAGAAGCTGGAGACAACAGCTGGCTTCTAGGACCTCACAGTGCACTGGGGAGACAGCAGCGGAAGCGATACTTAAGAGGGAACGCTGCACAGGCTCGAAACTGAGCTGCCTGGGTTCGAATCTCCACAAGTCCACTTACAAGATATGGTACCTGAGTTCCATGACCTGAAAAACAGGGATAAATATTGCACCTATATCTTAAAACTGTTGTATGAATTAACTGATACAATCTCTGTGAAATTCTTGGAGCAGCGCCCAGGCACGGCTTAGCCACCATTAGCTTCACCATCATCATCACCGTGATCGATATAAGTACCACGATAGAGGTAAATACAGGGTTTTAAATAAACGTTTAGATAAGAGGTTCGTCATCCAACCTGGGGAGCAGAGCTCGAGTTGGAGAGAAAGAACAAAACAGGTGTGTCAGGCTGAATCATGCCCCTGAAATATATCAGGTCCGAAAGCCTGGAGCCAATAAGTGTTACTTTATTTTGCTAAATGGACTTCACAGATTTGAGAAAGTTAGGACTTTCAGATGGAGGGGTTATTTTCTGTGACTCAGGTATGCCCTCAGTGTAATCACAAGTGTTGTTAGGAAAAGCAGAGTCAAATTTGACAGGAAGACACAAATAAGAGAAGGTAATATAAAGATGAGCCAAAGAGAGACATCTGACAGGGCTAGCCTTCAAGACTGGAGCGATGCGGTCACAGGCCAAGGAACGCCGGCAGCCACCAGAAGCTAGCTGTAGGAGACAAAGAGCAGAGACTCCCCTGGAACCTCCAGGGGACGGGCGGCCGCGCTCACACCTTGACTTGTGTTCAGTCCTACTGATTTCAGACTTCTGGTCCCCAGAGCTGTAGGAGAATAAACGTGTTGTGTTAAGCCACCAAGTTTGTACTATTTGATACAGCAGTCACAGGCAGCTAATACA
This sequence comes from Mormoops blainvillei, assembly GCA_004026545.1. Classification (NCBI taxonomy): domain Eukaryota; kingdom Metazoa; phylum Chordata; class Mammalia; order Chiroptera; family Mormoopidae; genus Mormoops; species Mormoops blainvillei. The sequence goes on from PVJD01000677.1 coordinate 273,155, forward strand.
GGCTTCCTGGAAGAGGGGGTTTTGACATGTATACCCCAGGATGCGTAAAAAAAAAATAGCTGGGCAAATAGGAGAGGAGGGGTTTGGTACATGACAGGAACATCTCTAGAAGAGGCTGTGAGCTCATAACTTTGTAAAGCTGGAATGAAGATTACCTCTAGATGAGCCTGTGAAGACGAGGCAAGAGGGCAAGTAAAAGAAAGATTATTAAATCCGTGAGAGACATTTATTCTAAATATCTGGTGTCAGAGCATGCCCCTTGAACAAAGCATGAGGAATGTGCAAGCCCTTACTTCCTGAAGCAGTAAGAAGAGTCCAGTGCTTTTTCTTAAAAAGAGAATAAATAACCTCTGGCCTTATAAAGGGGCTTGGGTAAGGGGTGGGCAAAGCTTGTGAATGAAAAATATGTGCTCCCCCAAGCTGCTGTCACCGGGGAGTTTCTCAGGAAACGGGGCCTGTGAGTCTCGGCCATAAGAGTAGCTCCAGAAATAATGCAGCCCTAAAAATAGCTGCTCTCAGAGCCAGGTCTGAGGGTAACATCCATCTTGGTGACGCCAAGTTAGCAAGAAACAGCATCAGGTGCCCAGGTAAAAGAGGACCGCCGTCAGGCAAGCACAGGCAGCACGTCAGGTTAATTAGGAGAAACAGGGCTGATACCTTCCTCAAAGGGTCTATTTCAAACTTAAATAGAACACATGTGCCCTTCCTGGGTTCTTTTTATTCATTTATTTATTTTTAAATTTTAGTTTAAGAAAGAACGATACTGACCGCATTAGAAAAAGCCCATGGGTATTTTTTTGTGCTGTTTATAATTTCACTCTGCTATATTGAAACCCTCCCTGTGTTCTTTTTTTTTTAATTTATTTCAAAAATGGCATTGATTTTCTAGAGGTAGTAATCCGTTTTAATTTGATAGAAACAAAGTGTGTTTCCAAAATGACTTTTATTGGACTTGAGGATCTATTGTCAAAAGTAAGGATAGATATATACATTTCCAATAAAAATCATGTGGGAGTCACTCGTCATGTGGTTCCTTTACTCAACAATAGTGTGACTCAAAAGAATCCAGGTATTGGTTAGGACTCTGCTGGAAGTGAAGAGAAGATCACCTGACCTCTGCCACACCCTGCACAAGTGTTTCACACACGTTACTTCTCCTGTGCCTGGTCACCTTGTACTATACTCCTTCTGTCGTGTGGGATCATAGGAATCCAAGGCTTAAAGACACTTGCCAGTGTTCACAGAGCTAGGATTCGAGATCAAGAATTGTATTCAGACTCTTACTGGTTGAAAGGGAGTTACAGTGCTACATTGCTTCTGTAGGGAGTTAATGACAAGGACACACAGAAACACAGAAAAGTGCCAGGGTGTAGTCCCTTGAGGTCCCCTAACTTCTAAGAGTACAGTAAACTCCTGAGTTCAGGGCAAGAGAGAATAATGGTTCCTCATCCTTCAACACACAGGAATGACTCCAGAGGTCTAGCATTAGTCATTATTTTAAGATTTATTTAAAAATATTTAAGCATACACAAGAGTAAAGTGAATTGTCTAAGAAAGCTGCATATCTACTGCCCAGATGCAACAATTTTCCATTGTTTTCCATAATTGAGCAACCTGTCCTTTTTAAAATTGTGTTGCTGTAGGGTAGTTAAGCAAATCCAAGGCTCCATTTCATTCTTACATTCTTTAGTGTGTCTTTCTATATGGACATAATCTCATGAACCCAGTGCCATTATAACATTTACTGAAATTATCGCCAATTCCTTGGCATGAGCATATACCAGGACATAATCAAATTTCTCTGCTTATTTCTATAATGCTTTCTTACACTTTTTTTTTTTTTTTGGCAAACCATTTCCAGCAAATACATCCACAAAACCGGAAATCAAGGCCTATTTGTTACATTTATCTGTGAAGCTCCTCTCTTTTTTCCTCAACTATTGATTTGTGAAAGACAGTTGAGCTGTCCTTCAGAATATTCTTCTGTTCAGTAGTGAAACTTCGCAGTGTGTGGGGGATTATTCTAGTTTATACCCCCTAACTCCCCCCAAAAGAGTTTCAAAGCACCGTTTTTAACCCTCAGGAGAACCCTGGTTTGGGCAATACGATTATCAGATATTACTCACTCATCTCTTTGCTTATAAGAAATGTCCGAGCCTAGGGAGAGTTTTCTTGAGCTTACTGGAGCCACACTGATAACCACTGCCGGCAAGCAGGTCTCAACAAATTGAGAAAATGCTCTGGAGAAAGGCAGTTTTAAAGCTTTTTTTTTCTTTTACATTAGAATCGAAGGAGGAGACGTAAAGAGGATTCATGAAATCCACTGGTAGTAGCCTAAGGGGGTGGAAGAAAACAAAGTGGGGGAATCCCTGGGGTTGGGGAAGAAGTACAATGGAGAGACACATGCTTCAGTTACACTGGTGGGTAGAGGCTAGTTAATGATTAACTCTGGCAGCACAGAGAGAGACGGTATTTGGGAAACAAGGTAACAATGAGGGGTTCCGTGGTCTCTGCTCTAGTGCACCGGCTGTGCCCTAGAGGCTGGGCAGGGGGAGTGCTCTGACATTTCAAAGGTATGTTTTCTTTGATGCACAGAGACAATAGGCTCACTTAAGATACAGATTGACCTTTCTCAAGGAATTTCCAGGCTGAAGATAGGACTACGCAGCACGACCTGCTTTTAGGGAGGACTTTTTATGTTCAGACCATCCTACGTGGGTTACTTCCCATCTCTGAGTGTGTAAGGTCTCCACTCGGGCCTCCCCTGAGCTTGTTACAATGTGTGACTCCTTTTCCATCTGTATTGTGATATTTAACTATTTTTTAAATTTTTTTCATATTAAGAACACTAATATAAACAAACAAAAAATGTTAATTGCTCAAAGGGGACGGTGGCTTCCCCAAGGAGCCACAGGGAAGGACCCCATGGTTTTCCCATGGTAACCAGGAACCCCCTCCTCTCCTGGTGCCTGCTCATATCTTTGGTGCTACCTGAACGTCACCCCATTTTTACTCAGCCTGTGTCTACTAGCTCTGGCCTGAGTTCCTCTTCAGGATCCTCTGCTGACGGACAGCGTGTGTAACCTTCAGAAAGCTAATTAAACCCTACATCTCTGCCTCTTTGCTTGGCTTAAATGGCAGGTAATTGATCAGAGTTTTCTAGAGATTAAAGAAAACTGCCTATTAGTCACAAGGAAAGGGTTCTGAGGTCAGTCTGATGACAGGAGGCTTTTCAAAAGCAGGCATGACAGGTCCCCGGCTGTCTTCCGGTCAAAGCCAGGAAGACACCGCCAGCAGCCTGTAGCCTTAGTGGACCACCTGAGGTCTGATTTGTGCCGACAGCTCCAAGGGGGAAGCAGCCTGAGCAGGAAGGTGGCCCTCATGTGTCACTTTAAATACAAGGTCTCTGTTTGCATGACTCACTTCTGCACCACAAATTTGGTTCCAAGGAAATCCGCACCTTCCTTCCTGGATAACCCTTTTTTCTTAAGAATCCCTTGCTGGCATCATGTCAGGACTTATTGTACATGTGGGGGTTCCTAGAACACATTGACTACGTCTCATCATGGGTTATTCTCCACAGAAAGCCACCACATCCCCAAATTCCAAAGGGCTATGGTGATAGGAAGGAGAGGTTCCAGGATGACTCATAGGGTTTCTCAGGAAAAAAAAAAGAACATAAATAGGATGAACAAAACTGTGCCATGTGTCAACCAGGCTGAGGGTACACACCCAGCATCCCAGAAAACTCAGTAGCTTTAAGCCGAATAGTCTATCTCTGCTTGTGTCTCCATATTTCTCTTAATGGAAGAGAATGAGGACTGAACAAGAAATTGTTATGTTCCAGGACTTGGACTACAAATTTTACATGCTATATTTTATTGAAAGTGACTTAATTCTCCCAACACATTCCTAACCAGCCTCTCAGTAAGCCCGCGATGTTAAGTGAGGCCATGGTTCAGAGAGGAAGTGAAGTCACGCCCAGCCATATCCCTGATAAGAAGCAGATTTGAACCTGTATCTGGCCGATGCTGGAGTCTGGCCTGTGCTACTTTAGAAGCCTGATTGCTTCTAAAGTCTGTGTCAGTCTGGCATCGGCGTTGCCTGGTGCTTCAAAAAGGAGGGTACTTACCCAGGCCAGAAACTAAGGGAGAAAACGAAGCTCTTCTCATGAAAGAGCCCAAGTAATTCTCAGAACCCTCTAAATGACAAAGATATAAATCTCCAGCTTTAGAAAGGAACAAGCTGAGGTGCAGAGAGGTTAGGTAGTTTGCAGGAACAGGTGGTAAGAGCTAATGCTGGGTATTACCGCTCCCCTAAAACTGTGTTTCCCACTTTTTAGTTTTATATCACCCTTCATCCATTGCACAGCCAAGACATTCGCCTAGATTTGCCTCCCTTCTTTACAACACACCAGCTGTCCGGTCCTTCTCTGTTATACTTTCCTTGTGTCCAGAAAGTAAGACTGAGGTGTGGACAGAGTCCTGGGTCATGTGACATTGTCACCTAGGTCCAGACAGCTCAACAGCATATCTTATCCTAAATTAAGGAGGGCTCATGAATCCTTCCCCTTTTTCAAATCACAGCCCCTCCTCGTAAAACCTACCCTGCAGGTCCTGAGTGCTTTACTTCCAAAATGTTCCCTGACCCCACCACTTCCAGCACGTTGACCCAGGACCACCATGCGGCAAGTCTCCAGGCTCTTCCTTCTTCAGAAATGTCCCGCCTAATCTCGCTGTGTTCTCCCCTGTGACAGTCAATGCCAGTTACCAATCCAATACCCATCTCTCCTCACTCCTTCCCCACTAACAGCATCCCAACTTTGTTTGAAACAGTAGCATAGTCATGAGAAGAAATACCAGCTACACTATTGCATACAACCTTCCTCTCTAGATAAATAGATAGACGTCTCTATACATATATCTATACATAGTTATACAGATACATAGTGTTTAATTTATAATATATATGCCATATGCATGCCATAAAAATACAGTTCTATTTATGTATAAATTTATATTTGTTATATATATGGAGAGAGAGGGAGGCTCTAATAAATACTACAGGCTACATTCAAACCTGGGAAGATAGGTCTCGGAAAGCACACACAGCACACACACACTGTTTGACAATACCTAAACTCAGCCTCATGTGAACCTATCTTTTCACTGAGGGTCACATCACGTCTGGTAATGTTTTCTCAAAAAAAAAGTGAGTTTCTTAGGTGATGGAGGGTATTCATGAAAGAGAACAAAATGCAACACATATTAAGTACTCTCTGGGTTCCAAGAGCCTTGCTTACGTATATTGCAAATATTAATACAAAATAATTATAACATATTTCCCTATTTCGAGAGTTTATGATCTAGTGGAGAAAGCCAACCTGGTGCCCGCTGAGACGCTGCGTGTCCATCCCGGGCGGACCCCAGTGCAGCACCACCTGGCCAGCCCCGGTATGAAGGGCCCCAGTTCTCTAACACTATGCACTTAAGGAGGTGAATGCCTTTGCCTTGAACCCTCTTTCAGGCATGTCTCCTGATTTACTCCCGTGCTTACCTGCCTCCTGATATTTTACTTCCATCTTCATTTCTATTTCCAAGAAGCTGACAGTGGGTTTGGTGAATCTGCTGTAACCCTTGATGGTCTCTATGGGGCCTAGTTTTGCTCTTGACCTCCAGTTTGGCTGCCCCCTCAGTCTGTATAACCAATTAGTGTTTTCAGGGTCTGACCCTTGTGACTCAGCTCCCTCGATCGGCTCCCTCGATCTCCACCCCAACCAGAGAGCTTCATACTTAGCTACTCATGAATAATGCCCAGGAGAAAAGCAAGGGAGAGGTGAGTAGAATGGGCCAAGCATTGCATGCAGACTGATGTCAGTGAGCCAACTTCCGGATTCCATATTTGATCATTCTGTCTTGAGCCAATAATGAAGTGAGAGGGAGGGTCAAGAAAAAAAACATGAGTAGATGCTTATAAACTATGGGCACAACTCAGAGTCTGCGTGTTTAAGCTACTAGGAGAGAATCAAGAAGAGATAAGCTATTTGGCATGCTGGGTACACAGGTATGAGATATATGAGTATATATATAGTGTGAGTATTAAAAATCCAAATTAGATGCAAAAACTAATAAAGCAAAGGTAAAAGAGGAGGTAAGAGTGAGTCACACAGAGGGCACGGCAGAGTTTAATTTAATTCTGAAAGACAGTCTTACTGCCTCCGGACCATCTTTAAATGGTCAGACACATGTCTCTAATTTTGTGACAATGTAATTTTAAAAGACCTATCATGTGTCACCATTTTGTTTGTTCTGTCTCTTTTAAAGTCCATATATGAGTGAAATCATATGGTTCCTGACTTTTTCTGTCTGATTCATTTTGCTTAGCATGATAGTGTCAGCACCTATCCATGTTGTCACAAATGGCAGTATTCCCTCTTTTCTTATGGCTGCGTAGTATTCCATCAAATATATGGACCACATATTTTTTCTCCAATCCTCTATCAAAGGACACTTCGGTTGTTCCCATGTCTTGGCCATCATGAATAATGATGCAATGAACGTAGAGGTGCAATTAACCAATGTCACCCCAATAAATTTAATTAAAACTTTTAAAACAGAAGCTGAACCCCAGAGCAGTGGTGAGTAGCGTGGGGAAAGATCACTGTTAGCAACAGGTAAGTGGGCAGGTGAAAACTGAGAGGTCACTTTGGAGTCCAGTCACAATGACATAGTAGACAACTGAGTGCCCCACTTGAATTCATGGGAGCAGCATCATAGAGTTATTATTTGTTCTTCAGAAATTTTTTTTTCTTAGTTTTTAAGGTAGTTAATTCCATCTCTTTGATCAGCATTCTGTTTCCTTGAGAAAGAATGCATGTCACACGGAGGAAACAGTGTGGTTGGGAGATAAAATTGTGGGCCAGAAGTCAAGAACACAGACCTGACTTTCTCCTTTCACCCCTAACTCCACTGTGACCTTGCGGACATCACTTAAATTATCTGTGCTCCCTAGTTCTCCCTTTGCAAAGCAGAGAAACCTTAGCCTATGTTATCAGCAACGTGAGGGGAAAGGAGATAAGGCCATACTAACTGTAGGTTTAGCAGAGAGAAAAACACCGCAGGAAGAAAATTACCACATGCATACGCACAAAATGTAATTTATGACTAAGCCTGAGAAAGCTGGGTGAGGTTCCCTTGACCTTATACACAAAGATACCAACTGCAAGATTCTTACCCCAATTCAGAACTTCTTTTGTTTCTAAATTTGTTTTAGCCAAAATGTGATTGAAATGTACTTTTACTCAGCCTTATATAATCACCTAATCACAAAAACAGGAGAAAGGAAACCTCCCCTTCTTCACTTCAGAGCTAAGAGATGTCGCGGTCAGATTGTACTTTGGTCGGAGTTTCTGTGAGCAGAAGGGAAAACAACCAGTGTCCCATCTTCCCATGTTCGTGTTCTCGGTGTGCCTTTGCTGACCACCCACAGCATGGCAAACATGGCACAGGGGCACACATCCAAGACCCTCGGAATCTGGCTACTCAAAGAGTGGTCCGTGGACCAGCTACATCAGCATCCTGTGGGAGTCATGTAGAAATGCAGGCTCTTAAGCCCCACCTTAGACCTGCTCAATCATCGGTGCGTTGTTAACAAGTACCAGTGTTTGTTGGACTCTTTGCCTATATGTGAAGACAGGACTTAAATCACTTCGAGGCTTGAGACAAGAAATCTAAAGTCAATGTGTAATTTGTCCACTTACTTGCTGTACGATCTTGGGAATGTACTCAACTTTATAAGCCTCCCTTTACTCATCGGAAAAATGGAGATAGTGATGGCACCTGTCTATTATGTTGTTTTGAGCATTAAATAGAGTTCTTCATTGCACTGTGCATAACAAAGAGGTAACCCTCAATTAAGGTTAGTTATCATTTTTATTATTATATTATTAATAAATGTCTCCTACCCTATGAGAAACTAATAGTCTAGAAGAGGGAGACACATTTTGACAAATAAGTATACCAATCTAATATAGGTAGTATAAAACATTTTGTTCCAGATCTTTCTGCCAGGGATCTATGACCTCTCACCTATAACATATCACCTCTCTCTTCCCACACCAGAGTTTGAGCAGATGCCAAGATTAAAACCAGTTTCTACTTGCCCCAAAGCACACACAGAGACTTCCTGTTGGGTAGAAAAATGAATGAATATAACCATAGAATTTTTTATTTTTATAAGAAGTGTTTTAGGGGTTTTTTTTTTTAGTCGTTTTTCTTTCCTCATTCTATATTTAAAAGCCTGTGATTTGAACCCTGACAGTGCACACACAAGTATCTTAAACTCATATCTCCAAAGCAAGTATCTAAGAAGTAGACCCCAAATCAGAGCAGAACCTGGAACTTTTAAGGCTGTCCATCAGGATGGGAGCAGGCCACAGGCAGACGGCCTGAGCAGGCTGAATCGAAGTGGCCAAGGTTGGAGCAGGAACAACAAGAGATATGTCCGATAAGCTACCAGGGGGCAAATAAGAACCCAGGATTTTACAAGGATCAATCGGGAAGGAAATTCGTGAAGGAATATTTTTCTCCTATATTATTGTTTTTCCCCTAAATCACCCTTCTTTTTTCTTGTTTTTTTGTTTTGTTTTGGTTTGGTTTGGTTTTAGCTTTTTATGGTCTTCTCTCCCTGTCAGCTACCTAGCTTTTTGGAGTGCCTGGGGCCCTGTCCCCAGCGTCTTATCTTCTCTAGCTACACTTTTGCTTAGGTGAGCGTAGGCAGTGTCCTGTCTTCAAATACCATAGATACAGGAAGGCTCTCCCATGCGCGTTCCTAGCCCTGACCACTTCCCTGAGATCGAGGCTCACCCGCGTAGCTGCCCGCTCAGCGACTCTACTGAGCAGCCTAATGGGACCTGGCACTTAGCGTGGCCAAGAACAGAATGCGTGTTTCCTGCCTCGCCCCCGCTCCAGCCAAAGCCTCCTTGCCCCCAAGCCCTTCTTTCTCAGCAAATGGGAAGGGTATTAATCCAGTTATTAAAGCCCCAAACTAGGAGCAAGCCTTGATTTTGATTTTTTTTTTCCTTTTCCCTTATCCCAATCTAATCCATCAACAAGATTTGCGAGCCCTTCTTCCACAATGCCCCCCGAGTCCTGTCTTTTTTTATCAGCTTTACCGCTGAAACCTGAATGCTGGTCAGCATCATCCGGTCCGTCCCCAGCGCCAGCATCATCATCCTCCCAGGTATCCCCACCTCCACAGGTGTGCCCCACAGGCTGCTATCTGCACAGAAGCCGGAGAGCTTCCTAAGCAGTCAGTGTAGCCTCCTTGCCTGGAGCCACACCCAAGCTCTTCGCCAGACCCCACAAGGCCCTTCATGACGCGGCCCAGGCCTTGTTCAGGAACTTCACATCTAGGCTCCAACCACACTGGCCTGCATGCTCCACGCCAAGTGTGTACGTTTCAGGACCTTTGCATCCACTGCTTCGAAACACTCTCCCCCAGATCTTCACGTGACTGTCTTCTCATCATTCAGCTCCCAATGCGAGCGTCATCTCAGAGCCCCCCACCTCCGTCTAAGGCAACATCCTCAGTCACCCTCGAACACACGGCTCGACTTTCTCTGTGTCATAGCCCTTTCCAGGGCTTTGGGTTACCGTCATAATGTATTTTTGGTTTCGTGTTTATTTTTCTGTTCTTTCCTCTAGATTATAATCTCTTAGAGGTCAAAGATCAGGCCTCTCTTGTTTGTACCAGTCCCTCAGACTTCACCTTGCATGGAGTAGGCACTTGTCACCTATCTGTTAACCAACCCGTCTCTCTTTGAATCTACAGGCTCAGCGTATTATGTTTATACCGTCTTATATCTTAAAGCGGCTGCCCTATCTGGTTTGCTTAAGAGATAACACTTGACAGTAATTGGGGAGCACTCTAGCTTTTTCCACAGGAGTGAAATGTTTTTACAAACCATTTGAAATAGGAAAAGAAAGCTTCTTGTTTACATGTCTTAGTTGCTCTTTTCTTTAAAACATTATACAAAAAATTAGCACAAAGTAGTAGATTCTGTTTTTAAAAAGTAGGTTTTAAAAATTGTTATATATAATATCCACCAAAAGAAAGAAACCATGTGTTTCATCTTACCAGATGTGTAAGAATTGTCTCTACTCAGTGACACTGTAAGGCCAGAAATCGGAAAAAAAAAAAAAAAGAGCCAAAACTGTTCTTGGAATAAAAACAGCAAGTTGAACATTATTATATCAAACATTCTCATTTTCTATTTTCTGGAGACTATGTGGAGAAGCCAGCACTAAATGATCGAGATTGTACTCATTTGGGAATGAAGTACAAGCTTTCTGAAGGCGGGGCACCTGTCCATTATTCACCCCATGTTATTCCCTGGCTACAGCTCAGGGCTGGGGGAAAGGGCTGGTAGGAATCTAGTAAATCCTCGTCGGCTGAATGAAGTAGAACCCAGTTTTAAAGGGTTGGTGTTGTGAGCATGGATTCATTCATTTCACAAGCACCTACTGCATACCAAGCACTGTCTTAGTGACTTATGATAAGTGAAGTGGTGAAAGAGCAATGGCTTATCACAGAGGACTTGAGGGATTCTGCCGACCTTGACCCTTATAGAAGTTCCACCTCTGTGTGGCCTTGGGCAAGTGACAGAGCCCCTTAGATGAGAGCCTTAGTTCCTTCATGGCAATGAGGAGTCAGCAGGACTACGTAGCAGGGGTACTGCAGGGCACTCAGCACGAACTGTGAGGCAGGCGTCCCATGGGGTTCTCTGCATATGTGATTTAATTTAATCCTCCCTACAGGGGAACAAAGTGTTATGTCCTCATTACTAAGTTAGCCTTGGAGAGGTTATGATATTGAGACAGAGGCCCACTGTCTCAAGTTCAAGGAGCCTAGGATTGAATCCTGATCTTCCTGACTCTAAAGCCCATGCCTTTGGCTTTCCACCTCAGGCCTCGCTACCTAGAATGACCATATATTTTCTAGGGACAGCCCCAGACTTACCTGGTCACCACGTGCCGCGTGATCTTTCTCTTTGGGACCCAGTGGTCCCCCTTTATTACAGAGAGTCACCATGTGCATTCTGCGCCCCGCCTCCCCCAGCAATTCCTGCCGTAGCCTAGAGAAGATGAGGAGCCCGGTGGCCAGGGGGAAGCTCAAGGGGGGCGTAATCACATGCCTTTGGTTAAAGGAATTTAACCAAAGTAACATCAATTCTCACCGCGTTAGACGTCCTTGAAACAAATCCAAATTTACTTTACAAATTGAGAATGATAGTGTTATAGTGATGATAATGATAATAATAATACAGTAATAATAATAACAACAGTGAGCAGAGCAAGCAGAAGATTAAACATAGTTTTATAACCTGGATGGTATCAGCGATTACACGCTCATTTACTGAACACTTACTGTTGGATAGAGGAACGGAGGTGCTTTATGTGCCATCCTTTCCCCTGAATGCCCTAGCCTCTGAGCCTCTTTTACCCTCTCTTATCTAAGGCAGGAGTAACTTCTCCAACCTGACAGAGGGAAGAGGTTATCGTCCAAAGAGAAAATGCGTGGAAGGGCCCAGCCCCCGCTCACTAAATGTTTGTCCCCATGCCGTTCAGTCCAGGAACCACGGCAGAGCTCTTTCTAAAGGTCAGTGTGGTTGGGCATTCTTTCACTCAAGAAATATTTAAAACATACACACTATGAGCCAGGCAAAACAAAGGAAATCCTTCCCATCTTATTGCTTATATTCCAGTGGGACACACCAAGCCAAAGAGAGAGTTGGCATATAATGCCACAATAAAGGCTGCGAAGGCACATGGACCAGTCTGAGAGAATGAGAAGGAACAGAGGGGGTTGCTACTTAAATAGAGGGATGAGGAAAGGCTTCTTTAAGGGGCTGGCATCCAAGCAAAGACATGACACTGGTAAAGCCATAAGCTACACAGAGACTCGAAGGCTGGCTGAGTCCGAGGCAGGGAAAGGACACATGCGCCTGGGCTGAGGTGGGAGGGGACGGGCAGGGTGGGACCAGGGAACAGCAGGAAGGCCTCTATCACCAGAGCAGACGAAACATGGGAAGAGAGATTGCAAGAGAAATCAAAGAGCGCGTGGTCAGGGCTGACGTGCACAGGGCCTTTGGGGCGTGGCTAAGATCTGGGGGTTATTTGAATATTCCTCCTAGTGTCATGGAAATTGTTCCAAGGATAATGAATGCCCCACTGAAGGTCAGTTCATAGGTAAAGATTATGAAACTAGAACAAGGGGTTGTGTAGACACTGGATACCAGAGAGCATGAAATCAGTGTTACAAGTGCCTCCCTAAAGCAAAGAGGATTAGGATGGGCAGGAATAAGAAACTGGGACATCATAACGAGAGGCGTCAAGCCCAAAAGAGCACTTTGAAAAACAAGCACTTGTGGGTCAGACTGTGAGGTCCCAGTTTGCAGGCCCATCCAGGATCTCAGACCTGGGACATCAGGTGAAACACCATCCCAGATGTGTCCAGCTGTTGCCTTGGAGATCCCTTCCTGGTCTGGTTTTTGGAGTGAGAGGATGCCAAACGCTGAATACCGCGGGCCAGGCATCAAGCTAGTGTTGCAAAGACACGATTTCAATAAATCTCACAACAGCCCTGTGGGGCAGAGGTCCCAGTTTGCGTTTTACAAGCCAGAAAGGAGCCTGAGTTAGGGGGTGGGGAGAGTGTAAGCAACTTGCCCAAGGGTAAAGCAAGCCTTGGTGCCCAGACAACAAGTCCCATCTCCCTCCTACACAGCCCGCTTTGTGCACGTGACCCCGGACATGCACTGCTTTGCCCCTTCCATCATCGCTCAGGGATAACTCATGTCAAGCAGGGATTTAATCATCAATAACAATCCCCACCCGACAACAGGGGCCTTTGCAGGTGGCCCTGCTCCTTCCCATCCATTATCTTGCCCTGCCTACAAACGAGTTCACGCCCTCCTGCCTTTTATTTTCACAGGCATGGCGAGTACAGGATGTGATAGATACTCCGAACAAGGAAATTTTTAGCCTAAGATAACTATTATCAGCAGCATCTATGACGGACGACTTAATAGAACCCTGGAAAGCCCAGTGTGATGACTCACTCGTAGTTAAAGGTAGTTGGAAATTTACTTCGTAAAAAATTACAGGGAAGTAACTCGATTAACTTTAAAGAGGGGGAACCAATAAAAAAACACACATAATGATTTACTTCTCCTTGCCGAGGTAGCAATAAAGATAAGAATTACAACCCCAAGAGCAGTTAGACACAGAATGAACTTGTTTCATTTTGCATAAAATGTATCAGCACGGGCTGAGTAAATAAGGAAGCTCTGGATTCCGGGCACCCACACAAATCCACCTTCATCCATCAGTGAGAGGCACGTATACGGGTGTCTGATTTGGGGTCCACCGAGTGAGGACCTCAGAGCATAAAACTGCCCTTTCTGTGACTTCTGCCAGCTCTGTGAATGCTGATGCTGTGATGTCAGGACTTCTCCTGAACTTAACCTTGAGCCTCTCTGCTCCCCCTCTCCCTTTCAACCTTAATCCCTTTGCTCTTACGAATCAAATGCAAACTTCACATCATGGCCTTCAAGTGCCAGGGGGCTGCCTCCAGCCTCCTCGGCCCCACTCTCCTTTCTGTCCCTTGAATGTGTCATGACCTCTCCTGCTCAGGACGTCTGTCAATGCTCTCACTTCCTCTTAGAATGTCCTTTCCAGAACCATTACCAGTGTTTTCACCCTACAGATGACTGCTCAAATGTCAGCTCCTTAGTGGTCTTCCCTATCCCATTCCAAGCAGTGCCTCCCTCCCACCTCTTCTTTTATCACTTCCCCCTGTCTAGCTCTTAAATGCAACTTCACAAAGATCTGTACTTATGTTGCCATTCATTTACTTGCTTATTTATGGCCTCCACTCGCTGGAATGTAAGCTTTACAGGGTGTTACTTCCCAAGGGTTGTTGTAACAAAGTACCGCAAACTGGGTGGCTGTGAAAAACAGAAATGTATTGTCTGGCAGTTCTGGAAACCAATGGTCTGATACCCAGGTGTCAGCAAAGTTGGTTTGATACCTCGGCCCAGCTTCTCCTGCTTCTGGTGGCTATGGGCAATCCTGGTGCCCCTGGGCTTACAGGTGCCCCATAGTGCTCTAGTCTCTGTCCCATCTTCATGGGGCCTTCTCTGGGCCTGTGTGTCTGCATCTCAAAGCCTCCTCTCTGTTCTCTTATAAGGACACCAGTCATCGAATATGGAGCCCGCCCAAAACCCAGGAAGTTCTCATTCCAAGATTTTTAACTTAATGTCTTCTAAATAACGTCACCTTCACAGGTACCAGCGACACACTCTATTTGAAGGAGAGGCATCATGTAGCCCACTAGAGCACACAAGCCCCTCTCTCTCGGGGACCACCCGAGTCCGAAAGCCCAGCATAGGCATGTCCCTAAAAGGCTTTCATTAAATATGTGCTGAGTGAATGAACACTGTCACTTTAAGGCTTTCCCTGTCCGATCCAGATTCCTTGTCAAATGCCCCTCTGCCCCTGCAAGCTGCAGTGTCCCCACTGCCTCTGCCATCAGGGAAACTGCACGGGAAGCCAGCCCCTGGAAGGAGCGGCCCAGCGGGGCCTCACAGCTGTCCCCAGACAGGCTACATTACCACACGTGCTGTTCAGAGAGTCAGTGGGCCCCGCATCTGCTGGGCTCCCCGGTGACAACCATCAGGGTTCTTACCGCCTGCTCAGATGGTCTTCCTCCCCACAGGGACCTCGGACACGGTGGGTTCACAGGTACAACCTCCGCCCTGACTTTACCCATTCGTTTTCTCTCCCTCCTGAGTCTTTGGCTCCTTTGTCTCAATCATTGAATTCATCCCCACCTGAAAATCCCTTCCTTAGCAATTACTTCCTCAGCTATAGCCCAATCTACTTCTTACCTGATTATACGCTTTCATAAAGTTTATTTCCCTTTCTGAAGACTTAACACAACAGTAAAGGAGCATGAGTGGAGGTACTTGTGTAATGCCTGACTTCTCGAATAATCTCTAAACTACTCTAGGGCAGACCTCTGACCAACTACACGGAGAAGGCAGCCCCAAGACCTAGAAGCTAGAAGCTTCGCTGCTCTCGTTCACTCTTCAACTTCCCGATTTTCACATCCTGGCTTCAACCTACCACTCCCTCTAAACTTGCCACTGAGCAAGGGTTCCCTGCATCAATGAGCATAGATCCTAGTACTATGAGATAGACTTTTGAAAATAGAAAGGGCTTTATTGCAAAGTCAACCAGCCAGGAGGCAAGGCTCACCTCTGTCTCCTTGATCCGGAGGTCAGTGTGAGCTTCGGAGTTTAGGGGCGCCAGCCTGGAATGCAGAAGCACTGGCCGGGCAGGTTTTGAGTGGAGAGCTTTGGACCTTGGCCATATGGTAAAATATGGTAAGAGACTTCAGGACCAGATTTTCCTGGACAGCAGACCCTTTGCTTCTGAAAGGGTTCCCCTGTTCAAGTCCCAGTCACTTCCTCTCCTTTAGTTTTGTAGGGGTAGGAGGAGACTGGTTTCTGGGTGTAACTGGAGGTCAAAATTCTCTCCTCTGCACATGTTTCTGCAACACAACTTGTGGTTTTGGTCTGTTTTCTCTGAAAAGCAACTCAGTATCGTATGAGAAACAGGTTAGGAGCAGTCTGTGCTGGTTCTGTGGCCATAAGCTGCTTATGATCCATGTTGTCATACAGGATGATCTTTGTTTCCCAATATCCATCGCATGGCCATTAAGCCGTATTCATCTTACCTCTTACATAGTGATTGACTTCATCCACATCTTCATCCTCCCAGTCCGGTGGGGGAAGTCCCGCCAGCGCCAGTCTGCCAGGACTGCCGCAACCAACTACCACAGGCTGGGAGACTGAAACAGCAGAAATTCATTTTCTCATAAATTTGGAGGCCAGGCGTCTGAGATCAAAGCATTTGCAGAATTTGTTTCTTCTGTGGCCTCTCTCCTTGGCTCATAGATGACCTTCTTCTCCCTGGGTCCTCACGGGGCTGCCCTCTGGGCACGTGTGTCCTAATCTTCTTGGAAGGACTCCAACCAGGTGGGATTAGGACCCACCCCAATGACCTCTTTGTAACTCGATATGTCTTTAAAAACATCATCTCGGAAGTACAGTCACATTCTGAGCTACTAGAGGTCAGAACTTCAACATGTGAATTTTGAAAGCATATATTCAAGCCAGCATATTACCCTTCCTTCAGATTTCAGTTCAAATATCACCTCCCTGGAGGAGTTTTCGCTGATATTTCAAGTGAGGTCATCCTTTTCCAATACAGTCTATTCTAGATTCCTACACTGTGTATTCACAGCACTTACCATGACAATAATTTTATATGTGTGTAATCACTTCATTCATGTCTATCTCACTACTAGACTATAAACTCCACAAGGACAACGGCTGTGTCCAGTTTTGCTCATTGTTAATGCTTTCAGTGCCCAGAATTTGACACTTTTAACCATTCACTCTTTCTTCCCTTCTTCCTTTGATGGCTGGGATACCACTTCCCTTTCTGCTCCTTCCCGCATCTCAAGCTCCTTCAGGATTTTTGACTCTCCTTCTTAACTGCTGTTTCCATGAGATTCTATTGTGGTCACTTTCTCCTCTGCTTTCATGAGCCATTTCCGGGAATTGATTAACTCTTTTTGAGACATTGATAAGTATCTACTTTTTCCAATCACTTCTGAATTTCTGTCTCTAGTGAGGTTCTGCCTCCTGTGTTCCATTTCTGTATTTTCCACTTTCTACAAATTATTTCTAGCTTTACCAGCTTCTCAAAAGCATGTCCAACAGTATCTTTACATTTAAATCTACTCTACTTCTGTTCCTTAGCTTAGTATATGGCACCAATAGGCACCCAGATGCCCAAACAATAACATATACCCCAGGAATGCATTGTAAATATAAAATATGTAAAAAAAATCCTGAAGTCCAGCTTCTGCCCCACATCCCAAACCCAACTCTGTTGATTCCTTCTGTGTATCCCAAGTCATTCCTCCACTTAAAAACTTCTCAGTGGCACCCTGTCCCTAGAAAATACACATCTATCTGTTTAGCCTGACACATTTGAACTGAGACCCACCCGTTGCTCTAGTTTAATTCCTTTCTGATCTTCTCTAATTGTCTACATATCCTCTTCTCACTAAATCTATCACTTCTCTTTGAATGGGCCAGACTCTTCCATGCCCCTGTGCACACCTCTCAGGCCCCACTGCGAACATGTAGTGAAAGCCCTTGGCCACTAGCCTTCATTGGGAATGGTCTCAGCTACACAGAACAGCACCTTGCCAAGGTCACACCTCCTTCCACAGGGCAGCCTTCGTGCGTTTCTGACTAACACAAAAGTATAAAGTCTCAGCTCCCTTGTCCCAACTCAGGGCACCTCCAATGAGCATCCCAGCTCCAGAACTTCCCTTGGTGCTGGCTGAAGACTTCGTTGAGGCTGATTAATAGCTCAGCATCTGCCGTTGCCGATCCCTGCTTCCTCTCTCCCATTCATAGGTGTAGATCCTGAGGACACTTCTGGAAACAAAACTCATGAACATCGATCTCCATCCCCAAGTCTGCTTCCCTGGGAACTAATCTGTGCTCCTTGCTAGGGGCAGATGCTGTCTCCTCTGCCTGTATCACTTTTCCCTTCTATCTTTGGCTGCCAAATTCCTATGCATTCTTCAATCCCAAATCAAGCGTCATCAAGCCAGGCAAAGAGAGCCCCACTGCCCTCTATACTTTCACAGAGCTGTGTTGGTTTTTCCCCCGTGTTCATACACACCACTTTGCATGGCGATGGTTATTCAGATACTTTCCTGTCTTGCTAATCTAACTCTGTGTTTTGCAAGAATAGTATGGTAGTTGTCTACTGCTATGTAGCAAACTGTCACAATCCTAGTGCCTTAAAATAGCACCTATTTATTCTCTCACAGTTCTGTAGATTACAAGTCCAGATGAGCACAGCTAGGTTCTCTGCTTAGGGTCTCCTAAGGTTGAAATCAAGATGTCAGCCAGCCCGGCTCTTACCCGGAGGCTCTGGAGGGAATCTAGCTCCTTATAGTTGTTGCCGGCTGTCCGGTGGGGTCCACTCTCTGCTCCTACAAGGAGCCCAGGTGGCTTCTACCGTGGTTTCCTCCACCCTCAAAGCCAAAAATTCTGCATCAACTCAATTCCTTCTTATGCTTTGGAACTCTTTGATGCCACCTCTGTTTTCTTCCAGGAAGAGAATGCTCCTTGCATGTAAGGGCTCATGTGATTAGGTGTGATTAGATAGTACCCCTTTGTTAGGGTCAGCGTTGCCATGCAACACATTCACAGCTACGGTAGCTCACATTCATGGGTTCCAAGGGTTAGAACATGGACTCCTGGTGGCCATACCGAGGAACACTGCCTACCGCAGAGGGAAAGAGAATCTCAGCCACTATATGTGCTTCTTACCACCTAGAAGAGCTTTTGACATAAAAGACAATTGATGCTTGTATTAATTTTTAGGTTGAACCAAGTTGAGTTGCACTGGGTATGATGCTTTCAAACTCTGTCTTAGTTGCGTGGATAATGAAAAAATACCTTAGATAGCAAATAAAGAAATAAAATAACAATAAAGAAGTGGGCTGTATCCCTTTATGATGAACATTGACCCCCAGAAAAAGAGATTTTAAAGGGAAGAGAAATGTCACAAAATAGGGAAAAAAGAAAAACCTCCTGAAAACTGAAAGGGTAGTTTTGCGGTTTTGTATATTTTGCATGTTCGACACTTTCCAGGTCAGTAATTAAATGATAGTTATAAGTTACCAAAGTTAGTCTACTATTAAAATGCCTTGATTAGATTGATGGTAACAGGTGTTCTAAGGCTGACTCTGCTTAAACTTCAAGTAAAAATCTTGTTTGGAGCTGTAGGAGAGTGACGTTCCCCGGTGGGCCTCGAGAATGTGGTGGGATGAGCCGTGGTTTTCATCTGGAGCTGAGGTTACTTTCACTCATGCATGTGTGTGTTTGTTTATTCAGATCACTGCAGTGTCTTCAGGGTTGCTGGCCCTTTACATATGAACCGAGACTCTAACGCTGAGCGCTGATTGTGGCCTCCTCCCTTTCTGCTGATCGCAGCCTTCACTTCATTTTGTGCTTAGGCATACAAAGTGATGACAAAGGTGGACTATTGTTGCTGGCTGCGGTTCACCTGAAAAAAACTATTTCAATTGATTCCAAGCGCTGATGTCAGCCAAGACCCTATACTTCTTGACACTGCACTTCTCCCGGTGAATAATAAATCATTGTGCTCCCACCAACAGCCCCTCTCTTTGCCTTTCTCTTTTCTTCCACCATTAGTCATGCTAGTGTAGCTCACCACCTGTCACTTGGCATGCTTCTGCAAATACTTCTACCCACATAGAGGTGAACTTGGTTTCACTGAAGTTGGGGACACACCTGTGCTTGCCTGGGTCTGCGACTCACCAGCTATATAGTCTTTTTAAAATGGTGGGCTTTTTTTTTTTTTGGTCTCTTGTGTATATTACAGTCTGCTATTTCTGGGGGTGGGTTTTTTGAACCTTTCTGTTACTAGAATTTTGAATTTCAGGTCATGGAAATATGCTTTAGAACAAAATGTAAAAGTATTGAAATACATAGTGAGTAATCTTGAAGGAGGACTGATATTCACTCATTACCTTGTGTATGATTCATATACCATAGCTCCTTTAATTCTCCCAGCCACTATAAGGAGGGGAAATTATACATTATCCTCATTAAATACGTGAGAAAGTTAGACTCAGGAGAGGCAACTTGCCTCGATCATTCACCAACTAAGAAAAAGATCTTGGATCCAAATAAGAAGTGTCTGATTGCAAAGCCCTTGTATTTTATCTTTATATGTTGTACTTCTTACTTGAATATACTGCTTTCTTCCACGCATTCCTTCCACACTCAAAGAATGCCTATGGCCATATTCTTGGATTTGTGTGGGCAAACCCACAGCCCTGTCCCTCGGACACTGATAGGCCCGCCGAATGAATGTTCAGATAAAGAATCATAATGCAGTTTTTTAAATGCTCTCACAAAGGTAGGGCTCAAGGCAAGTCTATCTAGAGCTGCTTTTCCAATGCCATAATTACCGCTCATGTATGGCTATTTAAATAATTAAAATTGTTATAAATAAAATTAAAAGCTCAGCTCCTCAGTTGCATGAACCACATTCCAAGGACTTGACAGTCACATGCAGCTAGTGTCTGCTGGACTGGACAGTGGAGATTACAGAACTTTTCCATCAGTGCACAACGGCCTGTTGGATGGGCATCCCTGAAAGTAGTTGCTGAGCTCAGGCTTGAGGACAAAGCAGGACGTTCCAGGCAGAGGAAGGTAAATGTGCTGCTGCAGGGACATGGCACCAAAGGACCCAGGTTGTCCAGGGAACTGCAAATAAATAAGAACAATTCTCCATGTTTACAAGGAGACGTGGTATTGGGAACATTACATGGACTGACTGGAAAGCAGGACCTCTTCGCTGGTCACCTGCTTTGTCCCTACATGACATGGTGTAGAAGACCTGTGTTGTGGGATAGAGTGGGAATTTTCTCATGGGGGCCAGCAGTTTTCAAATCCTCCCCATTGCAAACAAGTTGGCAATGTCATATGAAGCTTAACATGCAACTGCCATGGGACCCAAGAACGTCACTCCTCCTTATGTCCCCAAGAGAAATGAAAGCACGTGGTCACACAAAAACCTGAAAATCAATATCCATAGCAGCTTTATTTACATGACACCAAAAAGCAGCCAACCGACCATTTTTACTTTTCAAAGAAGTGTCATTATTTAGAATGCCGATACAGGAAGCACATAAAAACAGAACTGCTCTTTTAAAGGTTGGGTGGAAGGCTTCTGTCACAGGCAATCCTGGGCCTGTGAGATGCCCACACTGGACCCCAAGGTTCCGCAAAGCTTGTGCAGGGGCCAGAGAGGCAGCAGGCAACCCTGTGCTGCCAAGGCCACTGTCCGCTTTGCGGGGCCGGTGGGCGGAGCTGAGACAGACAGGGATGCATAACTGCAAGAACAGGGAAATAGGTGGGAAAATGGTGGTAGGCACCCTTTCTAGCGAGGGGAGAAAGAACAGTCTCTGCATCTGAGGGAATCTGGTGTAGTCGCATTCCCCCACCCCCCACGGGCAGTTTGGTGGCTGATGATATCATTTTTCATGACGTGAAATTCTAGAGGGGCATTTTACTTATTGGATGATAGGTTTAAATTCTCCTTGAAAATCTAGCAGAATGGGGAGAGTGTTGGTTTACATTTAGACCTTGAGTTACTGCTTTGTCATCCTGTCAAAGCCAGGGGGAATATCACAAAAATCTTTCTCTTCACTTCAATGAATAATGTATGTCTTATTTCTTTATTCTTCCCCATAGCAAACATCAATCAGAAGCATCTGAAACAAACACAGCACAGAAACTAGAGTCAAAACCAGCATTTTGTCAACTGATTAGATAGCAGTTAGTTTAATGCTAACATTAATCAAGGTCTGATTGCTCCATTGTGAGGGACAGAAGCATGCGCAGAGATTAATATGCAAGATCTGGCTCAGAACGTTTCTGCAGAAACCCCCGCGCAGTAATTAAGAAGAACACAAGATGGAGGTTATTGATCCGTTGCGTTATTGAGAAACAACATAATTGATATTTTGGATCTTAATTGTTGGTTCCAAAGTAAAAGTGACAGTTTGTACAGATCATTAGTAACAGAGTTTTTGGTTCCTGCCATTCAAACTAAAATATCGAGTTCAAATGTTATCCTGCTGCAAATAAACATTGATTTAATTATCAGGAAATCGTTATTCACATTTGGAATTACTATTCTTTGGACAAATGTGATGTAATGTGCTATTAGCTTTGAGTCAGACAGTTTCCACTCGTGAGCTCTGTGGAACATGGCTCGTCATTTGATTTGCCTGGGTCTCAGAAGCCTCTTTTGTAAAGGGGCTTTGGTGGTGTCCACCTCCTGGGTTTGCTGGAAGGACCTGGGGAGAAAGTTGGTACCCGGGAGCCAATACCATCCTGTTCGGGGGCAAAGAAATTGGGCCCAAACTGCTGTGTTTTAAACACAACTTTGTCACTTCCTAGCTGTACAAACTTAGGCAAATTAGTTAACCTCTCTTTTCTTCAATTTTCCCATTTTTAAACAGAGGTTATAGCAATAGGCTCCTCTGACAGAGGTAGCGTGGAATGAAATGAATGTATAGAGACCTCTTAGAAGAGGGTGAGGCAGATTATGAGCACTATCTGCGTGTTCTTTTTATTGTTCTATAGAAGGTGCTTAGGCACATCATTAATTTCTAATAAACATTAACTGCATCCTTTTCTCTCTGGCAGCTAGACAGTAGAAAACCCAACCCAGAGGGCTTGCTTTGCTGCCCATGTCCCAGTGATCAGAAAAGGACACAATTTGAAGGAAAGACCGTTGATCGGCATGCCTTACCCATTTGCACATAAAACTCTCAGAAAACATTCTTTTGCCTAATTCCTGAATTTGATTAGACAACACAGAAACACCTGAATGTAAAGAAATCATTATGGGGAGAGACCAAGATTAACTAAATGTTAAAAAAAAAAAATCTAAGAGGTATAGGTTGTTCTAACTAGGAAACAGATTCTAATTAGTATTCTGTCAGAAATCTAATAATGCATTGTTTTCCACTAAGAAAAGGATCAGTTGTAATGAAAAAGAAGCTGGAAAATGGTAAAAAAGAGTTCTTAAGAGCTAAAAATATGGCAGATAAAAATAGAAGTAAATTTTTTTCAAAAAATATGCATGGGTTGTAGACAAACGGAAGTAAATGCCACAGACATGGCAGCTGAGAAGATAGGGAAGCACTGGAGAGAGAAGGTGAGAGAGCATCTAGTGGGCCCAGACTAAAAGGAAACCTGGCAAAGAGTTACAGTGATGGGGGAGAGGATGCTATTGCTGAAGAAATAATACAAGTCTCCTGAACTGAAGGAAATGTGAATCCTCAAAGGGGGAAGGGCCAAATCACAACACACAACTACATGTACCCTCTAATGGCTTACGTTAGATTATAAGTAAATAAAAATGGAAATACCAAGTGCCAGTGAGGGTACAGACCAGCGGGTACTCTCACCCATGATCGGTGGGAAAACAGAAAGGCATGTCTACTTTGGCAAACAAGTTGTCAACGCCGTATGAAGCTTAGCATGCAACTGCCATGGGACCCAAGAATGTCGCTCCTCCTTATTTCCCCAAGAGAAATGAAAGCATGTGGTCACACAAAAACCTACAAATCAATATCCGTAGCAGCTTTATTTACATGACATCAAAAAGCAGCCAGAAGACTGTTAATTCCTCTTAACTGTCCTTACCACTATAAAATAAAATTTAAAAAAAGAAATTTCAGAACACTAAACCAAGGGCCTACAATCCTATAGACACAAAAATGTGTTATCTACAAAGGAATAAAGGTCAGGCCTTCTTTAGAACCGTCAGAAACACTGGAGGCCAGGAGACAATAGGGAAAGGATTTCAAAGTGATGAGGGGAAAAATAACTTTCCAATCTAGAAATTTATACACAGCCAAACTCCAGAGAGAGAGAAGAATGAATGAGGTTCGTAACCCACATACCTAATCTTGTAAAGCTGCTTGGGGATATACACCAGGAAAAATGAAAGTGGACTCTGAGAGGAAGATTTGGCTTCTAGAAAGTGCTTGATTTAACCCAAGACAGCTGTAAAGGGAAGACCAGAGAATAGGTGTGATGAAACCATTCTAGGGGGCAAAAAGTCCAGGTGCAGCCAAGACAATGCCAAGAAGGATCCCAGGGAGAAAAGGGATTAGTCGGAGTAAGACAAATACTCAGAAATTTAGAGTTAGAGGAATGGCATCACCACAATGGCAACTTAGGCCGTTTCTGACTTCACCCCCGCCCCGCCCCTCCCCGCCAACACCGTGAGAAGAACAACTGACAACTATTTGTGGAGAGGATGCCACGGAGAAAACCCTAGAACTTAGGGTGAGGCTGAAGCAGCACCCCCCTCAACCCCGTACCACACAGACTGAGAAAGATTGGGCATAAGATGAGAAACCAATTTTTGAGAAACATTGCAAAAAAGAAAAAAAAAGCCATGGAAATGTTTTAGAAAAAGAAGACTTCGTAAGTAAGGACATCGTGATGCCTATTTGAAGCAACCATGGAAAACTGGAACAGAACTTAGTGGAATTTAAGGTGAACATGCAAGCAGATTCCAAACACACCTCCCCACAGGTAACCCACACACAGTATGGGGAAGGGGGAAGGACCGAAGATGCTTCCATTTAAAGAGGTAAGTGAACAAAAGTGCTGAAATCACGTAAAACAAATGTCCAGACTCACCCAGAAAACTCACTGACACAGGAAATTAAACTTAAGAGAACTACATGTTGGTAAGACAAAAATCAAATTGTACTAATTGTTATAGGAAATCCATCTGATGCGTAGGAGCTAATGCCTTTTTCTTTTATTATCACAAAGTAAACAGGGTGCATAAAATAAATTAAACAAGATATTGCATAGAATTAAAGCAAGGATTTGGAGGATACAAGGTACACATTAGAAAGCAAAAACATTACACGTTCCCTCGTCTGCCCATCCTTCAAGTTAAATTGTTCCTTAGACACAGGTGTCAACTTTATGCCTGAGCCTAATGGACCATGCTGCCCCCACCCCCATTCCTCCTACCTCAACATACAGCACTGAGCCTCTTGGCGTAACGGAGTTTGAGATGCTCATCTTAAGGGGTCTTCAATTGCTGACTTTGTCCATCGCCTGATGGCACCGTTTCTGTGAGTACTTATGTTCTTTTTCCAAAATTCTCCACCTGGACCTCAAGGTATCATATGGGCCCACCAGAATTGAGATTATTTTAAGACCAGAGGAAGGTTCTATTTTCTTTATTAAATCCTTTCAGAGAGATCCATTCTATTGGAAAACGAAATCCGTACTGAAGCAAATGGCCCTGATGACCCATGGTGCTTTTCATATCTAGTATCTAGATCACGGATATTATGCTTCTCAATCCCCTTGGGCAGTACATACCACAGTAGCCATCCCAGGTAAGAAATGGGAAAGTAAAATTTGCTTAAAATACTGTAGTTCCCTTACTCGGCTGTTCATTAGGAAAACGATGATTAGTTACTGGGCATCTAACAGGTGTCAAACATGATGCTGCCTACTGGGGAGGCAGTAACAAGTGAACCAATTGTGGGATAAGATTTGTGTTTGTACAAACTCAGGTGGCTGAAAGGTGAACAGGTTAGAGGCTAAAAGACTAGAGAGTCAGAGATCAGATGACTGATTGACACAAAATGGAAATGTCCACAGGATTTGATGTTAGGAGAGAGGAGAAGGAGGCACCAAAGACTAGGTGTCAAAATCCTTCCCTGGATGATGTTCTAACAGCAATTGTGTTGGGATACTTAAGAAAATCTGTTTTCAAGAAAGTCCTTAAAAGGCTCTCAATGGAATGGGGTATGGCCACAGGCACTTGGTTTATCTGAAGAGTTTGCATGTTCACAAATGTATTCAACTTCAACTCACTAATTCCACTCTCATACTTTAAGCCTATTATGGAAGTAATTCAAACCCCATGGGTGTTTGTCTACAAGCCAAAATTTGATCAAGATATGCTAGTGGTAATAACTTCAGGTCCACTGTCTCTTAAACACATTTAAACCTTGACGATTTAAGAGAGAAGGTGGTAAAGGCTAAGATGTCCTTCTTTCCTACAGCAAAGTAGTATCGCATTGTGTAAATGTCCCACAGCTGTTTTATCCACTCATCTACTGATGGGCACTTGGGCTGTTTCCATATCTTGGCTATTGTAAAAAACACTGAAAAGAACACAGGGGTGCACACATTCTTTTGAATTAGTGTTTCATGTTTCTTCAGATACATTCCCGGAAGTGGTATCATTGGGTCATGAGACAGTTCCACTTTTAATTTTTTGAGGTAACTCTGTACTGCTTCCCCTAGTGGCTGCACCAGTCTGCATTCCCCCCAACAGTGCATGAGGGTTCCCTTTTCTTCACGTCCTCACCAACACTCATTGCTTGATTTATTGATGACGGCCATTCTGACAGGTGTGAGGTGATATCTTATTGTGGTTTTAGTTAGCATTTCTCTGATAATTAGTGATGCTGGGCATCTTTTCACATGTCTACTGGCCATCTGTATGTCCTCTTTGGAGACGTGCCTACTTGGCTTCCTTTGCCTATTTTTTAATTGGATTCTTTTTGATGTCTGGTTGTTTGAGTTCTTTATAAATCTGAATACTAACCACTTTTCAGATCGCATCATTGGCAAACATGGTCTCCCATTCAGTGGGTTGTCTTTTCATTTTGTTGATGGTTTCTTTTGCTGTGCAAAAAAAATTTCAGTTTCACATACAGTGATTAGCAAAAAAAAGAAAAGAAGAAGGAAAGAAGAAAAAGGAGGAGGAGGAGGTGGAGGAGAGGAAGGAGAAGGAACTCATAAACACAGACATCAGTATGGTGATGACCAGAGGAAAAGGAGTGTAGGAGAAGGTAGAAGAGGGTATAGGGGAGACAAATGGAGATGGAAGGAAACTTGACTTGGTGTAATGAACACCCAATACAATATACGGATGATATATTATAAAATTGTACACCTGAAATCTATATAAATGTATTAACCTATATTACCCCAATAAATTCAATAAAAAAGTAAAAAAAAAACAGAAAAAGAAATAAAAAAAAGAGAGAAGGTGGTTAATAAACATCTCAGAGTTCTTTCCAGATGGAAAACGAGGATTTTGTTTTTCCAAATTCCCCTTAAACTTGTCATTATTTGGCAGAAATAGTCCAAACAAATGCACCATGCTTCAAAGGAGCCGGCGCATAAGAGAGCAGATAGCAGCAAGACAAATCCTCTTGTCTCGGCAGACAGATGCTATGAGCGCAGATGCTCAGGGAGAGAAGGGCGGGCCCTTGTGATAACGTATTGCATCATTTCTTTGACCTCAAGATAAAAGCAAACAAGAGAAGCAAAATGTGCCACTCACCAGGCTATAAAATGAAACCTGCCACACCGCTCTGATCTCTTGCGTGAATTCTATCTTTGCCAGAAAGATGGAGGATTTCCGTCAGAACGTCAGCTGTGCCTCGCCTTGCATGCTTTTTTTAAGGAAAAGAAATGAAATTAGGGCATATGAAAGAAGGGTTTTAAATTCAATTTAGGGTAGCTCATACATCAAGTCTCATTCACCGAGCGGTTCTGATCGTCTGAAATGATACAGAAAAATGAACACTAACCCAGCTTCCACCACAGCAGACTTAGCACAGGTCTCGTCCCTACTGCTCACAGCAGCCTTGAGAGGATGTGAGGGATTATTTTCCCCATTTTCAGCTGAGGACACCAACATTTGGCAAGGTTATATAACTCACCCAAGGTCACGTAGCTAGGCTTTATTTTAGGAGGGCCAACACCTAAATCCAAGTCTAATTCTGAGGTTCCCATAATTCTCTAATCCTCACTCCTTCTCAACGCAGTAGTCCCCTTATCTGTGGTTTCACTTTCTGGGGTTTTAGTGACCCACAATCCACTATAGTCTGAGCATATTAAATGGTAAATTCTAGAAATAAACATAAGTTTTAAATTGTGTGCTGTCGAAAGTAGCTCGATGAAATCTCATGCACTTTCTGTCTGGGTGCAGGTCATCCCTTTGTCCAGTGTCCCCATGCTCTTGACACTGCTACCCATTCACCACTTAGGAGCCTTCTTGGTGATCACATCAACTGTCCTGGTATCACAGTGATTATGTTCAAGTCGCCCTTATTTTAATTCATAATTACCCCAAAGTGGAAGCATCACAATGCTGGCTATTTGGAGATGCCAAAAAGAGGCCATAAAGTGCTTCCTTTAAAACAAACAAACAAACAAAAAAAACCCCAAAGTTCTCCACTTTATATGGAAACACAAAATGTCACATGCTGAGGTTGCTAAGATCTGTGGTAACAAATCTTCTAGCAGTGAAATGGTGAAGAAAGAAAAACAAACCCATGCTAGTTTTGCTGTTGCACCTCAAACGGTAAAAGTTATGAGTGCAGTGTGTGATAAGTGCTTAGTTTAGATGGAAGAAGAATTAAATTTGTAGGCAGAAGACAAGAAGAGAAAGTGTGCTTTGATCGACGGTGATCTGTTGTACCAGAAGTTGTTGAACCTCTATGAAGACTACGGCAAGGGGCCTCCGGAAATCAGTGGGCACCAAGCCAGTCAATGCAATTAAGAAACAGTTTCACAGATTCAGGAATAGGTTTGACATTTTATCATCTCACACCATCACAGGAAGAAGGGTGAATACAGTACAACAAGGTATTTTGAATGAGAGAGAGACTACATTTACCTAACTTTGATTACAGCATATTGTTATAACTGTTCTATTTCATTATTAGTTGTTGTTATTAATCTCTTACTTTAATTTATAAATTAAGCTTTATCATAGGTGTGTATGCATAGGAGAAAACATAATATATAAATAGGGTTTGGTATGGCCCACGGTTTCAGGACTCCACTGGGGAGTTTGAATTGTATGTCCTGCAGATCAGAAGACACTATGGTAGTAAAGAGTATTTAACTACACCAGTCTTGGGTCACGCCTTCACTCCCAGAGTGCTCAGATCACATGGATAAGAAATAAGGAGAAATAATTCCCCAGAGGAAAAATAGAGATTCTGCTACAGAAAACAACGAGTACTGGGGCCAAAGTCCACAGCACCTGCATATCAACACTGGTTTTGTTGCTGTCATTTTTTTTTTTGGTTGTTTTTATTCTTTTTTAAAGTTCTGCATGAACAGTGCTACAGTGGCCGAACACATTCTCAAGTAGCTCTGCCATAGTGGACTTGCTTCGCCTTTCGCGTTTGTATGTTGCCTCCTTGAAAGGGGGTACCTCTCCTTGCTCATCCTGGATTTGCATGATTTGGGGAAAACAATAAGATGAGGTGACCTGTATAGCTGGTTGGCATGAGATCTTCCGGTTAGTATTGATCATATCACAAGAAGTCTTATGATAGTGGTAATGAACACAGTTAGAAGGCCGTCAAACAAACTCAGTTATGTCAACTTAAGGGCTACCCTCCTTTCTCTAATAGTCTTGCTCATCTTAAGACCCGGCTTTCCTTCTTAGAGTCTTGATTTTGTGGTCTGCAGAGTACTAGGAATCACATGACCAAAGTGAGCTCAAAGCTGTCTTCCCATTTCACGATTCTTATAAGTCAGTCCACAGTAGTGGCGCTGATTGTAAGAGATGTGCCATGTCTTTGGGGGGCACAGGGAGAATCTGGGGACATTGAAGAGTTCTGAGTTTGGGAGCGTTGGGACAATATTAATAAGAAAGCTGATCAAGAGGCCAGAAGGAGTAAATTCCAGGGCTCACCCCACCACTGCCATCTTTCTCCTCTATGCGGGGCAGCAGTGGTACCACTGACCTATGGCCAGGACAGAGGCAGTGGACTGTGGAGAAGGGTCCTCTGTCCGAGAGCAGAGCTGACAGTGGTATATTAGAATCATCTGGGAGATATTTCTTAATTGCAAAGAGAACAATCTCGAGTACCATTCTGCCCACCACCCACCCAAATTAATCCTGATATTCTCCTGTAAGAGCCTTGGATAATTTGACAAAACCTCAGAAGAGACTTTGATGCACGCCCATCCCCCAAGGCCGCCCAGCCCGTCCTTGCCCACTGAGAACCACGGTCTAGATGATATTTAACTCCCATTGCCTTTCTCTGACTTGATTCTGACTCACCATTCTATGCACTCTCTTCCCATGTGTAGGAACTCGGTAGATGCCACAGAAAGATCTGGAATCACCGCCATCACCCTACTTTCTACCCAGTACCTTTATCTGGGCCGGATTGCATACAGGGCTCCGCACCACCAGGCCAGTCCAGAATTTGGGATGGTACCCCAGCCTTCCAGCAGCCTCAGCCTGACAGGCTTACGGGACAGAGGCCGCCCCAGGCCTCAGAGGCAGAACCCTGCCTTTCCCAGGCAAGCACATGCCAGTGAGAAGTCAAATCCTGCAGCCCCAGCTGCTTTCTCCCGTTGTGAGACCCTGGCCATGATAAAATAGGGCAGGTTCAGAAACTCAATTTTCCCTAATAATCCAGCATCAGGACCTGCCAAGACAATAATCTGTGTGGGAAGGAGGAACCAACAATGTTGTCGAGTCAGAAGTGGTCAACAGTGGTAGACGCTTTATCCAGGGCAATGTCATCATCTAATGCCATGTTGGGCCATTAACATGTCCATTCCAGGACTGCTCTAAAAATGAAACCGTCTTTATCTGACTGGTGTGGTATCATTACCACTATTTATTACCCAAACAAAACATACAGATCATCGGAAGACTGAGAATTCATCAAATGAGAAGAGACTAGGAAGCTAATTAAAAGGACAACTGTGGTAGGGGAAGTCTCTGCTTTACCAAAGATAATGACTTTTAAAAGGGAAGGATAATTTAAAAATTGGACTGCATCATGGGTTTTGAGGAGGGGAGGGGTCCAAAGAGCAGTTTTGAGTAATTATGCCAAAAACCATGCTGCATCCCTCGCTTTTATGATCTTAGTTAATCTTCACAACAAAGCCGTGTTGACGTTATAGGTGAAAATGTTGAGGATAAAAAGACCTGATGTCACTAAGTAGAATGACTGGCCAAGTTTTCCTGATATGGAAGTGGGAAGAAACCCTCCATCCGCCCTCTCTGGCACAACATCGATTTGTCTCTTGGTTTAGCTGGAGAATATCTGTTCTCCAGTGCAGAACCTTCTGTGGCCTCTTCCCAGAAAGAGTCGAGGTCATGGCGGTGTCTACAAAGAGCTTTAGTCATAACCACAAGTCACTATACATCAGACCACACACTTGTCTGGGACTCTTTGAAAAGTCGTGTCTTGGGGCTTTTGTTTCTCTGTGACAGAAACCTATATCAAATTGGCAAAAGTAAGAGGGGAATTTAGTGAACACAGATCGGGGAATTGGGCCAAAGGGCTAAATAACTTAATGGGAGAAATGTTGGGATCTGCTGGTCTTCCAGAAACCTGGAGCCAGAGGCTCAGGATGCTGCCAGGATACTCCCTCTCCATCTCTGCCCTTCCTGTGCCATGGCCTCTGCAAGATCCTCACTGTCTTGCTCCAGGCTGCCTTTCTCCATGAAGCAAGAAACATGTCTCCCAACCTCTGGAGAGAAACTGACTCAGACTCATTCCGGTCACGGCTTTGGCATTTAGCTCACCTTGTGTTGGGTGCCCATCCCTTGGATCATCACCAAGGGCCAGAGAACAAGTAGCTCTGTATGATCACGGTAGCTTCTGTGCCCACAACGGAAGCGAAGTGGGAAAAGAGAGCTTTCTAGAACAGGGAGGCTGCTGTGCTGCCAAAACTGTTGCTACCCAGGACACAAGAGGGGTGTCGCCTAGGCAGGAGGCAAGGGAGAAGCTCTTGGAAGTGGTTGTCAAGACTTTAGCACAGACGTGTACTCCCTGACTCATTCTTCAGACAGTTACTGGAGCTAAAAGAGAAGAAAACAGAGGGAGACTTTGAATAGGCGCCTTTTCCCCAATAGGAGGCCCCCTCAAACCTCTGTAGTGGCTCTTTAAGAGAGTCTGAGGTACAATGCCAAATAAAACTGGATTCACTATTTCACACTCTCCAACATGCACAGTGGAAGGAGGCATTCCGGCATTGCAGTTAAGAGGCTGCCAGGGTGTACATCCCCTTACTTGAGTGTGAATTTGATCTAGTTACCTAATCTTTCTGGGCTTCAACATGCTCGTGGGTAATGCTGGTATCCGTGGCAGCCACGGCAGAGCGCTCCTCGAATCTTCTTCAGGAAAGAATGTGATATTCAGCCGAGAGTAGAGCCGTCAGCTACCATTTGGGTCCACTGTAGAATCTGAGTGGGGGCCACGCCCTTCTCAGCAGCCCCTGGCCAGTGACAGAGTATGGGGGTGGAGGTGCAATGTGGAACTCTGCACACAGGCAAGCTTGGTTTTGGGTCTCCACCTTGGACTGGCCAAAACTTTGTCAAAGCTGCATCACATCAGAGGCCCAGGCTACCCAATCCTGCTGCCTCCAGACTCCCCTTTAGGGGGTTTCAGTTTTGTCATCTGAAGCTTTTCTTCACTCAACCCTGCTTTCTCTCTCTTTCTTTTACAGACAAAATGCCTGCAAAGCCTCCTGCAGTGTCTGAGCTTCTGTTTCCATGAACGGACACGTTACGTGAATGCCATGCTGCCCTAGGTCTCAGCCCTCAAATCACAGCTTTTAACACTCATTCCCTGGGAAAGACCACTTAGTTTCTAGAGTTTCAATGCCATTTCTACATTGAAGACTCAAATCTGTGGCTCCAGCCCCCAGCAGTCTTCTGAACACCAGACGCATGTGTCCAATCCTTACTTAACACCTTCCTTGGCTATTTAGTAGGAATGTAAGGTTTAACGTGTCCAAGTCCACACTCAGATCTGACTCCTAATTCCATCCCTTTTTCTGTCTTTCCCATTTCAATAGTGACTCTATACCTAGGGCTGCTAACAGCAAACATGTCGGCGTCACCCTTGATTCCTTTCATTCTCTCATCGTCCACACGCAACGCATCAGCGAATGCTGTGGGTTCCACTTGGACATGCATACAGAACCTCATCAGTTCTCCTCAGTCATGCCTCATCCTCTTCTCTGGATTCTTGCAATAGCCACCTATTTGAACTTCCTACCTCTAGCCTTGACCTATTCAATCTGTTTTCAACACAGCAGCCATAGTGCCGTTTAGAAGGGAAAATGCTGTGTGACATCACTTATGTGTGGAATTTTAAAAAAACAGATTCATAAAAGTAGAGACTAGAGGGTGGCTGCAGGGACTGGGGGAGTGGAAGAACAGGGGAGATGCCATTTAAGGACACAAAACTGACAACTGGCAATAAACAAACCCTGGAGTTCTGACGCAGAGCCGAGTAGCTATAACCAACAGGATTGCGTCGCATCATCAAACTTGCTAAGAGACTAGATCCTATTGTTCCAACCACAAAAAAAGAAATAATTATGTTACATGATAGAGGCGCTAGCTGTCTCTACAATGACAATAGTATTACAGTATATAAATGCACCAAATCAACATGTTGGACACCTTAAATTTACACAATGTTATATGTCACATACACTTCAATAAAAATTTGAAAATAAAATATCAATCCTCAAAATAACCTGTAAGATCCCATGTTTTCTGGCCCCTCCTTCACAGTTTTTCCCTCTTATTCACTCACTTCTTTTATTCTAACCACATGGACTTCATGGCTGATCCTCCAATATTCTGACATGCCCCTGCCTTGGGATTTCATAAGTGACATTCCTTTACCTGAAACACTCTTCCTCGGATGCCTGAAGTGTTCCCTCTCACCTCTCCTTCACATTTCTGCTCACACATCCCTTGCCAATGACATCTTTCCTGAGATCTGTCTGCAAAGCGGCACACCCACCACCCCCTTTTCCTTTCCCTGCTAGCCTTGTTTACAACACTCCTAAAATCTAACATAATTGATTTGTGTCTTATTTTTCTCTTTTCCTTCACTAGGATGTAAATTCCAGGAGGGCAAATTATATTCCATGCAGCATCCCTGATACCTATTCTAACATCTTGTATGTGGCAGGAACCCAATAAATGTCTTGTATGTAAATTAATGAATTAAGATAATAATACTGCTGACTGCGTAAAGAGGTTGTGATCTCCAATAATTAATGTAAATTACTTAGTCCATTCCTGGCATATAATAAGTACTCAACAACCATGAGTTCGTGTTAATAATATTAGCAATATTTTGTCATGGCTGCCTTATGAAAGGTGGACAATTAAATAACTGTATCCATTCTGGGGACAAAATTTGAAAGCAATGGTCAGGTGTGGGCCACAGAATCTGAACATCCCACTATAAATCTATTTGTTCAGATTCTTGAAGAAAACTTTAGAATAACACATCCTATGTAGGTGAACAATGATCACAATTCACTTACAAATGAGAACTCTAGTTTACTATTTTTAATAAAGGACCTGTCCTATAATACCACACAGCAGATTTCTGGTGTAAATGTCGATCTCTTTCTTCATGGCATGAACAATTTTAACCAAGTATAACTGAAAGACAAAACTGTTTGGTGTGCCTGGGTTTTTCCTCTCCATTGCCTAAATTTTGGCACTTTTTTTTTAACAAATATTTTTGGAATGTCAAGACACTGTGCTAGGCAAGAGGGGAGCATCATCTAGTGAGACAGACTTGGTTTCGGTCCCTAAGGAGCAGAGGTTCCATTGGCCAAGAGGGGTCATTGCAGAAGGAATCAGAGCAGGTGGGGTTAGAATAGGTTCAGGAAGTACAGGACGAACGCAATAGAAGGAACTCAGCTTGTGGTGGAAAAGTAAGAGATGAAAAGAAGCCATACTTTGCTGCTCACAAGAGGTGATATTTAAGAAGGGTCACATTGTCCTAGTTAAGATTAAGTTATCCAGGTAAAGGGAAGGATGGTTCCAGGAAGATGGGAAATGTATAAAATGACTCCAAGCCTGGAGAGGACATGAGGCCTCAAAGTCTTGAAAGTTCTGAAAGGTGTTTTGAAGGCAAAGCAGGCTTACCTGCTGCGTCTCACAATAAATACTTAGTTTCTAGAGTTTTAACTTCATTTCTATGTTGAAGACCCAAATGTGTGACTCCATAATGAGTGGCTTGTCCATAATGAGTAGAACTTCTTAGAGTCTTGGTAACCATAGAAAAACCTTAATCTTTCTTTAATATATGCTAAAGTTAACTTTGTATATTAATAAAAATTTTCTTTTTCTGCAGTACACTCTGAAAATGTCTCCTGCTCCCCTATAAACCCAGGCTAGGTTTTTCTCCCTGTCATCAAGATCCTTCAGTCCTGTGTCACTCAGTTCTAAGAACCTGCAGTTACACTTGGACTTTGGACCCTAACCTTGTCACTGGGCTGGGGCATGGGCTTGTCTCCCACCCTCTCCATGGAAAGAGTAACTTCTTGTGGAGGTAGAGATGAACATAGATCTGGAATATAGGCAGGACGTGGGAGCCTTCACTGTTCCTTCCACTACCAGGCCTAAACTGGGCACTAAGGAAGACTCCTTGATCTCCAGAAATGTGTAATGTAAAAGAAGAGATAAAGTATAGGAACTTACAAGAAGAGATGATTAACAATACAAGAAAAAGTGCAGACTGAGTGGGCTACCTAAAGAATAAAACAGGAAATCAAAAATGGAGAGGCCATTGCAATCAGAAAGACAGCCCACGTCAAGACACTCTGAACTGGATCGTGAGAATGAGTAGGATTCTGATAGATGGGTAACAGCTGGATAATCCAACAGAGAGAAGGGGGAGGTGGTGGGGTCAGGGGGCCGAGAGGCAGGGGAGAGACCGTGGAGCCTGCAGGTAGTGTTCTGCAATGGGAACAGACCTTCTCTGCTTGCAAACTGAGACTCATCTGTTCATTCAAATGGGGGCATGGTTGTTAAACACCTAGGGCTCTGCAAACTTCTTAACAGTCAAGAGTTTAAGTCAAATCAAGAGAACAAACAAACAGAAATAACACAATGTTTGAAGAGTAAAGGCATGAATCATCATCTTTAGCTCTTTTACAGTTTAAGCCACTTAAGCTTGGAGCTCAAGAAATTACAGGCCTAAGTAGTCTTCACTTGACTTTCAATTAACCTCTTCTGCCATTTCTCATCTAGGGAAACAGAAAAACATGTTTGTAGTCTAACGAAAGCTTACTTTATGAAAAAAAATTACACAAATTTGAAAATCACGTCTAATAATCTTGCAGAATACATGAGGGTGGCAGCTGACTCAGGCCGAGCTGTACTTATTCCTCGTCGGTCTGCCTTATCTCGCCATCACTACCTGCTTAATAAGATGCAGACAAAGCCTGGTCTTCCTGGACAACAGTGAAAACCCATCATGATTTAAAAATGATTTTCTCTAATCAGGCCACATCCCATTAGCTGTGATTCCTTTCTTTTGGATTCTGATCTTTGCAAATGCTCTTGTGGAAACATTATTTAAAACAGGTGTTCCCGAGTGGGTGCCCACCTCTGGTGCAAATTATTCTTCCTTCCTCTGTCCTTCGAGTTGGAGAAGATTTGTTTATTCAGCTTTACCTAAATCTCAATTTTAAAAAGAAGGAAGAGATTCTTTTCCTTTTCATCCGACCCCCTCCCCTTTAAAAGAACAAGATGATGCTAGATTTGCCTAAAAACCATTATAGAGGCCATGCCATTCAATTTTCATTTTGGTGATGGTATATGACATCACCTAGCCTCCTTGGCACCCAAAATAATGAGGTTTTTATACCTCCCATGATAACTAGTCACCAAAAAAGGGTTCACTATTGTATCAGTCAGGGCGGGCTAGGTTGTGCTGCAGTAACAAATAAACTTGACAGTCGCGGTGGCTTCACACAACAGAAGTCAGTTTCTTCCATACATGAGTCTAATGGGGTTTACTTTGAATGTTTTTCCA
The DNA here is from genome assembly GCA_004026545.1 of Mormoops blainvillei. Classification (NCBI taxonomy): domain Eukaryota; kingdom Metazoa; phylum Chordata; class Mammalia; order Chiroptera; family Mormoopidae; genus Mormoops; species Mormoops blainvillei. The sequence goes on from PVJD01000677.1 coordinate 309,761, forward strand.
TCCAGTGATTCAGGGACCTAAGCTCTTTTCATCTGATCATAAAGCTGCCTTAATATGTCACTTCTAAGGTCGCTTCACATGAGGGGAGAGAAAGAGAAGAAACACGCTGGCTGGCAATTGCCTCAGCCTGGAAGCAACTCATTTCCTCCTGCTTCTGATTCCCTGGCCAGCAGGAGTCACCTGGCCTCAAGCTACCTGCGAGGGAGAGTGGGAAACAAGAGGAGCGCGTGGAACATTTGGTGAGTGATAGCTTCCTCTGCCTCAGGTACACGGCTGATGACATTTGGTTCTATGCTCGGCCTCATGCAGAAGAGGCCCATGGACAACGTGGAATTTTCAGGATACCGAAATCATTGCCCAGGGGCAACCTGGAGTGCAAAGTACACACATTCTGGAAATAGTATAATTACCGCCTAGCTGGCCGCCTTCCCCCATATGCCCTTTGGCAGGTCTCATAGACACTCTGAACCTCAGTGTCTTCATCTGTAAAACGGAGAGAATACCCACATAGCAAGGTAGTTGGGAGAATTAGGGTTGTTTTTTTTTTTTTAATCCTCACTCAAGGATATATTCATTAATTTTAGAGGGAGAGAGAGAGACAGAGAGACAGAGAGAGACAGAGAGACAGACATGAGTCTGTCGCCTCCAGTATGCACCCTGACCAGGGCTTGAACCTGAAACCTAAGCATGTGCCCTGATGTGGAACCAAAGCCATAACCTTTTGGTACGTGGGACAACGCTCCAAACAACTGAGCCACCGGCCAGGGCCAGTTGGGAAGATTACAAGCAATGACTGTAAAGCATCTAAGAAAGGGCCTAGCAAGTACTGCGTATTCAATTTTTGAAGTAGCAATTATTATTATTGTATTTTAGTGAGAATAATAACATGGTGATATCATTATCATTTTGCAAAATAATTAAATAGTTACATTTAATTTACCAAAAATAACGAAACCAATTTTGAAACATAAGCATCTCTGAGACTTTCTAGCTGAGTTCAGAATCAGCTTTAACCCTGCATTTAATTTACTTTTAGCAGAAAATGTAATATATCATTACCTTTAGAATTTCTCATTTCAGATGAAAAAAAATTGAGCTTTTAGAGTAATTGCAAAATTTTTAAAGGGGCCTCGGTGAAAGCAGAGAGGTGAGTTTCCATGGTAATATCTGAACAACACGAAGGGAAGGGCAGGAGGAAAGGAGAACATTTAATGAGCACGTACGTGATGTTAAGCAGCGTTCCTGGCTCTCTACATCCGGTATCTGTCTAAAACCCAGCACAGCGCTGGGAGATCAGTATGAAGGTCATGGTTTCATGGAAGAACAAATGGGCTCAAATGTAGCAAGGCTTTGCTCAGCCGAGCACATAGAAGGTGGCCGGAGTGGGACAGGACCCCGCCTGGGCCTGCCACGGGTATCCAGGTCCTCTCCACACCAGCGAGTCTGCGACAATTGCAGCACCTTGCTGCTTCTTGTGCCGGGTGTCCAGGGTTCCTCCGGCCTTTCTTGGAGCTTCTCTGGGGTGAGCATGCCAGCCTCCGCAGCCCGGGTTCCCAGCGGCTTACCAGCCTTCTCTTTCCCTCTGACGAGAGAACACATTTCCTGAGGTGCATTGCCTTGCTTACTCAAAGAGAGTTCTTCCTTGTGGCAGAAGGCCCATGACGAAAGGAGGAGAGTGTGGTGGAAGAGTGAAGCCGCCACCATGTCGATCCAGCCTGATAAGGATGAGCCGGGCGAGGTTCACCAATGGAAGCCAAGTCTCGGGGAACGTGGGATGAGGAGCGGGTGTGGGCATGGGCTCAGAGGGCCTCCCCGCAGACTGCTTATTAGTTGGAAGGGGGAAACAGTAACTACACAGTGGTGAAAAGAGATGGCACTTTGTGCAATCGGAATTAGCCTCAGCAACAAGGGACAGGTGGGTGTCACATGCCTCTGATGCGATGCACTGAGAAGGAAACACTGTCACGTACAAGCATCACCACCGGGAGTCATGTAACCTGACACTAATCATAAGGAAATGCCAGACAAACCCGCCCCAAAGAATAAACTGCAACAGTGGGCCTGTATTCTTTGAAAATGTCAGTGTAGGAAAGTCAGAAAGACTGAGGAAGATTTCGGATTGAAAGATATTACACAGACATGGCCACTGGATGGATCAGATCCTGTGTAAGGGACATTATAGGGACAATTAGCAAATATGGACTATTGGAAAATAGATTGGCTAAAAGTACCATTGTAACAATGTTACATTCCCTAAATGTAATAGTATTGTGATTGAGAATCTATTCTTTTCTTTTTTAAAAAATTGCTTTTGATTTCAATTGACCTTCAGTATTAGTTTCAGGTGTACAGCACAGTGGTTTGACATTATAAAACTTACAAAGTGGTTCCCCCAATAAATCTAGTACCCACCTGGCACTATACGTAGTTATTATAATATTGACTATAGAGAAAATTTTTATTCTTAGGAATTGAAATATTAACAAGTAAAAGGGAAGAATGATGTAACCTACTTTCAAATGGTTTCAAAAAACAAATAATTGCTTTAGAATTTGTAATCTGCATCACATACATGTATGCAGATGTATGTGTCTACATAATATATGTGTATGTATAAATCCATGTACATGTATAGGTACAGAGAGAGAGATAGAGGAGATAACTAAACAAACATGGCACACTGTTAAATATTGCTGATCCGGAGAAATATTTCTGGAGAAAGAGACTGTATTTGTAGCAATTCAATGAGCTTCAGACACTTAAACAAACCGATGTTTCTCTGAATAGCGAACAATTACATAGTGGCCGTGGGTTGTCTCCGGCAGGTCACCACAACTCTTTCTCAACTTCTTAAATAGCTGTTCATGTGGAAACTGTGCCTTCATTTTTGTGTACAGGTATGAGAAAATTGAAAGAGGACATGGCAAGGCCTCAGATTTGAATTCAGATCCGCCCACTCCCCTCCATGACCAGAAGGGATGGTTCGGGGATGTGAGGAAAAGGGGCAGCGTCCGCCTGCAGGAGCTCGCGCCCCGCCGGAAAGGCAGAGAAGGAAGACGGACAACTAACCAGACCACAGTGCAGGGCGGTCAGCTGTTAAATTCTCCCAGCTGGTGCTTCCAGGAGCCGAGCGCCACGCTAAGCCCTCTGGGGCGGGAGCTGTGCGCCGCAGAGACCAGTGCGCTGTGCCCCCCGTCCCCGCCCCCGGAACTCCCGCTGCAGCAGTCGTGGCTGCAGCAGTTACGAGCGAGCACAGTGCCATGGAAGCACAGAGCTGGGGCCTCGGGCCCAGGCCAGGGGGTAAAGCAGGCTCCCTGGGGTGTGGCTGCCGCTTCAATGGATGCTCGAGATGGAAGAACCTGGGAGATTTTGCTCATCCCCAAGGGAATCCACTGGTTGGACAAACGATAATACAGGTGTTCTCCAGGGAGTGCAGCCTGTACCATTCCCGATCGAATGAGTGTGTGAACAAGTGGATCCCACCTGTGAGGGTGAGGAGCCCAGTGGGAAGAGCTCTTCCTGGAAGTCAGATCCTGTGTTCATCCTTCCAGGTCACCAGGTAGAGCTGGCAAGTCCCAGCAAGCAAGCTGCCTGTGAGGAGAATTAGTGGTGGCGGCCTCGTGACTAACCACAGCCACGGGGGCTCCCTGGCTTCTATACTTCACCCCCAGGTGAGAAAAAATGCTTTGTTAAGAAAAACCATTCAGATAGCAACCTCGCTCTTCTCTCTCTCTCCCCGCCCCCCGCCCCCCTCCTCCGACTTTCCTAGGTTGCGCAACACTTTCTCAGGCTCCTGTTCTCACTGAGGGGAACAGAGCTGCCTTCTGGGAACTGTAGCTTGGGGTTTCGTTCTCCCCAATGTCATGCGAAACCAGCAGCCCACATGTCCTTGTCGGTGAGGAACAAGGGACCTTTGCTCCGTCCAAAGATCACAGTTGTCACAGTCACCAAACAATAAGCTTTCACTTTTACTCAGTGCTTTTATGTGACCTCATTTTATTTACAGAGTTGACTTGCACAATGTCAGAGGCCCCTGTGGATAAAATGCCTGGGCATTTCCACACTCCTTCTGGGGATGTCCCAGGAACCTGTGACAAGCCTTGGGCTAGTCCCTGGCTAGGGTCGGTGGGGGGCCGGCCTGGGCAGGGAGCCCCGCCGGCTGGTGCTCTGCCGCGGCTCGGCCAGCCACGCCAACCGGACTTGCTTCCTTGTGCTGGCCCTGCATGCTGGGGTCCCAGGTCACACTCCCCTCGGAAAATAAACCTCACAGCTGGGGGCAAAAGGAAACTTTGAAGACCACTGATCAGTTTGGATACCTTCATTAACAAATAATAATAATAAAGGCCCAGAAAGGGAAGTCATTTGCCCAAAATCACAAAGATAATTAGTGGCAGAGTAGGAGCTAAGCACCGCTCCTGGGTAGTTTTTTGGTTTCTACTCTGGGCCATGTGATAACCGGATCCGGCTAAACCATCAGGGCGAAGGAAAGACCCAATGATTAGGTCCAAGGGGGGGCGGAAATTATATAGATATAAAATATTATATAAATATATAAATTAAATTAAATTTACATTAATTAAATCTATAGATTTATATATATAAGTATAAATATATTTATATGTTTGTTTATATAAATTTAATTAATTAAAATTATATAAAATTTTATACATATATATTTAAATCCATAAAAGCTGAAGTTTCTGGCATGCCCCTTGCACCTCTACCCCGGCCACGTGCCTGTGGGATCTGAGTGCCCCGACTCTGGGGGGCACAGAAGGTCCAGTGCTGCCACCGCTCCTTCCTGGAGTCTTACTTTGCCCTCCACAAACTGATCTGGGCACCTGAGTTAGCACACAGCCATGCCACCTGGCTCTGAAGGGCTCTCCCACTCGCCCCTCCCCTAACTAACTAAAAGCCTGAGTGTGAGTTTTAACAGAAATCATGGGTGGGCACATGACCTCTTCTAATGGTCCAGTTTCTCCGAGGTACCGTCAGGATCACAGAAAGCCAGTCAGCTTCCAGGTAAGGGAATGAGGCCTCACCTACTGCCTTTGGAAGTTCCAGCTGGAAGGAAGCACCCCAGGTTCAGGGAGTTCCTTCAAGAAGGTGAACTTGGGTCTATTTTAGCTCCTTCCTGTGAAGGTGTGGTGGGCCCGCAGACCTCACCGAGGGCACAGCCACCAGAGTGACACCATGCCCGCCATCTGCATGCGTGGGACAGGGGCGGAGGCCGGGTACCAGCTGCAGTGGGATCAACAGCTCCAGGAGGCTGAAGAGACAATGATTCCTAAGTAGCCAGTGGACCTAACACACGTTTAAACCTACTTCATTCTTCTATAGAGAAAAAGTGTTGTCCTACAACTTCCTCACCTGTGACTTCTTGGGGTGGTTTTCATAGTTGGTTCTTTCCTTCCTTCCCAGTAATTTTCTCTCTGTCTCTCTCTTGCTCTAGCTCTCTTGTTCTCTTTCTCCCTTTGGCGAAACAACATCACTTCTTGCTCGATCCCTGCTGAGAGCACCAATTATACTTATTTTTTAAATGATGACAACAGTAAAATTACTGAAAACCATAAAGGGCAGTTAAGAACTAAAAGCTTGAAAAGCTCCGTGAAATCAGACTGATTTGATAGATTTCAGAGTCTGGCAACGACGTCCTCTGTCGTGGGAGCAAAACGTGATCTTTTTGTTTTAAAGAAAAAAGTAGTTTAGTTGGTGCTTCTTTGGTGATGTCTATGGGTCGTTTCCTTTCTGCAGAGACAGAGTGCTCATTTTCGTAGTCACAAAGGGAAACAAGGGCTGTCGGCTCAATTTTCACAACTCAGGGCATGTACTAATAGCCTCGGCTTCTTTTCCACTCTGGCTGCTCAGAGGAGCCGAAGATAAATAAACGTTATTGTTGTTTGCCACATTGTAAGATGATAATGGTACCGTCGGTAGTTAACCAGATATTAATAAAGAGAGCAAAGGGAATTAGACATGGAGCTTAATAAATGGGGAACGTGAGCCTATTTGCTTCACCAGGAAGCTACAGTTTCACACCCCAGGGGATCACGGCATTGCTCTGCCAAGGGGATTAACATCCCTCCCTCCCCCCAACCTGTGGTACTGGATTACTGGGGGGCACAAAGGAAAGTGCTTGACCATAGAGGCCTGTCAATCCAAGTAGGGGGTGGGCCCATGAAAAAGCTCACGAAAGCTTGGGAAGTTGATTGTAAAACTTTTTTGGGAAGTCATTTTGTAAAAGCACTTGTTCCATTCAAAATCCAAGCTAATATAACCCCAAGGAAACAAAGAAGCCCGCCCTCCTTTTCTCTCCCCCTCACTTTGTAGCACACTTGTTTCAGGCGTGCATGGGCTCTCTTGCCCAGGAGCACACCACCATGCGAGCCTAGCAGCGACTGGGGCCCACAGCAGATGGCATGGGCTCCCAAAGACTAAGCTTTAATATGAAGCAAACACTCTGGAACTTGGCTTTTGTTTTGTACATGGTTGGACTTTTTTCATGGCCGGGCAGGCAGAGAGGGGAGACAAGGGCAGCCCTGCACCCAAATAAACCATCTTGCCAAACCACAACCTCCCATGCATGAGTCCTTGAACTGCTTTCCTTAAGATCCCATGGAAGAGCCTGATTTCCACCAATAATAATGTTGAGCAAATAAACAAACGGTGTAACCTGTCAAATATTCCACAGGTACCATAGATTAGAGTTGCCCAAGCCTCCCGTTCGGCTTCAGGTATATGTGTATGTGTACACGCATACGTGGTAAATATGGACACGTTCAGGTTCTACAGAGTTCTCTTTCTTAAGCTTAAGTCCCAAGTGCCCTACTATGTCATTTTCAGGCTCAATGACCTTCACCCACTCTCTTCCCTTCTCTGGGCCTCACTTAGCTCATTTGCAGTGTATTTTAACTAAAAAGGAAAAAGGAAAGGCCATGTCTCCAATTCAAGAATGAACCAGGTCCCAGGTCGAATCTGCTTCGGAAACTGAGGGTCTTCACAGGATGAATGTGGAGGGAAGGACAGAAAGCCCAGAGCACCCCCATCCTAGAAACCCAATGCTGAATCCCACCCGGCCAACCTTTTTATCTGAACCTGGAGATTAAAAGGGTGAAACTTTGTGAAGACACTTTATAAACTTAAACCATGTGTAAATTGTCTGTATTTTCATTACCAATTACCAAGCATGGTAATGATTGAGTTAATTCCGGCATTAAGCTGGTAAGGCACTTACCTAAGGCAGCCAAGTCCTTATAAAGTCCAAGGAATTGGGTTTCCAATTCGGTGCTTTCTCTGCCAGATTACACAGCATTTCAAATACGAAAATGAATTCTACAGATGAGAAGCAGTCATTCACCCGTGAGCTGGGCTCTCATCTGTCCCTGTGCACCTGTCGGGAAGAGATCCAATGGAATGTCCCCACTTACCTGAGATAAAGGGCAGCACACTTAGAACTATGCCACCAGGTACTCTGCCCTTGGGCCCCCGCAGCAGACAGCTGCGTTAGGGTGGAAGACACTCCAAACTCTGAATTAGAGGCAAACCTTTGTTTTCATTCCAGTAGAGCCAAAGAAAACAAGCTCAAGATAAAGCAATTTAATCAGAGTATGCAAATCACTTCTGTGTGTTACAGGTTGTGCCTTATTCACAGGAGAGGAGGACACATCTCAGAAAAGGGGGATATGACAACAAAGCGAACAGTCTGCACCCCACCTCAGTGGTGTAGGGGGAAGGGCGGTGAGGGGCAACGGACCACAGTCGCGTGGCCGTGGTTGCCACAGTGCAACACCATTCCCCATACTTAGCTCAAGAGGCGCCTTTGGTTAAGCCGTATCTCTGGAATGGCAGAAAAGTGAATATATACATTGCAAACAATACATTATTTTTGTACATTTATTTTTAACATGCATACATTAACGTATCCTTTTCATGGACAGTTTCCTGAGATTTGACAAGTGCCTGGAGTGGAGGAGCCACCACCGCGATCAGGACGCGAAAGAGCTCCATCTGCACACAAGTGCTTTGTGTTCAAAGACTCTACCTACCCTGTAACCATGGTCACCGCTATCAGATCTTCATCCGTATAGCTTTGACATCTACACAATGGCATATGAGTGGAAGTCTGGCTCCGCTCACTTGCATAATGTGTCATGTGTCTTAGAGTCATCCACGTAGCTGTGTGTATCAGTAATATTTTCCTTTCTGTGACCTTGTGGCATTCTATAGTATGGATGTACCAGTGTATGGTCAGTAAAGGACATGTGGGTTGTTTCCAGGTTTGGGGATTACTAACGAAACTGCTATAAACATTAACTTTCAAGTTTTTGTATGACATAACTTTACTTACTTCCATGAATAAATACCTAGGAATAGGAGTGCTATGGATCATATGATAAATATGCATTTAACTTTTTAAGACATTGCCAAACTGTTATGCACAGTGACTGGGCCGGTTTGTATTCCCATCTGCAATGTATGGGAGAGCCTCACCAACACTTAGTATTGTCAGGTGTTATTACTATTACTATGTTTATTCCAATTCTAATCAGTTTTGAATGGCATGCCATTGTGGCTTGAATTTGCATTCTTCTCATGACGAACCGTACTGAGCATCTTTTCAAGTGCTTACTTGCCATATTTTTCTTCAGTGAAATGTACAAACCTTTTGCCCAATTTTAAATGAGTTGTTTTCTTATCACTGAGTTCACAAAATGATTTCTAAGCTTAAAATTTTTATTAAGTAAAAGGCAAAGAGCCAAGATTATTATCAGCAGAATTTGGATTAATGATAGCAACAGAAAGCTTGATTCCTAAGAAGCCCAAATATTTACAGTTCTAGAACAGTGCTTCTCAAAGTTCAGCATCTAAACAAATTATCTGGGGGTCTTGTTAACAGTGTTGGTTGTGAGTGAGCAGGTCTGGATGGAACCTGGGAACCTGTATTTCTAATAAGTTCCCAGGCACTGCTGCCACTGGTATCTGCATCACGTTTTGACTCACAAGAGCCTAGAAGATCCTGGCTCAAATTCCCTTGTATAAACCTAAAGCTGGCCCACACTCAATAGATAAGTAAATCTTAGGGTTTTCTTTCAGAAGAAAAATAAACATGAAATTAAAAAATACATCCAGATATTTACATCTTTCCCTGAAGACATAATACCTATCAGTAGACCTTGAATAGATATGTCATGAGTCTCTGTACCAAATAGCCATCCAAAAATTATGCTATCACATCATTTAATTTTACTACTAAAGAACATAGGGAGATATTCCCATTGAAGCCAGGGAAGAAATAGTTCTCTATGTCCCTTGTTAGAATTCAGGTTTTTTGCCCCCCAAATACTTCGATGTACTTGCTGGTTACAGTCAAAATGTTCTGTATTTCCCACATAAACAGTGATGTTCAGTCAGTAGTAGTGCCGAGGTATCGTAGTACCTTATTTAAAAAGCCTCATCCACAGAGGGGAGGAATTGGGGGGTACTCCCTAAATATTACCTAAAGTTGCATCGGATATAAAGTAGAAAAACAGTTTATCATGCAAGTCTCTCGAAACCTGGAATTTCTGTTGCTTTTATGATTTTTTAAAAAATCAGAATCCTACGAGGCCAGAGAAGTCAATCATCTATGACTTCGGCAAGTACAGACACTTTTTGTTTTTAAGGGAGGAAACAAGATGAGCCATTGAAATTCAGAAAAAAAATAATAGAACTTCTGTTCTCATTCCTCTTTTAAAAAAATTCCATTTGACCAATGCTGACTATGTTAGTTGACACACAGCTTTTCATTCAGTCTGTACATCGTAAAGTAGGTAATAAAAAATTCCACTTTGGCCCTGGCTGGTGTAGTTCACCGCATTGAGCGTTGGCCTGCGAACCAAAGAGTCGCCAGTTCGATACCCCAGTCAGAGCACACACTGGGGTTGCTGACCAGGTCCCCAGTAGGGGGCGCGCGAGAGGTAACCACACATTGGTATTTCTCTCCCTCTCTTTCTTCCTCCCTTCCCCTCTGTCTAAAAATAAAATAAATAAAATCTTTTTAAAATTTTCTACTTTGAACATACGTTTGAAATCTCTGAGAGCTACTTTCAAGGAGATGCCAAGGAAGCAGTTAGACTGTTGATGCCAATCACAAGAGAAGGAGGGCTAGCCCCACAAACCAACACGGTGTCAGAATATAGAAGTGGACAGCATCACACCAGTGACCGAAAGATGGGTACGTGGGAGGGAATTCTAGCTTTTAGAATTTTATGGAGAAGGAGGAACAAACAAAGAAGCCCAAGAAGACAAGAGCCAAGAATGTCAAGAGAAGCAGGCATCTGCCCAGAAGCAAATGGCACTTCAGAAAGTAGCAGACAGAGTGTCCAGGAAGTCTGGTTAACCACATTAGATGCTGATGGAGGGTTTACTACAATGAGACAGAAGATGCCACTTGATTTTGTTGCAGGGACAGACAGCACGGCTGACCACAGCTATACAGTGGTAATCTCAAAAGGCCACAATGCAAAGGGCAAGTACATCGTATTCATGCCAAGGAGGGAAGTCTTACTGTACACAAAAGTTCATCTCATTTGACATAAAGAAATACAGGCAAGCTTTACATGAATTTTCTGAAAGTCCAAGAAATGCAAAAGATGACAAGCAAAAACATGTTTTAATTTTGTCGCCAATAATTCCGTCATCTGAAGACAAGTCCTGTAATAATGTTGTGTGTCTAACTCCTGTGATTTCTCACTTGGTAGGCTTTCATTCAATTTGTTTCATGTAATTGCAATTATATTTTTGCATTGTTTTTTCACTTCATTTTTGAACACACAAGTTTTAAGTGCGTTGTAAGCATAGTACACCATGAAGCGGGCATACTATGTCGGTATTTATCCCATCAAATAGTTTCCAATGTGAAGGTTATAAATAAAGCTGAAATGAGCATCTTCCCTTAGAAAGCTTCTCCCCAATTATTTTGGATTATATTCTTACAAATGAATACCCATAGAGAACCTTCTTGGTTAAACTTTAAGAACACCTTCAATCTCGGAGGACCTACTTTACAGGAGAATTTGTGTGTGCAGTGGAATGGAGAGAAGGACCCAAGGAGACCCAAAGCAAGATCAGAAACTCCTGGCAGCTTTAATTAGGCAACTTCGATGGACACAGCTTCTAATTTCCTGTCTTACAACTCAGAACATTCTTTTTCCACCCCTTCCTCCAAGGACCTATAGCTTTGCTAATACTGAGCAGTAGAACATCATCACTGACCAAAGAAGGAGGTTGGGGGCAGAGAGAGAAACTGGAAGGGAAAGAAAGGGGAAGGGAGGGGAGGGGGGAAGAAAAAGAGAGAAGAGATCATTTGCTACTGCTAACTTCAAGAAAGCCTTTGACTCTTGTATGAACATATTTTTCTCCAAATATTGGCATAGTCACAAGCTGAGTCATAGGCATAGTGGACACTTAACAATTTTAGCTTTGCTGGTGCCCAGCCTCCTCTCCCTACTATGTCCCCATCTCCCATTATGGACACCGCTGTCAGCAGGTGCCCCGGTGAGGAGAGCCTATCCCTCACTTGAGGCGGAAAGGCGGACATGGCTCTTCTTACCCCAGACTGGGTTAGCAGGGGGAGGGCCCATGGATTGGGTTCAGCAAGTCGACAAACAACTCTGAGGTTTGGATCTTGAAAGAGTGATATTGCCACGTGGGCACGGATGTCATTGTCATCCCCATGGCGACCTGAGCAGAACAGCCCCCACCTCTGCTGGGACCCGTGCTGCAGCCTTTGATGGTCAACTCCTTCCGGAGCGTCTCTGTTTTTAAGTCTTGTCGCCTTGCCTCTCTGAGGCCCGATAAGCCTTCAGTAAGCTCTCCTTCCGATGTTTGTAAAGAATGGCCTACCAGGGCCCAGTGGGAAGAGCCGGGCTATACTTAGAATTTTGGGGCTCATCTTTAGAGCAAGGGGAAGCTACTTTGGGTAAGAACTGTTTCAGCACGAGACTGGCTGTTCCAGGGGTGGTGGAGGACTAGAGAGTAAACGGGAGTGAGGGAGAAGAGAGCGTCGGTCAGAGCAAGAAGCACGATGCCCACAGCAACGCCCCCAATCCCCGACGGTCACGCCGGGGCTGAACGCAGTGTCACTTCAGCATTATAAGAGGCTCTGGACGCCAGGGATGTAAAGAGCAGGGAATGAGGGGCTGCCGCTGTAGGTGTCTGAAAGTAATTGCAAGGACGGACGGAGGAGGGTGTCAGGAGAGACCAGTTATGCCGTTCCTCCATAGACTCTGGAGCCGTGGTTTGTCCAATTCATGGGGCCACAAAGAATGAACAATCTGACAGCATCTGCTCTTCTGACGGCCCCTGACCCCTCGGTGCTCATCTCCAACGTGTTAGACAGAAGAAGGCCACCATGGCATAGGGCCTTCTTCTCGCCCAGCTTCAACAAGAGTTTCCTAAACCTCACTGAGAAGCTTCTCCTGCCAGTCTGGGTAAAAATGTAGCTCCCCAGCTCAGGATCCCCAGGGACCCTGATTCCCAGGGTCGGGGTGGAACCTGAGAATGAAGTTCTGCCATATGATTTTTCTCATCAAGTAAGTTTGAAAAACACCACGGTAAAGTCTCTTACCAGAGGAAGGTATGACACAGACGTCGAGCAGGGGTTTTCCCGGTCACCGACCGTATCAGTGATTCTCGATTTTGCACTCGCCAGAATTTCCCAGAGGGCTGGTAAAAATACAGATTTCTGGTTCTACCCCCAGAGGTTCTGATTTAGAAGGCCTTGCCACCTGAGAATGTGTATTTCTAACCAGTTTTCAGAAGATGCGGAAGCTGATGGCCCTGGGCCACATTTTCAGAACTATTGACTTAGAAGGAGCCCAGTGCCCACAGGTGTTCAATCATTGGAGTCAGGCCTTGGTAATTATCAGCCACCAGCCCCTTGAAGAAAGCCGCCCTCCCAACCAACATGTCACATGTGGTTCCATGTGCTCTCTCATTCTGGGAACCAGGAGGAAGGAACTTCGGGTGGGAGAAGAGAAATAAAGCTGGTGGAAATTCATCATGCCTGAGAAAGCTTCCCCTCTGATAAGGTTAATCTGCCCACATTTCATTGGCTAAAGCACAGAGCAGGACAGGGGATCCTCTACCAGATTTACACACCCTGAGGCATCAGAGGCCAAGTCCCCTCCCCAAGATTTTGGAAGATGAAACCTGGAAGTCTCAGGGTGGTCCTCAAGTACTCAGAGATCCAACCCAAAGCCTAACCTCTCCGGATTGAACAATGAGCAAAGTAGGAGGTGGAAGGGACATGGACACCCATTCAGAGGCGATATTTCTGCAGTAGAGCCTTGGGAGGCCCAGGGCGGAGTCAAAGCAAGGTCCCTGAGGCAGAAGCCCTAGGGCCTTGGGACACATCCCTGCAAGTTGGGGAGAGGACAGTTGAGATGTGGGACCTCATGCTGGAAGTGGAGCCAGAGGGGGATACTGGGGAGTGTTGACAGAACGAAGCCAGAGCTCCCCTTTCCACTCGGCCATGCCCTGGGGGCGCCAACATGCAGAGAGCAAGGGCCACAGAATGCAGTGCACAGGATTTCCACTAGGGAGAACCTTTCAAGCAGCTGGTTTTCACAAAATCACTTTCAAAACTCATTCTACTCCAATGAGCAGGTACTATTATACTAACTACTTTGTCCCTTACAGACTAGGAAACGGGGGCACAGAAAAGCCAAGGATCCTGGCAATGTCACAGGGCGAGCTCTCTGTGGAGCCACATTCCAAGGCCGGGTCACCTGACCGCAGAGGGGACAGGCCCAACCTCTGCGTGCCCCTGCGTCTCCTTAGCAGGATACTTATTTCTTGACCATCTGCTGCCTTCAAGTCACTATTTTAGCCACCTGGGGTGGGAACCACAGAAGGGGGATGATATACAATAAAAAAGATAATCTCTTTGCCTAGAAAAAGCTTCTAATCTGGTAGGATGGGCAGCCCTGTCATAGCCGGCTCTGAAACCAGGCAAGCTGCACATATAAGTGTCTAGGTCCAGCTAGGGGAAATGGGGGTGCGGAAGAGAGAACCGTGAAAGTAGACAGCACGTCTTGGACGTGGGGATAGAGGGGGTCTTTAATCTGGGCCCTCAATATGCTGCAAACAAGCTAGGTAGATAAATAAATATAAATAAATAAACAGATAGATAAATAAATAAGTCCCTTCAAGGCCGGTTCCTGAAAGAGAGTATCTGGAGGAAGCTGCAGCTGACTCCGAGGCTCTGGCCTCATTTTTTCAGCTTCTCCTTGGCTTGGCATCCCTCTCTGGTTCCCACCATCGCCATCCTGCCAGCCTCGGGGAATAGTAATCTTTTTCACACACACTGGCCCAGACAGAAAAGACCTTTCCATTAGCTCCTCCACTGTACAGCTGAGGTGAGGCTGGAATTAGAAATAATGAAAATCAATAGGCCTCTTACTAAATGCTCAGGAGAAGAAACAAGAAAATAAACAGTCTTATAATATCAAAACTTGGTCCAAAAGGCTGCGCCATCTCGTACAGAGCCCTTGGGGAAAAAACTTCATGCCTCGCTTCTCCTCCTGGTCCCTGGGCTTAGCAGACACTGTTTTCATCCCTACTTGTTATCCGGACTCCTCAGAGTCTGGACGAGGAGATGAGGAATCACCGTCCTTGGGTCTGGTGCCTGCCCTCTCGGGTCCAGCCTCCTTTATTCTGTGTCACTTCTCCTCCAAGTAATTGGAAGTGATTCACTTTCCTCTCTGGCCTTTCATTTCTTTATGGACTTTCAAAGAATAACATGGCTGCCTCATCTGAAATCAAGTCTGGGGGCTGCCATCAATTAACTGCATAAATTGGATCTAGACATTGAACCGTTCCAAGTTTCTGCTGGTAAAATTAAGGGTTTGAATTAGTAGTTAGCCTAGTCCCATATCTGATCTCTCTATAATTCTAGGGCCACCCATGGGCATGAATCAAGTTACTCACAGCATATGTTTTGCATCAGCAGTAATACATTAAGGGAAATTGCCTGAGCCTGAAAGATCAGGTCGAAAAGGCGGGCCCATGTCCCTAAGCTCAAAGCTCCTTTTGACTTTAAAGAACAAGCCCGAGTGAGCAGGACCCGGGCTCCTGGATTCTAAATTTCTATATATACATAGGATTTCAAGTACATTACATACGACTAAGGGAATCCAGGTGCCTTCTCCATCTGTGGCAAGCTCAGCTGCATGTAAAAATAGCATGGCTGGTACAGACCGAGACGCCTGGTCTTCAGCTTCTCCCTCAGGTCTCAGTGTCCAGGCTCTGAGCCATCAGAAATGACCAGCGGGATTCAAGCTGGCCTCATGGCATCCAGCACCTTCCCAGGAACTACACTCCATGGCCGAGGGTCCTTCACCAATGGGCAGTCCCTACCTGTGTGCAAATGACTCTTAGCCACTGGTAGTTCAAGTTTCTTTTTACACGTGAAGTTGTGCACAGAATTTTAATATGACGATGATCATGACAAGGCTCACGGTCAAAGAGGAAAAGAGCTCCCAGTGGGAATTTTAAAGTGCTTGAGGTGACTCCACTGATATCACCGATATCGGTTACTGTGTCGAAGGTCCCATGATGTGCTGGAGGCTTTTCACCACCAAGGAGCCTAGAACATTAGATGCTTCCCCTTTGCCAGGAGGTCTGGGAGGACCAGACCTGGAAGATACAGGCTTAACAGAACCAAGATGGAAATGCCTCCCAGTGAGAGTACAGGAGAGATCAAGACTTGGAACCCTGATTTAATACAGAATCAAAATTAGGAAGCCAGGAGGGCAGGAACCAACCCTCGGGCCTCGGAACAAAACCAAGGAATCCGAAAGGTAGGAAAAGAAGAGAGCTAGACTACTGAATGAGAGAGATGAACAGGTTGTTCTGGGCAAATTCCAGAAAAAAAAAACTTCATTGTATGAGTTTGGCGATTAGGTGGCCTTTTAACATCCTAGTGTTGTACATGGCCCTCACTTAAGCTCCTATAAGCTGACCCAACCTGCAAAAGAAAAAGACAATGGATGTATTTTCTGAGCTTTGTGATGTCATTGGCTTCCAACTGAGCTTTGTTTCTACCCTCCGACTTCCTGGAGCATTAGTTACATGCTGCTGAGTAACAAATTACAACAACTTTAGCAGCTTATAACACCACACATGTATTATATCACAGTCTCTGCGGATTAGGAAGCCAGACCTGAATTTGTTGGGCTCTCTGCTTCAGAGTCTTATCTAAAAGCCGCAATCAAGGTTGGCAAGGGCTGAGGCCTCACTTTAAGGTTCGGCTGGAGAAAGACCCCCTTCCAGGACCACGGGACTATTGGTGGCATCCATTTCTTGCAGGCTGTAAGACTGACTGTCATTTAGAAGGGTCCTTCAGTTCCTTGTCTTCCTCCACGGGAAAGCTCACAATATGCATGGCTTTCTCATAACCAGCAAGGGAGAGTGTCCTAGCCCAACAATGTCACAATCTCATGTCATATAATTGTGCACACGCAGTCACATCTATCTATCATCTTTGCCACATCCTAGTAGTTTGATGCAGGTTAGAGGACACAGCCACCCTCAGCAAAGGGAATTAGTAACATCACAAAGACTAGGAAGCAGAGATCATGGGAGCTGCGTCTGTCGCACATAAATAAAGATGTTTGTTGGCGGTGGATCTCAAAGCTACTCTTCTATTCTCTGGAAGAAATTAAACAGGGACAGCATGTGACATAGTTAAGTACAGCCTCTGGGACCAGACAATGGGGCTTGCTAAGGCGTGACAGAGTTGATGGGACAAGGTGGTTTCTCCTGTCTGTTGCCTCATAGCTGAATTTCCATTCCTAGGAACAAAGCCTTTCTTTTCCCAAATAGACAGGATCCATGAACTAGGTGAAAGGGGGTGGAAATTTTAGCAAGGAAAATTGTTAGGATGTACACCCGGGTCCCCTAAAACTACCGCACAAGTTGAGGCAGAGCTTGGTAAGGAAGGCTTGTGGATGAGGCTTAAGGGATTTGGTTGATTTGATACGAGTCAGCAGCAAGAAGTGGCTGCCAGAAATAGCAAAGGCTATGTTAGCCTCTGTGTAATTAGTCCAGATGGAGGATCAGCCTGGAGGAGATGGCCCCATCTCCCTTGCGGTGCTGTGTCCACCCTTGCAGCCTGACGCCAATCCCCTACCCCACATTCTAAGAGATGCAAAGCGAAGCACCTGCCAAGGAGAGTCCCCAGGAGGCTCAGGGGGCTGAACCACGGAAGAGAGCGAAACGATGGGGACAGGAACGTTTCATCTGTAAAGGCAAGCCCCTGAAGTGGGTAGTGGCATTGTTTTAAAACTCTAGAGGGCTATCTTACAGATATATTTGAATTTTTATCTGAACCCAAGGAACAGGACCGGTACCCACAAAGGAATCCCTAGAGGATCAGATTTGCGCTCAGGGCGACAAAAACCTCCCAGTAGGCAGAGCCGCTGCAGTGAAGGATAGATACGTACCGCTGCAGGGCTTCATCGGGTCATTCAGTTACTCAACAAACAGTTATTAGTTCCTACTGACTGCCAAGCACCAAACTATACAAAAGGTGCATTCCACCAAAGAAGGTGCATTCCCCGTCTTCAAGGCGCGTCTCTTGAATAAGACAAGGGTACACCCAATTTCAATGACAGCCTGGAAGTAACCAACAAGCCCCAAGCCTCGGGCGCTTATCTTTTGCTCATGTCACATGTGGCTCCATGTGCGCTCTCATTCTGGGAACCAGGAGGAAGGAACTTCGGGTGGGAGAAGAGAAATAAAGAGAAATAAGGTGGAAATTCGTCATGCCTGAGAAAGCTCCCCCTCCGATAAGGTTAATCTGCTCACATTTCATTGGCTAAAGCATGTCACGTGGCCAGTCCCAAGCTGAAAGGACAGAGAGGTGCAGAGCTGCCACAGGGGGGCGCTGCACAGCAGTAGGTAAGGATGAAGGACCGTCAGAGAAGCAAGAGCGAATAACTGAAAATAACGTAGTTTCCCGTAATACTCTGGGAGACATCCTGTGGGAGAAGGGAGTACAGGACTTTGTGAAAGATGTAACCCTTCGGAAGAGGTTTCTTGGACGGAGAAGACCACTGTCTTGACAGTCGTAGGCCAACCACCGTCCCTTTCAAAAATCATTCTTGATCCACACATCCTGGGGTGGGCAACAGTAGGTTTACAGATGTAATGCAAATAAATAACATAACACTTCATAAATAATAATACAAGAATAAACTCTGTGTTGTGCACACTCACCACTGTAAACCCACTTTTGCTCATGGCTGTATACTGATTAACAGGATAGTGCATTTCAGTGTAAAGGTTTGTAAATTAGTTAGCTCTGATCTAAGTGGGAAGGCTTTCTGGCTTGCCTGGAAAGAGAAGCAGAAAATAATAGAGAAACTTTCCACCTGGGGAGGGAAATCTATAGACATTTTAATAAGGTAAATGAAATTTAACAGTTGAAAAATTACAATTGTAAAGAACTAGGTTAATCCAGGAAAGAAAGAAAGAGAATCGAGAGAAAAATACAAGAAATTGAATTTAAGTAAGGGACCTGGGAGGACCCTCTCAGTGGCTGTTCTCCTTGAGGAATAATAAATGAAAGATGGACTGTCATTTTGGGTTGGAAAGGCCTAAATTATGCTTCTCCTCGTGCTCCCCTCCTCAAGAAAAGAATTTATTTAATCAATCCATGAAAATTTCACAGACGGAGGGGGGAAAGCAGGCTGATTACGGCTGGCGTATTTGTTTGTTTTTAAGAAATCCTTAACTGCCTGGGGCACCGTGAGCAACGCCATTCCCAATAGGATAAAAGAAAAATGGTCCCCTTTTTCCTAAGCGTAGCTGGAGAACCAAGGGACGTTGGGTGAGGCAGAAGCGGGCGCTTAGCCTAAAATACTTCATTGCTCCCATTGCAGGTCCTTTAATTTTTAATACACTTTATATCTGAGTTCAGAGAGGTTTTGTTTTTGTTAACCTACTGGTTCAACGTCGCTCTGTTAAAACTTTTGGAATTAATACGCTAAATGCCAACTGCACCAGGCAGTGGCCAGGAGGTGAACGCGTTTCCAGTAATTTCCTACTTGAACACCACCTCGCTCTCCTCAGAGGGAAAGAGCAGTTTCAATATTTTCAAAGTAGTGAGGCGGCGGTAAGAAAATCAGTGCAGCTTTTCTCGGTAAAGCTGCCCCTGGGGCCCTGGCTTTAAGTCGCGCCATCAGGGGTGACTCTGGTGCGTTCCTGTCCTTCTGGGTGTGCGAAGTCACCGTTGTCCGAGGCAAAGCCTGGTGAAGGGCCGTTAGGAGGCCGCTTTAGAGGGCCCTGTGGCCACAACCTGCCTGCACTGTCACCTTGGCTAATAGCCACAGTGAGAATTTACTGAGCATCCACTATGTTCCACAGATGGTTCTCAGCTAAGCTTTTACATGTATTGACTCACATCATCCTTATAACCACATTATTAAGATAGGCATTATCATTCTTCCCATTTTATAGATAAGAAAACGGAGGCACAGGAACTTGACCCCATAGTTAAACATCTTCCATAAATCAAGAACAAAAAGATAACACAACGCAGAAGTGGACAAAAGATCTAAACAGGCATTTCATAAAAGAGTATATCCAAGTGGTCTTTAAGCATAGGAAAATGTGCTTTATTTCATTTGTACAAGAGTCCAAATCAAAACCAAGTGACACACCACTACATACTTCACAGAGCGCCCAAAATTAAACGCACGCTGCTTCCCATCGCTGGGGTAGAGGCAGAGCCATGGGAGCTCCCACACTACCGGGGGGAGTGAGCCGGTTTAACCTCTCTGGAAAACACTTAGGTATTAGCCACTCAAGCCGGGCATTTGCAAGTCCTGCGAAGCGACGATCCCACTCCCAAGGGTAGAGGGGACGTAAGTATCCGCACTTGGGCACCAGAAAACACGCATAAGGGGGCCCCCAGAAGCATGGCTTGAGAAGACCCTAAGCTAGGAACAACCCAAATGCCATCAACGGGAGGATGCCCGAGGACATCCAGTGCACGCAGACAACAGAATGCCCTTCACGACAGCAATGAACTTCAGCTCCGTGCAGTGAGTGGCTGAATTTCATAAACAACGCCAGATGAAAGGACTGAGCACAGAATACCACGGTGTGATTGGATTTAAATAATGTAACAAAGTTTGCAAAATTACATTAATTTATAATAAATATTGACACTTGATCACTTTAAATATAAAATGCTATTTTTTTCATTTAAGAGCTACATTGAGCTTCAATGCACTCTGTGAAATATGTATATTAACTACTATAAAGGAGAAAAAAAACTATATTTAGTTAGTGCCTCTGAGTGTCATTGTAAATGCTTTCATATGAAAAGTGTATCACAACTGGGGAGAGAGAGGCTTCTCTGAGCTTTGGCTCTATTTTAAATCTGGAATCAAACCAAGGCTTAGAAAGGACAAGGCAGCACTGTCAGTTTTCAAGGACAACAGGGCCACACTCTAGAGGACTTCAGTGGGGACTCCAAGGGGAGAGAGCTGCTAGAAAAACCACACGGGGCTTGAAGCAGAGAGTTCAGGGTAGAACGTGAGAGGGTGAGAACCACAGTCCAAATGCCCTTTGACCTTCCTCATACACAGAAGACGAAGCTCCTGATAGCTGTCAGACTGAATGGCAACTTTCCTGTTCTTGCACGTCTGTGAGCTCCTCCAGGTAAGACATTCGATTTTATTAAATTTCATAAAATAAATATTTTTATATATTCAATGTATTTTCATAAACCTTTGCCCATGTACCTGCCACAGGGTACCTGGCAGGAGACTGAGCCTCCCAGTATCCTTGAGTAAGGCCTAAAAATAGAAAACCAGCAAGACCTGCTCACGACAGCATCAGTCATCCTTAGTCCCAGCCGGCCTAACATCAGAGGGCGTGCCCCCCGTTTCCCATTGCCGCGAAGCATTCCCGCAAGCAGCAGGGTCAAATAACTTGAACAAGGTGGCCGCTTCAGGCCTGCAATATTGCAACTCTTGCAACACTGATATGTGTGACTTGGGACGAAGCTGGACGAGGTGAGAACTAAAAGCCATGTGTTGTCTAGAGCAGTTTCCCCAACACAACAAAGGGACGGTGAGGCTCGTTTGTGGAATTACATTCATCATGCCTACCTTACCTAAGTCAAGGAAGCCTTTCCCCTCTGTGATGTCATCATGTCCCCAGGGCCAACCTCTCCATCTGATGTCATAAGGTCCTGAGGTACTCTCAGGTCCTCTCCAAAATGTGTTCTTTTCTTCTGAAATCAGAAGAAAAATGAGCTTCTAGGTCTCAGAAAATATTTAAATAAATAACAATATGTTCATGTTTATGGCAATGCAGTCCTGATACGAAGTTTTCAGTTAATTTATTTATTTTGGTGAAGGACAGTTTCCACAAAGGCAACTGTTATCACTCCGCCCAGTAGACTGGAGTCATGAAGGGGGTAAAAATCCTGTTTTCAGAAAAACATCAAGCCATCTACTAATCATACATGGCTGGTCCGTTGTCAAGGATGCACAGGTAAAGTTGGGGGCATCAGGCCAGCCTGGTGGGGGGAGGCACGTGATGGGGGAGCTGAGCTGGGGGGAACCACAGTCTTTCAGAATCCACATATTTTGGGGGTATGAGCCTCATTTTCTCTCTCACAAGTCTACTGCTCTAGCTAATTAGCAAATCAAAAGAAACAGAATTCTAGACCTCAGCGTCATCAAATTAGGGGAATTATTTGAAGATACCACTTTCACACAGTGTCATCATGCTCTCTTTGTTTTGGTCAAAATAGTAAAAACTGGTTTTCAAACCCAACTCCCTCCCCTGTACCCATACAGTTCTATGGACAGTGGTATTTCACGTCTGCTCTCATCAGTTTTACCCACGATCCCGTCTGTGAAGACAGGTAGCACAATTACGATTCGACGAGACACATCAAGCTTCCATACAACAAGGGCCTTTTAAAAATGCACTTGACTTTTCAGGTGATTCAGCAGGAAGAGCCATTAGCGCACCATCTGAATCAGGACTTGGAAAGTTTATTAAAATTCGATTTTTAACCTGATCCCAATTTCCTCTGCTTATAAAAAAAATCCCACTGGACTGCTTAATATTCATGCTCTTAACTTGAAAGATTCAAACAGTGATTATGAGAGGAAACGCTTTACAGGGCAGCCCCAGAGATAAAATCACATTGAGCCCAGGCAGGTAGAGGGACTGTGGAGTCCAGACATCTGTCCAAGGAGAAGACTCTCCTCTTCACTCTCTTCCCACTTCCCCTTCTCCTGATCTCCCCATTCCATCACATACCTAAAAAGCCAACCAGAAATAACAAAAGACAACACAAGCCAACCATTCAATTACAGAGATCACTGCAGTAGAAGTTTAGTTTTCACTTGGCTAAATTCCCTCCTACTCTGGTGCCCTAATTACTCCCCCTCAAGGAGGCCATGGCTTTAAACTTCTGTGCTTTTGTTTTGGTAAAATGAAGAAATCATGGTTTCTGAGAAGGTTGGTGCAAGGACAAAATGTGCAACTCGTGTAATTCATTTTGCACCGTACCTGGCACAAAAGCCCCAAATGTCTCTCAGCTGGTGTTATGACTCATTGTTGACCAAACTCATAGGTCAGTGGCTTTGTTTCCATTTCACTCTTTCAGCCTTTATCTTCTGCAGAACAGGATTTACAACTTAACTGATGTCAGGGAGTTTGGGGGGTAAGTAATAGGTTATGGGTGTTCGTGTTGTTTCCCCTTGACATCTGATATTCTGCACTCTTAGGGCGCACCGGCAGTGTCTTAATTTTCAGGGTATGTGGCATAGTGTTGAACACAGGCTAGGTGCCCAATGAAGACTTTGTATGTTAGCACAGAAGTGGCCCGGAGGTCATCTACTAAAACCCTCTCATTTTCCAGTTGGTGACACTGAGTAAGAGGGTCTCAGGCAACACACTGAAGAGTGACGGCCACATTTCCGGTTGACTCCCACCCTGACTCCGGTGAGGCCCCTTTCTGAAACAGAAACACATCTGACTGAAACCATGATTCCTTGGGGGAAGTTCAGTTTAGGAGACTTTTTTTTTTTTTTGAGAGTATACTATGTTCTAGACACCATGCAAGATTGCAGGAGAGATAACTAAATTATGGCACCCAAGCTCAAAGCCCTTCTCATCTGGTGGGGAAGACAAACCTCTAGGCAGGTATTTTTCAATGAAGTGTTCATGTTATAATGGAGCTGAGATTTGATGATATGTAAATACCTGTCAGGAAATCGAACTCATGCCACAAGAGGTCAAGAGGTTAGGAGAAATGACATAAAACTAAATAAGAACAAAAAAGCCAATTAATACTGTCTTATTTATCTAAGCATAAGAACCCTGATTATTGATCAATGAATGTTGGGTGAAATTAAAGAACAAGAAAAGCTAAAATTCCAGTCTTCAAATTATTATCACCTGCCAGATCTGCCTGGAGTCACTTTTTGCACATGAAGCTTCTAACAGAGACTCAGGGCTGCGACCTGGGTTCTAGTTCCTTTTTAGGACGGGGAGTCCGCAAGTAAGCAGATCGGTTAACCTGCCTTTCATTCCACGGGTGCAAATTGCACCGCCGGCCTCCCTTTGCATCTGGCAAATGAGTCGTGAGACTTATACTATGGGCACAAACGCACTTTGAACTCTCACGGAAAAGTAATCAAAGCAAGTTAGAGCATCAAAGCCTCTCCCTGTCTTGGAGAACTCATGACCTGCATTAGACTTAGCTACTGGTAGGAGCTTCAGGGCACCAGTAACTGACAAGGGTTTAACTTAGACTACCATTTCCCCGGGAACAACCGCATACAAGATTTTACATGACTTCATAGAATGAAAAGCACTTCTTTTAACGCTAATGCAAATTTAAATGCCGTGACTTTTCAAAGCGGGCTTTAAATTGACTTTTAAAAATTCATGTATACACACATATATAAAATTCATATATATGTCTTAAAAATAGGCATGTCAATAGTAGTCTGGCTCAAAGAAAGAGCTAGCCAGAATCATTAAAACCCCTAAAAGCTTATTTTCCGAAATAAGGCTTGGTCTTGGCCTCACTGATGTTTCCGCCGCTGGCTTCATCAGATAACCAGAAAATGCTGGTCATTGCTTGGATTTCTAAAAGGGCAGCCAGTTGCATCACATGAGTGAAGAGGTCAGTTTCCTATGGGTACCATTCTTTAGAAGGAAGGGTGTTTTAAACTAAGCAAAATTAATGAAAGATTTTCAAAACTCAAGTGACACTGGAATTCTTCCATATATTTATGTTCAATATTTAAGATACGGGAGGTCTACGGAAATCTCACCCTCCCCCCCCCCCCCCAAAAAAAAAAAAACACTGTACTTTGATTTTCTTTGGCATTTTTAAAAACACGTTTGCTGACCCGCCCTTGCTGCGATTGCTCTGTTTTGGAAAGGCAGGTGAGCGGGCAGACCAGCCTCTCCAAGGAGGTTCCAACCCCACGCCCCTGGAAGTCTTCATTTGAAGTTGAACTACTGAATGCCGGCCGAGTTTTCACACCAAATCCCCCACCTACCGGAACTGGGGGAAGGGACAGGGGGACCCTGCCTAATTTCAGAGATGACGTTTGCAGTCCGGTGCACTAGCAAAGCCGAGCTGAATTTTCTGCGCTCTCCTGGTAAATCGTCATTTACTGCCAGACTCCCAACCGAAGGGAGAGGGCGTGTTCAATGGCGACAAGGAGCGCTCCGGCGCCGGCTCCTCACACGGATCCCGGCTCGGGCTGCCCTGCCGCCGGCGTCCCAGCCCCGGCGTGTTGTGAGCTCGAGAGGATGGCTCCCCCTGCTTCCCGGGCGGGGCGGGGCGAATCGGAGCCTAAGGTTGGTCACCTGCCGGGAAGGGAACACGCGGCGTGGACGCACGAGGGAGGGGCGCAGGTACACGGCACCTTGAGGGACTGGAGAGTGGAGGAAGAGGTGGCCTCAGGGTTCGCACCTGCCCTTTCCTAGCAGAGTGAGGGAGTAGACAGCACGCCCCAGGTTTCCAGCAAAGGCACAGTCGCCCTACCCACAACTGGCCCCGCCCTCCTTGCCGCGCCGGTTCCTCCGCGGAGTGAACTGAAACCCAAGGAGCAGCCGCTCCAGGTGGGCGGGATCGACTCCGCCTCTACCTGTCAGCTGAAGCCGAGAGCCTCGCAGGGCCCGGCCGCCCTGAGCGCCGAGCCGCAAGCGGAGCCCCCAGCCGGTCCGATTCTGGGAAGCACCTGAGCGGGGCTGGCGGCAGTGGGCGCTCGCGATCTTCCTCTGCCCAGCGCGCTCTCCCTCAGGGCCCGGCCTCCTGCGTCCCCTCCTCCTGCTTCAGCTCCTCCTCCTGCTCCTCCCCTCGGCGGGACTCTGCTCCGAGCCCCCAGCTTGCAAAGTCTCCGGCGTGCGGGCAGCTAGGACCGCCGCCACTGCCGGGTGTCTGGGTGCCCGCACCCTTTCTCCGCCACCTGTCCCGCGGTGCCCCGAAGCTCTCTCGCCCTGCCGCCCGTGCTCGACGGCTCTGCCAATGGCCCAGCCCGACAGCCGACTTCGGGCGCCGCACCGGCTGGACAGCGGCGCAGCTCAGGTGAGTGAGGAGCGTGCCCGGCCGGCACCACCAGGCAGCGGGGCAATCAGGGCTCCCCGACCTGGTGTCCGGGACTTAGGGCAAGCGCAGAGGCCAAGGTGAGTCAGGCCTGGAGCAAGTGTGGTGGATGTAGGGGAACCGGGAAGGGGAGACTTGGGGTTTTCCTGTCCTCCTCACCTCCTACCTTGACCACCCTCACGCCCCCAGCTCCGCGAGTCTCTGTTTATATTTTGCCGGCAGGGCAGGTATCCGGGCTTCTCACTCTTAGTGGATTGGATGTTCACCCCTAGCAGAGTCGGAGGTTCGGTCTCGCCCGCCGCTGCCCCCTAGTATCGTGCGGGAAAGCGGGACCGCGGAGCGCAGGGAGCAGCGGACCCCGGGTGCCACTTGGGCCGAACACTGGGTCGAGGACACGGTCAGGAAAAAGTCAGTCGGTCTAGGGAGCATCCAGGGTAGGGAAGCCTTGGTCTAATTTGCCGCTGCATTCGGCTAGAGTGGTGAAGAGATGGGGTATCTCCCCAGGGGCGGCGATGCTCTGGAGCAGGGAGACTGAGGCTACAGGCCTGACAGTAAGTAACCTCTTTCCCCAATGGCAATTATACACGGCCCCGATTTTTCCTGTTACTTTTTATCCCCCCCCCCTTTTTTTTCCTTCCTCTGTTTCTATTTCGAGCACTACGGGTGGCGGCAGCGGGTGAGGGTGAGGGGAGGCGCGGGACCAACCTACGGTGGGAACCCGTAGCTCCAGCTCGGAGCGAAGAGCGCCCTCGAGAAACCTGACATCTCCAGGTGCGCTCTCCGAGCCAGGCGACACCTCGCGCGCTGCTCCCCTTCTGCCCGCCTGCCCGGGAGCCTGCGACGGGACGGGGAAGCTGAGGGATCAGAAGCCGTGATGCAGGGCGCAGGGTGTGCTCGGCGCCGCGGTAGTTGTTCGCGCTCTGTGTCTGACACCTCTTGGACTCGCCGGGCCGGCGTCCACGCTTCCTCTCACACACAGGCCCCTTTCTCCAGAGGGCAGCAGGGAATGCATCCCTCCTCCTCAGCCCCCTGCTTGGCAGGACCAGTCGCATCCTTGCTTTGCCTTGCACGAGTCTCGCTCCTCCCCCAGCATTATCCGCCAGCTATTTTTATCAGTCCCTGTACCAAGATGCTGGGCGAGGAGGGGGGTTGGGATTCTGGGGAGGCGAATCCAAATCCACTGTCCTCGCGTTGAGCTCCCAGAAGGCGTCCCCTGCTACCAGGGAGCATCCAAGGCATCGAAGAGGATGCCCGCTCCTCCTCTAGCAGCCAGAGCTCTGGGAACCCGGGTACCACTGGCTCCGCCGCGCCGCGCGTCGCTCTCCGGGGGAGCCGGTCCTCGGACATATCCCCGGCGCCCGTGCGTCGTTGCTCTGCCGGCTTCTGGAGCACGCAGGGTTCTTTGGGTCTGACTTGTGTGTTCTTGCTTGGCAGCCAAATCTCGCCTTAATTTATTAAAACGCAATTATCAACTTCCAGTCAAGGGTTAATTTAAGGAATTACATTTTTTTTAAGGACGGGGAGATAACTCAGGTTCTGCCTCCCTGCGTTTCTAAAGCCCATCCTTTGGCGCTGGGAATTCTTATTTTGCTTTCTGCTCTCTCAGTAACAATTGGAAACAATTACTATAAGCCTGACCTAGTGAAATTCCAGGAGACGAACACTTCAGCTGCAAATTCTCGCGTTATGCTTTGTATTTCCAGTGCTTCGATGTTTCCCTCCCATAGGGTTGCAGAAATTACGTATTGAAATGGACCATTGTGTTACATAAGGTTTTCCCCAGCACTAGGCAGAGAAGGATCAAGAAAGAAGCCTTTCCAAGAGTCAGTAGGTCCCTCTAACTCTTTCAGCGGAGTTTGACAAGGCTGACAACTTCGTGACTAAGCACTCTTAAGTCAGCAGTTAATTAGGACAGTAGCATCCAATAAGGATCCCTTACTGAGGCTTCTTGAGTGTTATTCTGGGCTGCGGATCCAGGCCAAGGCTGCCTGGTGTACCAGACACTGTAGCTTTAAGATGGGAGATTTCTTTTTTTGGGCGGGGGTGGGGGGTGCTTGGAACACTGGTGAGAAAGTGGTACCTTGAAGTTGCAGATGGTATTGGAAAAAACCCAGGGCTCTTTGGCTCTGATGTCGGTGTGCCTAGTATGAAACCCCAAGTCCTACAGTCTAAATCAGTGTCTTGCACAGCATAGATGTCCAGGAAGCCTTTCCTTGGACTCTACAGTGTAGTTGGGCTTTGTGTTTTTGTTGTCAGAAGAAGACATTCCCTTACCGGAAAAGTGCTGAGCTCTTTGAAAGGAAAAGCAAAGTGGGAGGCTTTTCTTTCTTTCTTTTTTTTAAAATTAAAATGTGATGGTAACGAGAAAGGGGCCCAGAAGAAGTACTGGCCGGTGTAAAATTGCTTGATCAGTGCCCACTGCCTTTCCCAGACCTCAGCATCCACCCGCAGGGGTACGTACCCACTGTGAGTACTGAGTCCTGTTCTCTCTACTGAGGTTGGAGTCCGGAGGGAGGAGCAGTAACATGAGCTGATGCCTTGATGGAACTGAGCCTTTACCCAGGGTCATGGCTCAAACACCAGGTCCCAGGCTGTGCCTCTCCGCCAGGGTGCCTGCGTGAGAGATGGTTGTGCGGTGGGGTGGGCGGGGGGAGGGGGGTTACAACTTTCCAGCTGCTGGGTGGGAAATGCAGTAACTTTCTAGCTATTATGGAAAGCCATAATTTTCCAGCTAGTATCGGAAAAGACCTGGGTAGCTCCCCATCACTTTGCCGTAAGTATCCGTCTTCCTTCGAATCTCACTAATGCCCCGGTGCTCTCTAGCTTGGCTGCCCTTTCCCCATGGGGGAACCGGTGGGTGCTAGCTGAATTTGAAGACAGCTTCTCTCCCCAGCACCCTAGGCTAATGATTTTTCCCTCTCTGAGCCCCAGATCCTTTCTCTGCAATACAGAGGTTGAAAGATCATTATCAGAAAGTGAAAACAATGCATGTGAAGGGCATTCTGGAAATTCTAAAACCCTGATGGAAAGGCACAGGGTTGCTTAATTTGCTTTCCCTGAAAATGTCATTTTGTCTATGGTAACGTTAATTGTAGTTTGTGTGTGTCTGTATGAATCGCACAGGCTGAACGTTAAATGAAGGGGAGGACGTCATCCAAGCCTCTCGAAACCCCTTGTGAACACGCTGCCTGAAACCCACCAGTACCGGGCCTCCCCGCTTCTCCAAACCATTAGTTTCTGGGTTTCAGGGTCAGAATAAAATGCTTTAGAGGTTTTTTTTTTTTTCTTTTTAGCTTAATGCATTTTGCACATGTTAAGATAAGGGGCCCGCTATTGATTAATCAAAAAGTAAGGAGAGTTGCAGATGAGGGTATCCACTGGGGAAGAGTGACACATGACCAGCTTGGAGAGATGACCTGGGTGTCCCTTGTCATCAGCATAAAGTACTGGCTCTCTACTGAATTTTCAGCATTGTTCAGAATGTGTCCCCAGGACATAGCTAAGTGCCTGACAGTTAACAGAGGTTTGATAAGTATTTCTGAAATAATGAACGGATGCTTGAAGGGAAGCTTCACAGACACCCTGTGCTGTGCACAGGCAGATGGCATCCTTTCTATTTTAAAGATTTGGAATCTGCAGATCAGAAAAGTTAATTAATGTTCTGAAGGGACAAAGGATTCCAGATTGGAGCTCAGGTCCTCATTCCACTCCCTTCCCCGGCTGGTGCTGGGCGGTCCTCTTCCTCCCACCGCTACTTAGAGGCCTCCTAATCCATGTGCTCTTCTGCATTTTGGAAGGTGCCAAGCAACCAAACAGCCCTCTCAGGGGGCACAGCCTCCCTCTCATAGAGAGACTTTTCAATGGGAGGTGGGGCTCTGTCTCCTGGTCCATCTCTCCAGGCCCTGAGCTAGGGCTCCATTGATGATCTCCCCTGGGACCTGGAATCTTGAGAGACCAGCTAAAGGACATGAGGGCAGTTGAATGCTCACTTTTCACCACGAGTCATGAATCGGATGGCATGTGCAGCAGTGTGGATGTCCCAGGGTGTCCCAGGATGTCCCAGGGGTGCAGTTCCCATGGTGTGATCCTGGCACGTTCCTTGGCGCCTGGGCTCCTCCGTCTTTCTCGCTTTCCAAGCCCAGCCTGGCTGCTTCTCAGCCATCCCGGGGGTGACCCATGGTCTCCAAGTCAATTCCCTTTCTCTCCGAGTCAGCCGGATCTGTAATCAGCTGCCGCACAGCCTCTCGGATCCATCTCCAGGTCTGCCTCCGGCGTGAGGCATTCCCGGCTTCCTCTGCCCACAGGGAATGCGCTCCTCGCTTTTTCAGGCCGTTAGAATAATACTTACTGGGTCATAATTTGTCAATAGTTATGTGGAACCATGAGAGTTCTAGAAAAATGAATACATTACTCTTCCAAGGAATAGCCTGAACATAATAGAAATAGATCCCAGTGGGCATCTTTTCTTTACATTTTTTTCCCTCCAGGCAGCATGTTGTTTGGTAGCTTTCCAGTAGGGGTCGCAAACTCGAATGCATTTCGGCGGCCAGGCACGTCACAGCCTGGGAAGCAGGTCTGGTGCCTGCGCCTGGGCAAAGGCAGTGGCGCAGCTCTGACCCAGCACAGGGGTCACCCGTGGGACCTCCGGCCCGGTCGTGCCGGATCTGTTCGTTTGTTTCCAAGATGGGCTGTAAGTTCACAATTTCACATAGAATCTATTGACTTTTAAGGACCAGCAGCGAATTCAGTGTTTTTAAATAACACTGTACGGTCCAAACAAAACACCCCTGTAAGCAGGCCTCCTATTTGTCCCCTAGGCCCCCAGTGTATGGCCTCGGGTTTGGGGGGATGGAGAAGAAATCGGCTGCAGTGTGAAATTATGTGAAATCAGTTCCCAGAGCATCAAAGCAGGGCAGGGTGTGTCGGGAGTGTGGTGTAGACAGCACTCCAGCGAGCTAACCTTCGCACTCACGGAGTGCGTGTTTGTGGCGTCCCTTTTTCTCCTGCCCCAGTGAGGGGTTACAACGATCAAATTTGTTCCTTTAACACACGTTTATTGAGTTGCAACCATGTACCAAGTGGTGTTCCACCCACTGGTGATACTATAGGAAGTGAAACAGACGGAAATCCTTGCCCTGTGCTGATCTTCTAGTGGAGGCGACAGAGACAAACGGATTTCCCAGTAAAGTGTGTCCTGTATCAGACAGAGATGTGCCAAGGAGAACAAATCAGGAGAGGGCCATGAAATGACAAGGCGCTGGGGTGAAAGCAGGGATCTCCAAGTTTAGCCCCTGGCTCGGCGCAACCAAAGTCAAGCCTCACGGTCCACCATGAAAGGTTTTCCGGTGTGGGAGTTCGGATGCTGGACTATATTCCGGGAGTCTGGTGGGCGAGCCCCAGAGCACACTTGTTGAGAACCCACCCTGTACCAGGCTCTGGATGAAGTGCTAGAATAAATCAACCAACAAACCAATCCTCAAGGCAGCCGCAGACCAGCATGAAAGACGCTGATCCACGATCCCCACAGCGTAGGTAACTACGGCAAGCGCGCAGTGCGGGAAGGATGGTGAATTTTGACACGCAGAACTCAGACTTCGGCATTTTCCCCCCTCAAGCGTCCGATGTGTGACAAGTTTCGGTCTGTGCTCCTCTGCCCACTTGAGCTCTGGCTCTGTCCCTAGTGAAGATATTTTGAAACTTTAATTTCTTTAACCTGGCAAAGATATCTTGTATTATTACAAAACTTCATTTTTGTATCACACACACACACAAATGAAGTATTTTAAAAATGTGTTCTGTGTAGGAAATGTACTTGTGCCCTTGAACCCCTGATACAGCCTGTCTCAAATCTGCCCTGGGCTCTGTTCTTGGGTGTTGTTGCCAGGGAAGCTGTGTGCAAGGCTCCCTGCACACAGTTCTTCTTCTTGGGGAACTTACAGCCGGGTAAATTAGCAAGCTTTTAACGTATGAGGGGTAAATGCATAATGATTGGCCAGACCTTCCTCCTCCGATCACCCATTTATTCCTTGAATTGCAATACTTTCTCCCACAGCAGGCTCCTGTTACAGCGCTGTTTGTCTTCTTACCTCGCGGGCCCCCCTTCACAGTGGGTGCCCTCTGAGAGCAGGGTGTGGACATGGACGTTTTCTCCTCCCACCAGGTTCTGGAGCCGTGTGTTTGGCTCCAGTAGTTAGTTGCTCAGAAAATAAACAAGAGGAAATATTTCGGCCTAGGAGAATTCAGGAAGGCTTCATGGGGGCGGGGGACGGGGGGAGAAATATTTAAGGAAAGAGAGAGGCATGGAGAGAAAAGCCAAAGAAGGATGATCAAGCAGAGTCAACACTGCTGGCGGCCCCCAAGCCCTTGCCGAGAACTCTTTGTCCCTTTCAGGGGTCCCGAATGTGGTCCTCCCAGGCAAATAACTGCCACATTGACACAGCCTTCGCTGCATAGATTCCGGCCCTGCAAAAGCACTCTGTTATGAAAAGAGTGAAACCAATTAAAGAACAATGAAAAAATAAGACTAAAAAGGATGAAAATGATCATTCCGTACTTTTATATAGTGTGCTAACCCCAGCTGTCTCCTTTCTCTTCTGTACCCAGTCCTTCACGGGACGTGGAAGCTCATAGCATCTTCATTTTTTGCTTAAGGAAACTGAGGTGTGGAAGGGAAGCACCTTTTCTCAGACCCGCAGGATGAAGGCTGCAGAACCCGGATCCAGGGCTGAGAGTCTCCACCTGCAGGGAGAGGAATGCCCAAGGTGCACACTCCTGAAATCCCTGGAGGACTGAGTGGCCCATATTTTCTATAAGCAAAGAAAATACATTTAGATTTAAGACATTTACCTCTGCCTCCTTGTATTCATCAAGAACTTCCATTTCAGCACTTTCCGGGCTTCATTTGGTGTTTTGTTGAATTTCCCCTAGAATTCCTGCAGATTAGGTACACCCTGCGATAGGCGATTTTATGTAAATATCCTCACTCTTTCGTTTCAGAGAGTAAATCAGAGTCCTGTATCAGCACTTAAAATACAGTGGGAGAAGGTGGATTGCAGATGCAGCTGAAACGGAAAGGCAAGCTCGCCTCACTGTGCTCAGAAAAATAAACACTTCAGCGGCACAGAGAGAGCGGCTGGGCGCCTGCTCTGGAAAACTTGCTTGCGCTTTACTTAAATTATGTCTTAAACCAGATTTTTTCCAGCGTCCTGGGTTGGGGGGGAAGGAGATGGTGTCAATTACAGATTTCCAGGGTAGATTTTGGAGTTATTCTTGTGGGGAAAAGCATGGCTTCTGAAGTCACATCTGTTTGAATTTCTCATCTCTTGCTTACTGACTGTATCATCCTGAGAAACAGACAATTTTGCTGGACCTCATTTTTTTTTCTACATTCTAATGATGGTTAAAGGAGAGTGCCAGTATAAAATGCCTAGCATAATGTTAAAAAAAATTATATTCTTCTTCTGTGGAGTTGCCAGGTTTACCAAATAACTATACAGGACGCCCAATTAAACCTCAACTTCAGATAAACAACATAGAATGTTTTAGTATAGGTATATCCCAGACACTACATATTAAAAAATTACTTAATTTTTTTTTCTGAAACTTAAATTTAACTGGAAGTCCTATATTTTATTAAGCATCCCTATTTTGTGGTGACAGTTGTAAGCAATTACTTTGGTGAAAGTTCTAGAACCTTGAGAAGTTAGAGAGGAGAGAGTTCAGTAATCCTGAAGGTGAAATGACTCCGCCAGGGTCTGGTCCGAGCAGAAACGGAAGGGCTGCTCGCTGTGGTGGGCTGAGTAACAGATGAAACACAGGCAATCTTAATTTTTGCTGAAAGCGGCGAAAGAATTTTGGACCACATCAAACTTTTCAGTGCACTGAACAAGTGAGCCGTATTTTCTCCCGTGTCATAAGGCACACGCAGATTACTCCCAGCGCCCTTCGGGAAGAAGGTGTCTCCAACCCGTGAGGCTACCGGGGCAGCATTCCGCCCTCTAAGGCAGCCCCCCCTGCAACACGGACACGGCTGTCGGCCTGGACTTGGAAAGACTAGGCTCACACAGGGCCCTCACTGAACTCACTGAAGGGGTACTTTGTGCTTTGAAAACTCACACCTGCAATTGCTCCCTCCTCCGATGAACCCAAAGCTGATAAAACTGTGAGGAGGCCTTTCAGACTAGCTCCGCCCAAGGAGATGACCTCAGATTGGAAATTGAGACCAAGATCTCCCCTAAGACTGCTTGCAGTATGCTGTTCTGAGCATGGCTGTGAAAACAATGTATTTTTATTTCAGGTAATAACCTGGTGAGGAACTAAATTAACAACACTTTGGTTACATGTGAACTTTTCCGAAGAAGAGTTTCGTGCTTTCTTCAATAGCGAAATATGCCTCATGCCAAACTAACCAGTTTCTGTTGCATATAATATTACTAACTCCTCACTTAACCCGAGCTGCTTGCCAGCAGTGTGTTCAGATGGACGACGGACCAGAAAGAAGGCAAAGCTGCCTGATGGTCAGCACGCAGGCTTCACCAGCCAGAGCCGTCTGGTTGGGCTCCTCGCTGCTACTTCTCAGCCTCGTAACAGGAGGCGAGTTCTCATCGCTAAACCTCAGGTTTCACCTCTGCAAAATGGGCATGATTGAAATTATAATGGCGGGTCACCGCGCGCACATTAAACCCGGTAAGCTATGCCAAGCATTTCACACAGCGCCTGGACCGTAGTCATCATTTTTTAAAAAGATGCTCCTGAGAAGATGACAAAAGCAATGCAGGCCTCTAGGCTGCAAACTCCGTGTCATGTGACAGAGAGCTTGGGCGGAATCTCATGCACCGTATTCATGAGAGAGTGTCTGAGTCGTTTGCCCTTTGTTTGTTGGTTTTTTTGGTTTTTTTAGCCTTCATTGATACAATGCAAGCAAACCTCATGATTTCATTTTCGGGACCGACAGATTAAAGGCAGCAATGCAGGAAAGGTCTGGAAGAGCTGTTCGGTTCAGACCCAAGGTAGAGAGAGAAAAGGAGGGAGGGAGAGAGCCTGGGTAGAGGGAAGGGAAGGGAAGAGAAGAACACAGAAGAGAAGACAGGACAGGAAAGCTATTGCAAGCAAACCAAAGAATTCGATGAACGTGGAAACCCAGCAACATTTCGTAGCAGGGCATTCTCCCGGAGTCCCTGATTAAATCCTCAGACACAGTGATACAGTCCTTCCAACAAGACCACACCCTCTCGTGCTCACAAGGCTTCTCAGGACTCCAACTTAATGCCCTAACCTTGGAGGAAGGTCACAAAGACTGTAATGGTGAAACTGGAAAGGATATGGAGTACGATATAAACTGTTCTCCAATGGCATGAAATCACAGATAAAAACTGAAGACAGGGAGCTGAGTGCCATCTTGTGGAGGGATTGGCCACGGTGCCCCTCATTGTCCTCCTCTTGACTTCCAGAAGGCGATTTCTTTGGGTTTGGTTTTAAATTTCTGTTTATGAGTCATCAGTTCTTACTAAAGAGAATTTCAGGGCCCGTGTCTTCTGCCCCAACTCCTCCCTGTGAAACACTGCCCTCCCTACTGACCCCTGAGCCCCATCTTCACAGGCATCACAGGAAACGGTCCTTTCTCGGGGGCCGGAGCCTCCCTGGGGCCGGAGCAGTGAGGAGTTGCCGGTGACTCAGCACAGCAGAATGCTGTCTGTGCCCAAAGAGTGTGCGCCATTTGCGGTATTTGACGCTGAGGAAGGGCATTTGTTTTCCTGAAGCGTGGTCGCCTCACGTGCTGAGTGGAATGACACCTGCTCACGGACTTTGGCCGGGGGCATCACATTTTATAATGTACCTCAAACACCGTTCGAGAGCCTGGTACTGAGTGTCTGTAATGTAGTACTTCGTCGTAATCATTAGCTTTTCTCTCTGATTAGCCTGGTTTTGTTTGAAAAGCAGATCAAGGGTGTCATTTAGGATCTAGCTGTGGAGTGTCTCCCAGGCCTGCCCGTCCACCTCACAGACCCTGTCCGACTGGAGAGAGGGCCGTGGTGTCCCCGGGCAGCCTCCCTCATCTCTGCCCTAACGTGCAAACAGAGCAAGGTTGGGGGACTCTGCCTGCAGACGATTTCCCGGTGGGTCCCGTTACCCAAACGCTTGGTCACGTGCCCACAGCCCCAATTACAGGAGAGGAAACGGAGGCACACAGACATTCGAAACAGTGGGAGAGCATGGTTAGTGGAGCACGGCAACCTGACTGATCCCTCTTGCCTTTGGGCAACTGTTTACACGTATGCTTGTGTATGGCGATCGGCGACTGAGTCTGCTCAGCTTCATCAGGCCTGTGTTAGCGGGGTCCTCAGCTGCAACCCGAACCCCGGACTCCGCTGGTTTCACAATGTTTCCCCTCCGCGGCTTCATAACTTTTACAATCATTTGCAATCTGCAGTGCAGGTGTGGGCAAAGAAATAGGCTTACAGTTGTGCATATGGAAAATACCACAATAATTAATAAATAATAATAAAGGAATAAACGTTGTTTTCTGTACTCACAACTGTTACCCTACTTATGCCCACCCCTATATTTCTGTGTTAATCTCTCCCCCTGACCTGAGCAAACTTTGCAGAACTAATCAGGTCCCCACCCTGTCCCCTGATGCAGAACGTCCCATGGATCCCATTATTTCTAGAATCAGGACTCGTACGCTTAAGAAGAGATCTGAGCCCAGACGCGTCACTTTGTCACCATATCCCTGTGGGAAAGGTTAGAATCCCTCTAAACATCACGTTTTGCTTCATGCTTTTTAACTGTGTATTTTTATACACATTGATGTAATGTTTAATCTTAAGGTAAGGCTTTAGTAGATTAAATTATAGGAGGATGGGGACATAGTTGAGAGCGACCAAACCGAGATCAAACCCGAACGAGCACCGGGCACCCACGAAATAACTGTTGACTGAAAAAACTCTAAGGACGCCAGGGTCTTCTTTTCTGCAGAGCTGCCTGGGTTCGACATGGCGATTCGCACAGAGCGTTGAATGCACGTGGCGGTGCTCACAGTGGCTTCTTCTTTGCCTGTTTTGTTTTTCACAGTGAAAGTGATGATGAAACTCAAACCCCGCAGCTTGGCAGCCACATTCTCATCCTTTAAGCGTCCTCTCTCCCCACCCTCTGTTCCCTCCACACACCTCATAGTCTGACATCAGGACTGATGCCCATTGTTCCCCAGATAAGTCAGGAATGTGGGCATTCCCACTCTTGCCATATGCTGTTCCCTCCGCCTCAAATCCCTGCACCTGTCCCCTCTGTCATCAGGTTCAGGCTGGTATCGTTCTTTCAGGTCTGTCTCGGATGCTCTCCTCATCCGCCTCCTCCCCATCCTGTAATAAATAATTCTGCCCGGGTGGCACCGGGGACCTCTCTTCTGGGCATGTGATAGGCTTGTACTTTCTCTTCTATTTGAAGGTCAGCGCAGCCCTGTGACTTGCCGTGGGCTGTGCAAGTTCAAGTGTGTCCCATCCAGCCCAGAGCTTTAAGAAGCACTCCTGCTTTGCACGTGTTCTCTTCCCCTCTGGCACGGCGACCTGCATGCATCCAGTCAGCAGGCATTCTGTATTTGGGGTTTCGGAGGGACTTGAGTGAGCAGAGTCCCGCCGCCAGCGCTTGGAAGACAGGCAGGTGGAGGGCGGGGGCACTAGGGCGTGCCGATCCCCGCGGAGCCCAGCACAGCCACAGAAAGGCACTGCGTTTTCAGTTGTCCTGGACCTCGCCGTACCACGCAGGTGGCATTGTTAGGACCTCAGGAAGCAGCTCACCGCCCTCCCCCCGCCACCCCCAGAGCAGGACAAGCCAGGGCTCCCGGAGCTTCGCCCCCCGCAGGCCTGATCGAGGATACTCTGCAGGATTGCTCCATGAGATACAGATTTAGGTGGCGTGAGGGTGAAGGGCCTCAAGGCCCGGAAGCCAGGAGGTGAAAATGCCGGTATTAGAAATAGAAACATCGGCCTTCGGCCACAGGGGCGTGGCCCGGTTCAGGTTTCTGGAGCTCAGGCGGGTAGCCATCCTTCGCTGCCCCACAACAGGGTCAGAGTGACCCAAGAAAATGTTCCCATTGGCAAAGTCAATGTCAGCCGGTGTGCGTCCCCTCCGAACTCTCTCGTGGTGGCCCTATGGGACCCCTCCCCAGCCTCGCAGGCCCCTGCCCCCGGGCCAAGTCGCCAGTTGCTGTCCTGAAGGAGGAGCCCGCCTTTGCCAGTCTCTGATCCCCAGCCACCGTCCCCGCATGGCACAGAGCAGCAGAAGGGCTCGGCTTGGCACCCAGCCATGTGCTGGGACTCTGGCTCCACAGGCCGCCAGGCCCCGCCGAGTTAAACAGTCCCTTGTGTTCAGAATCGCCCTCACCTGCTGCCTTTTCTCACTTGAATGGTTCTTTATGGGCCTTTGCTAAAGAGGGTACAAAGGCTAATGATCTCACAATAGTTGTCCTTTGAAAACACGAGCGTCAGGGCCACTTTACGCTTTCATTCCGCTGCTTTTTCTTTTTTATCATTAGCTCACATTGCACAGCCCTCGATACCCATAATTTCCTGCTTTTTCCGAAGAAGGCTTTTTTCCTTGTCAATTTTTGGAATGGAATGGTTCCTTTCTTATCCTAATTATTTAAGCAGCCTAGTTTTTATAAAATCCAAATTATTGCTATTATGGTCCTTTTATTTTCCTCTTCCGGGTAATCCAATCAGGCTACTGTGGGTTAGGCTAAATGACTGGGCTCCTATGTACCAAGGCTACGCCCCGTGTTGCGTCAGGTGGGCTAGTTTTTTTTTCCTCCGTAATGTTTCATTAATTCTTATAGCCACCCAATGTGGTAGGAAGCGCTCCCTTTCTTCGGATGGGGAAGCTGAGGCTCAGAGAGGGAAGAATCTTTTCCGTGGGCAAACAACTAAGCCGGGATTTAAACTCCAGGAGAGCTGAACTGACCTTCCCACAACACTTCATTTATTTCTCGATTTGCCTGTTTATCTGCTTCAGGCTGGACTTCAGTTAAAACCATTGAGCTTGATTTTTGTTACTGAGAAGCTTTGTATATAATGCTGTTTTTTCTTTATCTTTTGTTCCGGCGATATCTCAGCATCCTTTATAGGTTGTCCCCTTATCTAGCCGATCCACCTCTTAATCACGGCCTAGATTCAATCAATATCTTCTCAATGAACGCGGGATAGGCTCTCAATAGAACCGGAACAGAGGCAGCTTGGGAGACCGGACCCAAGAGAACTGTCTTTCCTACGAGAAGCCATATTGTTTTCCCTCA
Organism: Mormoops blainvillei; assembly: GCA_004026545.1. Taxonomy (NCBI): domain Eukaryota; kingdom Metazoa; phylum Chordata; class Mammalia; order Chiroptera; family Mormoopidae; genus Mormoops; species Mormoops blainvillei. The sequence continues at coordinate 348,691 of PVJD01000677.1, forward strand.
TCACAAAAGCCTCAGGCAGGTGGAAGCACAACATATGTCACAAACTTTAACCCATGAAGTACTCTGCTGATGCCCGCACAAGTGACAAAACTTTAGGGTTTACTTTGAACCGGAGTAGAATCTTGGATAATAGTACCTCGCCGTGACACACAAGTATATTTCTTAATTCTCCAAAGCCTTCACATCTCAGACAGACTTCAGAGGGTAGATGATCTCAGAACTGATGCAATCACTTCCCTTTGTAAAGGAGGCTGAGGGCATGTCTGAGTCTTGGCCAAGGTTCCACAGAAGTCAGGCCGGGACACGGGACTGCACCCCGGCTCCTGATTCCCCGCTTAGCAGCCGGCTCACTCCGGTGCGTTGGCCCCTTCCAGCAGAGAAGACTCGGTCGCGGTGCCTTTTGTGCGCCTGACATGATCCGTGTTGGCGATACTGGCCATGTGAATACAACCTTTATCGGCCACAGCAGTGGAAGGTGGAGATCCAACATCGACGATGGTGACATTTAGTGGCAGTTTTCCATATGCCAGGCTCTCTTCTTAACACTTCAGGTAGTAATTATCTCCTTTAATTCTCACAATTTTAGGAAGCTGATCCTGTCACCATTCCCACATTTCAGGTGAGAAAATGAGGCACAGGAAGGTCATGTGACTTCCTCTTGACCAACCAAAGTGGGTAAGGGATGGAGCCTGGATTCGAACCACCAGCCTCTCCCCTCTGAGCTGTTACCATTCACCCTGAGGATGCCTGAATGTGTCCCCTGATGCCAGCTTGTTTAAAATAGTTTAAGTTATAATAAATAGGTAATATTGTAACAGTATAAAATGCAAATCATTTTGCATCAGCATTCAGAAAGAATACATGATCAACCTGAAGATGATTTAACTTAACGTACACCTTTGTATGGATCCTGAAGACACTGAAATTACGAGACGAGTCAACAGGAGATCGCAGCAATGGGTGTGTCAAGTGCAACATCCAGGTGTTGTTCCTCTGCACAGATTAAATGGCGCTGTGACATTTCAAGATGAGTAAGATAATAGGGCAGGCATTCCCCATTTAAAGGAAATTCATTCTAGGTGAGTTAAAGCTCAGATGCTAGAGAAATGAAATACCGATTCATTTTGCAGAACCTGGAGCTTAAGAATTTAGGAGTCTCCAACTTGAATATGGTTTTTAAAATGCTTCACATGAGGGACAAAGAGAAGCCACAGCCATGTGTGTAGGTGGGGTGGGGGGGGAGAAGCCGTGTGCTGTTGCGTTATCCAGGGCTCTCACGTGAACAGCAACCATTTCATTCAAAAAAGGAGGCGCCGTGGGCAATGTAAAACCAAAACCAGCCACGGCACCATGTTTTCACTGTTTCCATACCTGTTTCTCATCAGCTCCATGTAGGCGAGGATGCGTTAGTCACTGTTGCATCCTTCACGCCTTTCCCGGTGCATGTCCACCCTGAGGGCTCACTGAAACGTCTGTGTTTACGTGATCAGATTAAACCAAGGACATGCATATCCGAAAGGAAAGACAAAAACAATCCCTCGGGCCAAACCCGAGCTGTGGTGTCCGGGATTTTCCGTTAACTTGCCCCACCACGCCGCCTGCCCATGGCCTTGCTGGGATTCAAGCTCGGGCCGTTGTGCTTTATCCCATCACTACGGTGCTTTTTCTCCCCCAGCGTTTTTCTTTCTGTTCTTTTCTTTGGACACACCCCATAAACCCCCTCCCATTTGGCAGCCTTCGGCTTGTTCTCTGTATCCGCGGGTCTGTTTCTGTTTTGTTTACTTTATTCATTTATTTTGTTTCTTTGGATTCCACATATAAGTGAAATCAGATGGTATTTGTTTTTCTTCATCTGATTTATTTCAGCCAACACAATACCCTCTAGGTCCGTCCACGCTGTTGCAAATGGCAAGATTTCATCCCTTTTACGGCTGAGTAATATTCCATCGTGTGAACTATTACATCTCTATCCATTCATCTATCGATGAACACTTAGGTTGCTTCTGTGTTTAAACTACTGTAAATATAGCTGCAATGAACACTGGGGTGCACGTGTCTTCTTAAATTAGTGTTTTGAGGTTGTTGTTGTGTTTTAAATAAACACCCAGAAGTGCCACTGCCAGATTGAACAGAGGGTCAATGTTTTTCATAGTGGTTGCACCAGTTTACAATCCCACCAACACTGAACAAGGGTGCCCTTGTCTCCTCATCCTCGCTGACACTCTTATTTGTTGATTTTTTTTATGACAGCTACTCTGACAGTCGCCTGTGTATCTGTCTCAGGTTGTGGCCCTGCTGGCTGGTGCAGCCTCATGTTCCCACCACCTCCCACAGACTGTATGCAGTGCCAACTGCAGCACCCACCCCGCCTGCCCTGCGGCAGACTTTACTGGCGTGCGTGTCCCTGTGGGACTTCCTGCCCCGCAGATGCCACGTCCTCTCCCAGATTCTGCCTGCAGAACATCAGTGGCCTTTCCCAGGGAATCCTAGCAGGCAGGCCCTCTCTGCTCCTCCACGGCTCGGTCTCTGTCCGCTGGGCTCTCGTGCAGCTGGGGCTGGATCTAGGCTCACGCCGAATGTGGTGGCTGGTTTCCTTGTGGTTTCCCCGCAGGCGCATCTTCTCCTTTACAGGGTGCTCCTGCGGAGAGCGGCTGCGTTATGTCCGCAACCCCAGCAACTCTGCACAGTCTTAGAAACCTCAGAGGCGCCTTGTCAAATCACCTGCGGGCCAAGTGTAGACCTCGGGCATCCGTCTCTGAGACTTACCCTTTAGTCTTTTATTTTTTTCTCAAGTTCACCTTGCATAGCAACTAAAACCTATTTATTACACTCACAAAAATCAGGAGTTTTCACATCCATATCCATGGTTGAATCTTGTAACAGCAAAAGATCAGACCACATTGGCCCCTCACCTCCAACAGCACCTGCAGAGCTGTCAGCAGCTGGCGTTTGGGGCAAACTCCATGCATGGCCTCTAGCTGCAGTCCCTACCTGTGAGCCAGCTGCCTGGACCCAGGAGAGAGGCGAGCACTGCCCCTGGGAGGATTTACACAGCAGAGACCTTACTGTTACATTCCTTCAGAGGGCTGGTATGAGTCTGCTCAGGAAGCTGTAACAAAATACCATACACTGGGTGGCTTAAACAACAACAAGTGTTTATTTTTCACAGTTCTGGAGTCTGAGATAAAGATGCCGACAGATGCAGCTCCTGCTGGGAGCTCGTCTCCTAGCTCGCACATGCTTGTCATCCCCTCGTGTGCGCCTGTGGCAGAGAGATCTCTGGTCCCTCTCCCTCTCCCAACATGGGTGTCACCCTCATGACTTCATCTAATCCTAATTCCCTCCTAAAGCCCCTACTTCCAAGCACCATGTCCCTGGGCATGAGGGCTTCCACACACGTATCTGGGGGACACTAACATTCAGTCCACACAGACTGGCTCAAGAAATGAGGCCAGTCCGTTCGCACTTTTGCCAGTCCAGTGGAATTTACTTCGGTTTGTACGTATTTCTTTTTAGCTGCAAACCGCTTAATGTTTTCTACCCCAACACAAAAGAAGCACAGACTTCCCTGCCTTGGGGTCCAGTGGGACCGGCATCAGCAGACCTTTCTGACTCAGCTCAGCCCCTGCATTCTTGCCTTGGCGTTCCCGTTCTCTGCCTACCTCAGTTCTCGCTTCCGCAGGGATCCGGGCAGGACTAGATGGTGGCTCACGGTCCTTTGGCTCCCGATGCCCCCTGCGTCTTTCCTGGTTATTTCTGGGGAGATGCGTGGGACTCCTCGGCGCTCGCCATCCATGGAGTGACGTCACCCATTGTCCACCCCAGTCAGGAGGCTCCCACAGCCAGAGGGCACCGGTGTGGCGGTTCGGTCTCACCTGGAGCAGGTGCTGAAGCCACACACAATGGCACGCAGCGAGGTGGCTGGCTCCTGCCCCCTGTCAGTTAGCGCAGCCCCCTTTCCACTTGGCTGCGCCCCGTGATGAGAGGCCTGGCCGCCCCCCTGTCTCAGAGCCCGCGTGCACTGCCTGCGCTGGTGAATCTCCGCCTCTCCTGAAGGAGGTTATTTAGGTCACCGTTGCCTGCTCTGCACTGCAGCGCAGATTCAACACGCGGTCCAGAGGTAGCTCCTCCTCCGGTCCCCAGCGCAGGCTGCACGCACCTGGCTGCCCATCACTCGTGCGAGGCGCTCACGAAGGTCCCACTCATTGCGTGCGCCTCCGAAACAGAGAGCCTGGATGCCCTCTGGGGGTCGCTGTCCTTTCTTCCGTGAGGCTCTGTCTGGTGGAGTCACTGCCGTGTTCGTATTATGCACAAACGCGTTCGACTAATTATGTTCCCTGGATCCCGTGTATACCAAGTAGCCTTCTTCTTTTAGGGACAAAAATAGCTACAATGATTTGAGGGCTTACCACAGGCCAGGCGATATGGTCATATCCTCAGCATCCACATAGACTATTTCATTTAATCCTCACAGTTGAAATACAGGGCCAGTGCATTTGATCTATGGCTCCCTGTTTCAATGCTGCCTGCAAGATTTTAAGTTAGGGAGCTGACTGAGGTTTGAGCCAGATGTGGGGCTCTAAATCCTTTATGAAGCCCACCACCCTCCCTTCCCTGCCCCCCAGGATAATACTACTTCTGTGGCCAGACCAATCCTTCTCTAGTCTGTCTACCACCGTTGTTTTCATCCTGGAGCTAAAAGCAAACTGCCCAACAAGAGTAAGAAACAAAAACCAACAGGAAATGGGCCACAATGGTTCAAGGCCAAAGCAATTGGATTCCAAATCCAAATGAGCACAGATGTGCCAAGCTCACGGGGTCTTCGCCTTCCAAGGGCCGAGGGCCAGCCCCCCGGTTCCCTGGGAGCCCTTAGGAACACAAATGCTCAGGCCCCTCCCAGACCTCCTGGATCCGAATCTGCCTTTTGAAGTAGATCTCCAGGGGATTGGTGGACTGGTGTGCACGTCTGAGTTTCGAAAGCACCCGGCTGGACAATTGTAACGAGGCAGCCAGAGCTCTTGGCAGGGAAGCTTCAGTCACCTCCCCCCTGCAGTTGCCAATCCAGATCCTTCTGCCCTGATCTCCCGTCTAATTTGGAGAAGGGTGCTGCGCGAGTTGACGTCAGGCCACAGTGGGACAGGTTGCTTTGTTCATCCTCATTGTGCCATGGAGTTCTCAGGGGCTCAGAAAAAACATTGCAATTTATTTCTTCTGGCCTCAAGTCCCTGCTTCTGTCCCCACACCAAGCTGCCCTCGCTGGCTTGCCTAGGTCCTTCCATCCCTCCATCCTGGGGAGATACGTTCATTATCCAGTTACCCTATTATAAATATGGAACCTCTCAGCCCTGTGGGAATGCATTCAAAGAACCCACCTCTTTTCCAGGGGGAAAATGGGGCCATCACACTTCCTTGTCCCAGACAGTAAATGCGGCCCAGCGACTCGTGTGGCTCTTAAAGGTGAACAAATGATCTTACCCTGTTGATGGCTCTGAAAATCAGTTGGATAGGGACATGACAGTTGTGTTGTCCAAGCTGTCTTTAATCAGGTTGCGGTGCATTCCAGAAAATTAAATCACTCACCGCCCTGGGAAGCTTGGAGAGAGGCAGTCCCTGTGTTGCAGTGAAATCACTCTGGTCCTCTCTGCTAGCTTTTCAGGCTCTTGCTACACTCCCCCCTCACCTGGAATGCACTCACCCCGCCCAGGGAGGCCATCACACCCCAGGAGACGAAGGGCAGCAAACTTTAGAGGTGGCCTGTGGAATTTTAGTTTTCACACTTCCTGGGCCTGTGACCTTGAGAAAGTCATTCCAACTGAAGAGCATGTTCTCCTATTCACCATGGGGCACAGAAAATCTTATTTTATCAGGAAAGGATCCGCAGGAAGTATATTTAGCCCATTCTGCAGAAATGCACATTGAACCCAGACAGACAGGAAGCTTGTCAGATGATCATTAGCTCTAAGAATTCTAGCCTGGGTCTGTCTAATGGCAAAATCTTCTTTGTTTTCCCACTACTGCATACTACCTTTTCATTGCTTAAAAAGTGAAAAATAAAATGAGAAGAGCCGCCTTTTGGTATTGTTGCAAGTATTAAGGGGGTAATTTATACATGAGTGCGTACCACCTGCCACAGATCTCTCCCTTTCCGACCCTTTTGTTGAATCCCTTAAAGGAAGTGTGGTGGAGTGTTTTGATCATCCCTGTTCTGGAAGAGACTCTTGCCTGGACAGCTGTGCCTCTCTCTCGTGTCGAGGGGCTGGGAAGGTGCCCACAGATGGACCACAGACTCCACTGTCCCCAATGCCCTCAGTGTCCCTCCTGTGAAATTCTCTTGGTATTTCATTTTATCCATGAATCTTCCAGGGGTGGGACTCGGAGAATATATTGTAGTTAATTACATTTGAAATCTAGGTCATGATGTGAATCGTGGAATAAGAAGACTGAAGGACAAAATTAAAATATGTTTGAAGGGTTAGTTCACTGCTTCCCCTCCTTTTTTAATTAAAATATTTCCTAGACTCAGGTGACCTTGTCCAACCACTACTGGAAATGTTGAGCCCCCCTTTCAACATCTGGTTCCTGCTTGACTCTCTAGAGACGGAAAACCCTACATGGGGTTTTTTATTTTTTGTTTTTTTGAATGCAGCCTTTTTCGTAGACAAACTGTCAGGTTTCCCGTTTTATTGAATGAAAAGTCTTCCTCAGTGTCTGCGCCCATTTGCCTTACTTGCCACTACATTTGGCACATCCATTCGGCAAACAGGCTCTCCAGTACCCGCTGTGTCCCAGAAGTCAGGCCTGGGGGCGCCGTAGGGGGCTGGGGCCCTGACAAGGCGCCAGCACCGAATCGACATTGTCAGCTGGAGAGGCAGGCAGTAAACAAGCGAATATGATTTCGGATCGTATACGAGGGACATAAAACGCGTGATGTAAAGAAAGTAATTAAAAGAGAGCAGGAGCTGCCAGTATTTGAAATGAAATATGCATGACCAGAACGAGCCAGCCCCAGCAACTTGGAAAGAAGGAGGGCAGCAAAGACCAAGGCCCGGAGGTGGCCTGAGCCCCTGTGTCCCAAGGCAAAGGAAGGTCAGTGAGGCTGCAGTTGGGTTGGGAAGAGCAGGTGGAGGCTGCAAAGGCAGGTAGGTCCCATGCTAGGGGTCCTCAGGGCCTGGAAAGGAGTTTGAATTTAGTTCCAAGTACCAGGCAACCTCCGTCTAGAAAAGTCCATGGCCCCTCCCTTGTGTCCTCCACATCTGGCATGGGGTCAACATCTTTACGGTGTTGCCCAAGGAAGCCTAGTGCCGCTGATGGGAAAGACTCCGTTCTTTTGCGTTCTTGAAACTGAGGGCTCGTTATCTTTGTAGGACAAAGAAAACAGCCTCCCCACCCAAGGGAGTAAAGAGAGAGGGCACTGGGTCAGTCTTTGGGGCCTTTTCGCCCACCCACGCAGAGAAGGGGAAAGCTCACATTGTTCATCTCAGTCGGTCGGAAGCCTTCTAAGAAATCCTGGCTCTCATCCAAGAGCCGATGCCAGGCATGAAGGTTCGGTAAGACCAGGAGCTCACAGTAAAGAGCCCAGTGCCTGCTGCCGCACTCGCAGGGCATTGCCAAGGACTGGAGGGGAACGCGAGGTGTCGCCTGCCCAGGCCGAGCGTGCTCACTTAGTTTCTCCTAGGCCTCACTCCCTTGCGACGCTGCCAGTGCCCTGGAGGACTTGCGCTGAGCCTCACGGGGGCCCTACGTGCAAAGGCGCCAGCCTGGAGTCTGCTCAGTGGCAAGTGCCACAGACGGCAGCTGCCACCACTGCCTTGGGCGAGGGACGTGGCCTGGGCTCCAGGTGCTGTCCAGCACCCTGTGCACGGCCTTGCCAGCTCAGGGCTCGGACGTTCAGAAGGCTCCACTTGTTCAATGTTGCCTGGTTCGCTTCTGCAGGGAGAATAATGAATTTATCTTTGTGCTGCCTGCAGACTCGGGCTTGCCTCCTGGTCTTTTTCCTGGCGAGGGAGTTCCTAGTTCATGAGCAGGTGGGGCATCTTGCCTAGAAGAGAGCACCTTGCACACTCCAAGGGCTTCCAGGCTAAGAGCCCTGCTCTGCTCTGGGCTCTGTGTCTCTGTACTCACCACCCCCGTTGCCACAGGCCACACGTGGCCATGAGCTGTGCTGGAAGGACAAATGTACATACTGGACTGTGGAGACTTAACACACAAAACATGCAAAATACCGTCTTCATTTTATATGGTGATAAAATTTTGGATGTATTGGGTTACATTAAATGTTTCTTTTTTAAATAGTATTAAATTATTGGGAAAAGCCAGGGACAACTGTAATAGCATAAGCAATAAAATACAATAAAAATTATTGGGGTCACAGGGTTTGATAAAATTATGTAGGTTTCAGTGTATAATTCTATAAGCCATCATCTGTGCATTGTATCGTTTTTAGTGTGGCACCTGGAAAAGTGCATATGCAGGTCATTTTAACATTTATAATAAAAGTAATAACAATATGCGACTTGTCATGGGGCAAGATCTGACTAAGTACCAGGGACATATAAATAATGACTATTGTCATCTTTGGGAAGGGTTGCTGTTACCCTCATGAGATCTCTTGGTTACTTGAGAAGATTTAGTTTTTCTGAGAAAGTACGAAAACCGCTATACTTTTATCTCTGCTTCTCAGTCTCTGCCTGACCATGGGGCAGCGGCGGCTGGCATTACAGAGGAGAGAAAGTATTGGTAAAAATGGGGAATGCATCTCAATGTCAAGCTAAAATGTTAGATATGTCCCATAAATTCAAGAAATACTTGTTTGGTAAGTGAAAAACAGTACATGTGTGGCTCACACTGTATTTCTATTGGACAGAGATTGGAGGGGGTGGCATTGTTACCATGTTACAGATGAGGAGACAGAGACTAGGAGAGTTTAAGTCAAGCCTGGAGAAAGATTCCTGACTCCATAGCCCATGTAATTTCTTTTCACCCTTCTACTGACTAAGACAAAGGAATCAGTTTGACCCTGCGTTGTACGTACCCTGTATATCAGCTGATTCTAGAGTTGGTGTCCAGGGGTTGTCACTGCTAGGTAGGTCTGGGGCGGGCTTTCTTGTTTAGGACCCCAAAACATTGCCATTAATTGGGAGGTGGCAGTAAAAGCAGATAGAGCACAGAACTAGAATTCAGGAGCCACAAATTCTAGGCCTCGATTGTCTATGTGACCTTAGACAAGTCACCGTGGGACCTGCTCAGGTATACAATGAAAGGCAGGGACTCAGTGTCCCCCTTTTGCTTTGATGTTCATAATCCCATTGTCAGATCCGTGTGGCTCAGACATCCTGGCTTACAGGTTCACCTGAGCTTGGAGATCTTTGCTTTCCTGAGAGTTACTAAAAGGCCCAGAAATTCTGACCATGCCACTGAGAAACCCAAATTAGCAGACGACCACAAGAAGGAGTTGGTTTTTGATGGCCACTGTGGTTGTGGGTGTATGGTATATTTTATACATACATTTAGATATGCATGTATGTACATAGGTACATAAACACATGTATGTGCATGTATAACAGCTAAAGTTTCATATATGCACATGCTATACATACAGCTCTCTCTGTACACAGCCAAACGCGTATATGTGTTTCTCACTCTGTTTCCCTCTCTGTCTCTCTCTTTCTCTGTGTATGAGACTTTAGCTAAGCTTTTATTTTCTGTATGGCTCAAATATTAAATATTTTTGGAATGTAGAAGGTTGACAATTAGCAAATACATTTTTAGAAAGTTTAAAGTAGAAATGAAGAGCTTTTAAACTGCTTACTACCCAGCTTATTTTTTTTATTTCTATTTTTGAAAGGACAAACTATATTTAGCTTCTTCTCTCTGTGACTGCTGGTAATTCCCCTTTAGGAAAAAGACCTCAGAGGGGCGCTGTGCTAAGCAGGATGCTTCCTAAGGGGGCGGGAAACACATCCGGACAATATGGCTTTCAGATCCTGGCCTCTGGCTCTGTCACTCCGGTGCTGACGGGCTGGGGCCGGTAGTGGTTCCCTGAGTCAGAACAGAGACCAGTAAGATGGAGACAGCACTGCCCGGCGCACCCCCTGCACAGGTGCACACACGCGCCCGTGCTCACGCACGCACAAACCCACACAGGCGCACACACACATGCACACACAAACGTAAAAGACAAGCACAGCTGGTCCATTCCATAGACCCACATGAGCAGTTGAGAAGGAAATGGAATTTGCCTGAAACATACTGAAATGTTCAATTGACTAAAGCAAATGGTCCATTAAATTGAGCTTATCCAATCAGTAGAACCAACCTTGAACCACATCTTGTTTGGCCAGCCATCCTTAAACATTTCCCTTTTTTTCCCAAAACAATTATGCCATTCAATCTTGCCAGTCTCTTCCCCGGCATTCCGTGATTCCCTGAAGATTTCCAGCTATTTAATTGCTTGTTCTTTAATATACACTTTTTTTTTTCCAAACAGTTAATGCAGTTGATATCTGAGGGAACTAGATCAATTGGCCCTGATGTGGTTCTTCATTTATACGTTCTGGACAAGCTTTAAACCAATTCAGTGAATTTTAAACCTGGTCTAAAGAAGATGATGGGCCCCCTTGATGGAGAACATTTTCACTGGCTCTGGAAATCCCAAAGTTTCCAAGCCTGACCTGTCTCTAAGCCACCCCTAACCATGGTTAGTTAGACAGGGATTACTTAAAAGACAGCTTCCAATCTCCTCTCTCTGGGAGAGGGTCAAATATGGGTTTTTTCTCAGCACCCGGAAAACACGAACCGTAACTTGCCCAACTTTGGGAACCCGTGCCATCTGGCCCTGCAGTGCCTGTGTGCTTGAGGGACTCGAATGCTTAACTGTGGTAAATGCCAGATGGGTAAAAAGGAGGTAGTTTGAGGAAAGACAGCCCTGAGTCTAGGGTTTCGAATTTGGGATCTGGACTTTTCAATGAACTTTTTGGTATCCTTGGGCAAGACTCTCATCTATACCTTTCTTGCCTTCCTACCTGACACCATAAGGTTGCGGCAACAAGTCAGCTGAGCAGACTGCAAGACCACCTTATAAATAGTAAGGCTTTGCACACATGAAGGCTTGTCGATCTTTCTAGTAACCTTACCTGTTTGTCCCTCTAGCCCCACTTCAAACATTTCCTCTACTGTGAAGACCTCTCCGACTGTTTCAGGCAAAGCGAATGAACATATGCCCTCATGAACTGCCTAAATGATGATCGTAACATACCTCGTGTCAACGCCTGAAGTGAGGTTGCATCAGTGAGCCTTTCCCAAATGTGTGCTACTACATAAGCCACCCCAAAGCTCAGTGGCTAAAATCCACTAGGACGCATTCTCACTCATGAGCCCGGCGGCTCTTCCGCGCCTGTCTCTCCTCCTCCTAGGACCAGGGGTTGACCAGGGTGCATTCTTCTCATGGCAAGAGGGCAAGTGGAGACACACAAGGCCTCTTACGTCCTGGGCTGGGGACTGGCGCATTATTGTTTCTGCCCACACGCCATTGGCCAAACACAAATCAAGTTGTTGAGGAGCACGTTCCCCCCACAATGAGGCCATGAGAAGAACCAGATGCCGGGTGGGGCAAAGAATTGGAAGCAAACAATCAATCTTTCAGACAGGTTCACCTGTGCTGTTAGATCAGGAGCTCCTGGGGGACAGGGGCAGGAACAATGTCTCCCCCTATATCGCCTGCCCCCACAGCTGGGGCTGGCAGGGGATAGATGTTTCACTGATATTTGTTGAGGTCCAAAAGACCTTCCCAACCCTTTCCTTCATAACAGAGTTTGGTAAACTATGGCTGCAGGGCCAAATCTCTCTCTCTCTCTCCTCTCTCTCTCTCTCTCTCTCTCTCTCTTTCTCTTTTTATTTTTTGCAAACAGAGTACATATATACTGTTGGAATACAAAAGAAAACCATATTTAATGACATAAGAAATCATGAAATTCAGATTTCAGTGCCCATAAATAAAGTTTTATTGGGACACAGCCACACCCATTCCTTTGTGTATTGTCTATGGTTACTTTACAGCAAAACAGCATACTTGGAGTTGCCATAGAGACTCTATATGTTCCTGAAGCCTAAACCTTTCTTATCTGGCCCTGTGCAGAAACTTTGCCACCCCCTGCTTTATAGGATCAAGAAACCCAGGGAGCCCCAGTGAGGTGAATGCCCTGCCCAAGAATCCAGAGTGGTCAGCTCCTTGAAGCCTGTGGATTTGGGGTTAATATTTTCCTCTCTCTGTTTCCTAGTAATTGGCTACCCGCGACACCAATGTGTCACTGATCAGGAGGCATTTCCTGTGGCAACGCTTCATGACCCAGCGACGTCCAGCCTAGTAAAGCCACTGTGGTGTCCAGCATGGCCACGCTGCTTCTGGGCGCGGTGCTGCTGGTGGCGCAGCTCCAGCTAGTGCCTTCCCGCCCCGGGGCCGATCCAGGCCAGCAGGGGCTTGTGCGGAAAGCGGCCAGCCTCCAGGACGAGGCCCTGGATGGCGTGGCCCCCAACGGCTCGGCCCAGCAACTCCCCCACACAATCATCATCGGTGTGCGCAAGGGAGGCACCCGCGCGCTGCTGGAGATGCTCAGCCTGCACCCCGACGTGGCGGCCGCTGAGAATGAGGTCCACTTCTTTGACTGGGAGGAACACTACAGCCAAGGCCTGGGCTGGTACCTCAACCAGATGCCCCTCTCCGCCCCGCACCAGCTCACGGTGGAAAAGACCCCCGCGTACTTCACGTCACCCAAAGTGCCTGAGCGGGTCCACAGCATGAACCCGGCCATCCGGCTACTGCTCATCCTGCGGGACCCGTCGGAGCGCGTGCTGTCGGACTACACGCAAGTGCTGTACAACCACGTGCAGAAGCGCAAGCCCTACCCGTCCATCGAGGAGTTCCTGGTGCGCGACGGCCGGCTCAACGTGGACTACAAGGCGCTCAACCGTAGCCTCTACCACGTGCACATGCGCAACTGGCTGCACTTCTTCCCCCTGCGCCATATCCACGTCGTGGACGGCGACCGCCTCATCAGGGACCCTTTCCCCGAAATCCAGAAGGTCGAGAGGTTTCTGAAGCTGTCACCACAGATCAACGCCTCGAACTTCTACTTTAACAAAACCAAGGGCTTTTACTGCCTGCGGGACAGCGGCCGGGACCGCTGCTTACACGAGTCCAAAGGCCGGGCGCACCCTCAAGTGGACCCCAAACTCCTCAATAAATTGCACGAATATTTTCATGAGCCAAATAAGAAATTCTTTGAGCTTGTGGGCAGAACATTTGACTGGCACTGATTTGAGATAAGCTAGGCTCGGAGCCTTTCCTACTGTAAGTTCTGGGTTACATCTAGGGGGGAAATAATTTTAAAAGGGCATTTAAGCTATAATTTATTTGTAAAATCCATAAATTACTTCTGTACAGTATTAGATTCACAATTGCCATATATACTAGTTATATTTTTCTACTTGTTAAATTGAGGGCATTTTGTATTGTTTTTCATGGTTGTTAACATTGTGTAATATGTCTCTATATGAAGGAACTAAAAGATTTCACTGCAAAAAAAGAAAAAAAGAAAAAAAAGAAAAAATCCTGGAGACACTGTCTTTTTTTGAATATAATTAATTTGCCCCTGACTCAAACTAGCTGTCTATGTTGCACTCATTGGAGAATCTATATTCCTTTGTTACAAAAAAAAAAAAGCAGGAAAAGATTTTCGTGGCCATTATGTTCATCTTTCCCTCCTTCTTGTGTTCCTTTTAATTTTTAATGTCTCGTCGTGGTCATCCGATTTATTTTTTACTTGCATTGTAAGATGTATCTTCACTGAGATCCCCTGTTATTCCTGGAGGGGGCAGTTTCAGCCCCTCCTGACTTCGGCAGGCACCTGAGTGTGGACTGTAACCTCATGGTTAAACTCGGGGAGGGCAGAGCAACGTTAAGACTGGAGGCACAGTCACTAGCTAGTAAGGAGCGCCCTGTGATACGCCTGTGCCTCAGAGGGTGCGTGCATGTATTCCCGACCTCAGGACCTCCTTCCTGGGGAGAAGCCCACAGGAAAGGTGGGCAAATCCTATGATAAAGGGGTTTAAACCACTGGCCTTCAGAATGACCTTGGGACTGTGTATACTGCCCCAGGTGGCAATGGGTCTCCACAGAGAGACTTAGAATAGGAAGAATTACGAAATCCATGTGTGTCCACATCTTATAGATTCTGTGAAAAGCTGACTAAAGGGAAACCATTTTGCTTTGGTCAGTGTCTGTTTCTCTACATCTTGAAAGCTCAGTATGCATTTATACACGTAAACGCCACATGCAGGCCTATGTCAGCTCTTCTTTAACTTTATTTTTATTGTTGGTACCGTTACAGATGTCCCCATGGCCCCCTTTGCCCACCTCCACCCAACTCCCCCACCCCTCTGGCCGTCGGCACACACTCAAACAGCCGGGTTGTTGGAGGAGCCTGTTTCCTCATGCTGTCTTCTTTCAGCCGGCCTTTTACAGGGTTAAATAAATTGGACTTTTTTCTCATGAAAGCAAAACATATTCATTACGGTAGAACGAAAAATACAAACAGGCAAAATAAAGCCGTTTCCTGACAGAGTTTTTACTTACGGCGGAGGAACGAAATGGACATTATTGATCGTTTTCTACATAGAGGAACTTATTGAAATTTTTCCCCATGCAGCCTCAGGAAGTAGGAATCATTATGGCAAGTTCAAAAAGGAGGAAATAGGCATGAAGAAGATAAGAAACGTGCCCAGGTTCACACTGACTGTAAGTAAGCACGGGCTTGGAGTCCACATACAGCTAAAGCATGCATTTTGTTTCTTTCTGCACAACTCTTTCTGAACCCAGAATAAAAGGCCCAGGCTCAGAGACAGGTCTTCCCTACTTAACCTGACAGATTTCTTCCCTGGTGCCAAAGGTCATCCATCCAGAGAGACGTGCCTAGGTTGGAGGGAAGGGGTGACAAGGGGCCCGCGTTCTCAGCAGTGCTCGCAGGGAGGTGAGTCACACTGGTTCTGTCTGGGCACCTGCAGCCCGGCCTGACCCGAGCATGGCCCACGCCCCACCCCAGGCCCTACCTGGAGAGTAGAGAGAAGACCTTCCTCATTAGAAGCCATCAAGGTTGTCATTAAAAACCAGCTCCCCAGAGGGTGTGGCAGGAACCCTTGAAGCAGGCCACCCCTCATGCTGCAGTCGGCACAGTGCTTCCCTCTGCGGGACCGGGTCTTGCTTTTATCACCCCTGCTTAGGAGCTGAAGAAATGAGAGGCCCAGAAAGGTTAAATTGAGTTTCCAAGGCTGCCCAGGAATTTGGTGACAAAGTGGGCACCCCAGTGTGAGGTTTCCGACTCCCAAGTGGATGGCCTTTGCAAAAGGCCTGTGCCCTAATTGGGATGGTTTGCTGGAGGCTGGAGTGTTGGGGCAAAAGGTGGGGGGGTGGGAATGGAGGAAGGACCTAGCACCAGGGGCATGACCTAACAGCTGGGGCTGGCACAGTCGATGGTGGGGGTGGTCCAGTATAAAATGATCAGTGGGTATAAAGTCAATAATTGTTGATTTGGGGATGCAGGATCTTGACTAAGGATATGTTCACTGACATATGCCACAGGCAAGGGGTTTGGGTTCTAGTGGCTACGTCTATTCGGAAGGTACAAAAAGTATGAAGCCATCACTCTAGACCCGGCTCAGATGCTTATATCTCACGTGAGCACTGTCACATTCAGAAGATGTCCTGTGGTTGGCCTGTGCCCACCTTCCTATGGGCCCAAGTGCCATGACTCAGGAACCAGATCGGCACCTGGTCCCTCCCCAAACACACCTAATACCAATTCCATTAACAAACAGAGGGATGCCAGCTGGACCGAGTGAGCGTCCTACCTGAGCCCATCCAGGCCCAGGGGCAACCTGGGGGCCACTAGGTGGGGTCCCTTGGGAGAGGCTGAGAGCGGCAGTGTGCATAATCAGTCAGTAGAGTTGGGATTCAGCCCCAGGTGTCCTGGCTCGGATTGCCTCTCCTCTCAGGTTACCTAACTGGGAAATTGGGAGAAAATGGATCTTGATGTCAGGGCGATGAACCAAGGCCATTTCCTACATCCAAGTACCTCTGTAAAGCAACTCAGTCAGAGTGTCTGTAGCTCGGTCCTCCTTGTTGGCCATTTGGAGAACTCAGTTGCGTCGCTCTGGTCTCTAGGTCAAGTTTGGGCTTCCTCAATGAACTTCTGTGAATAAGGAGTATGCTTTATCATGTACCACTTGTATCCAGTTCCAGTCAGTCCTTTGCTTGAAGAAGATCTGATCTAATTTAGCCCTTTCTGTGCATCCCCACATCCTGGTTGCCCATCATTTCCTGTATGGGCTCTGCCTAACAGGCAGATGCTCCTTCAGTACCTCTTCCTCCCCTTCCCCACGGCTGCACAGACTTGGCTGTAGCAGGGCAAGGACGCTGGAGACTACATTCCAGTTACAACCATCGATGACTCTGCCATCATGGCAAAAACCTTTAATCTCAGACTTTGAGTTTCTGCCTCTGTAAAATTAGTACTATGGCATTTCCTATTTAGAACTGTCATGGGGATTAGAAGCAACATATTTAAAATGCCATTCACATAGCTGGTGTGCAATAAATGATAGTTATTTTTATGTGACAGACACACCTGCACAGGAGACAGAGACACACGGGGGCCTGACAAGAAAGATGCCACTACTTGGAAAGCAGATGTCAAGGCCACAACTGTCTGATACATGGTTTCTACCCTTATGCGTGCCCAGTAGACAGGCCTCTGGCCTGCAGGTCCCCTACCTCCTACCCCTCCCCACCACCACAGTCTTGATTCCTCAAACTGTCCTTGTCCAGAATGTCCTGCTCTGGTTACATCCACTGCTCTCCATACTCTTGGGCCCTAGCACATCCTTGGAGATGCTGTTCCATGACAACAGCAGGGTCTTAAATTCATATTCTCAAAACCTCAATTTCCTTGTCAATCGTAATGGGCTGATATTTACTTAACTCTGTTTGGGGGGAAATTAAATAAGTTCAAGTAGGTAGACACTATAAACTTGTTGGGTACGTGACATAGTGGTTGAAAGGGTTTAGGACTTTGGCAGACAAACGTAAACTGGCTTTGAACCAGAGAGCCGGCACCTGCTGCCTTTGTTTCCCCATCTAGTTCCAGCTCTGTGGGGCTGCAGCCATTGCTAGGAGTGCCCCTTCCTGATCCCATTTGCTGGGGAAGTGCCTCCAGCCCACCACCAGAAGAACTGGTGGCTAAAGGCTCACCCTGTACTGTTTTCTGGGGGATTTCCTTTTGTTGCCAGGGCTATCTTACTTGGCGGTGCCCGGGAAGTTATGCCCACCCTGTTCACCACTTTCCTTGGGATTGCCTGTGGCTAATGATTAACCGACGGGAGATGGGGGGTTGGGCTGTGTGGTAGCAGCCCTGCCTCCTGATTTCTGGGCAGGGCAACTCTGTGGGAGAACCCATGTTCCAGAACTCCTCATGGGCAGGCTAAGACCACACCTCTCCTTTATCCTGTGTCCGTACTACTTTACCCAAATCTTCTAATCCCCTTCCCAGCAAACGACTTGCCCAAGAACATAGAAATCTGAATTTCAGGCTTTGCTTCTAAAGCAGTCAGTCTAAAAGTGTCAACTTGCAAAGATGTCCCCTTCTCCCTGAATTTCAGAGATGAGCACTCAGAGCTTACTCGCTAATACTTTGACACTATACATTTGTTGTCTAATTACCGTCCAACTCCTCACCGGCCAGCTTACTCCCCAGGCAGAAGCCAGTGGTTCATGGTTCTTGCATGTAAGAGATTCCAGTTGATATTGTTGATTGAAGTCATATTCCTCACTTACCAGTGTTTTTGGTACTGTGGAAAAAATGATAAAAGCTAGGTAGACGACGTTTCCCGTTACTTGTGGCTGTGTAAGAAGCCACCCCAAAACTTAGTGATTTAATGTAACAGTCTAGTGTCTCTCACAGTTTTGTGGGGCGCTGGGAACACCTGGGCAGTTCTTGTCAGGGTGCTCACCTGGTTGTGGCCGAACGGTGGCAAGGCCCAAAGTTGACCCGAGGTTGGACTGGCTTGGGTGCCCAAGATGGTTCTTTAATTACACATCTGGCGCCTCGGTTAGGGTGATGGAAACACCTGGGGGCTGCGTGGGTGCCATCTTCTCCTTCTCTCTCCATATGGCCAACCTGGACTTCCCCGCAGCATGGCAGACTTAGGGTCACCGGTTGGACTTTGGATATGGGAACTGGCTTTCCCAGAGTGAACGTAACAGAAGGCCAAAGCAGAAGCCACATGTGTTACACAGTGAGACTACTGACACGTTCTGTTGTTCCGATGGGGCCAGCCCAGACCCAGTGCAGGAAAGGACCTCGTGAAGAGCTGAATAATAGGAGGCGTAGTTCCCTGGGGGCCCTCTTTGGAGACTAGGTCCTACACTTGGGTGTTCCTTGACAATAAAATGGACAGAACACCTAGCTAATGGATCTTTGGTCACACTTGAAAAGGAGATTAATACAGGTGTCAGCTCTCAAGAGTCCATTATACTAATGTAAGCTATCATTATTATCATTCATTGGGCCTGCTCTGTAATTTCAACTAGTTTGACCTACGACATTTGACTATGTTCAGTCCAATCATTTGATCAAATGTGATGATGAGCATGTGACTTGGCAAGCATCTTTTGTTCCGTAAGTAGGATACGGGCACACACATTGTGTTGCTCTCCCTGTATTTTCTTACAGCCCAACCAAACCATATGAGAAAAACATACTCTCAGAAAAATAACTGTGGCCTGGGGTCAGCTTGGCAAACTGTGTTTTGCGCAGGCTCACACCCTGGCAGACCTACAAGACCTCTCGGGTAATTCATCAAACATGAAAGAATGTTGCTGAGACATTTAACGCTGCATATTAAAAGCCGAGTACAGAGTTCAAAAAAGAATGCACGGCAGACTCCATTTCCGCTTTCTGTAATTTGGAAGTTCTATCTTTAGTAGCAATTTACATTTTCCACACAATTAAAGACTGTACCTAGTTCTAATTTACACTTCAAGTATCCAATTCAGCTGTAATTTACATTTTTTTCTCTGTTTATCTGCATCCTAGTAAGAAAGCCTAGGTTTGCATCTTGACGTTATCATTTCAAATGTGGGGAACGCTGGGCACATTTGATTAACCATTTCAGAGGCTCAGTCAGCTCCTACGTTAAATGGGCATATGACTTTATTTAAGGAATCACTGAGCATCGTAAAGGCTGTGAGCACAGCCAGGCACACAGGTCCGCAATACACATGCATTCGTTGTTTTTTTAATGCACCTTCTGTTGACACACCCACAGGGCCTGTGAATAGAAACTCACTATTGGTATTAGAACAGCCCTTCAGCTACCGCTGCCCATTGTGAATGTCAAGGCCAACGCATCCCAAGTCAATGAGGGGGGTGTGTGTGTGTGGAGCGTGCCTGCAAACACGAACTCCCCTATAAGCCCAAGCCATCGACAGACACAATTTTTGAGACCATTATCTGGATGATGAAGATCTTTATGCTTTTCTGAAATATTCAAATAATGAAAAAGAAAAAGAAGAAAAGGTCGAGTGGTCTCTTTGTTCTTTTCTTCTCTACACATGGCAGATGCAGATTAAAGGTAATTTGAATAGGAAAAAATTTTTTCTCCTAATCATTTGCAAATGTTCTTGTTTGGGTAAAGAAGGCTTCTAACTGTTTTCCAAGGACATAAAATGACTATTTTTCAATTAGCTATGATTTCTCTCCTTTTTAACAAAATTACTCCTTTAAAATTCAGTTTCTCCCTTCTCTCTGTGTACAATGTCCTACTTAGCTGCCCTCCCCTCTCGGGGGATTATAGCAACTTTGCAAAAAGAAACCTAAAAAGAGTTTTCAAATTCAAGAGATATTTTAGCCATGCCCACCTATTTATTAAAATTCAAACTTATTTTTATTCACAGTGGCTGAAAGGTAGAAGCGACTCCATTGTCCTCCCACAGATGCCCGAATAAACCAATATGGTCCGTTCATACGAGGCAGTGTTCTTCAGCCCTGGGAAGACATGCCCTTCTGACACAGGCGACAACATGGATGGACTTTGGGAGCCTTCAGCTAACTGAAACAAACCAGGCACAAAAGGATGACTGTTATGTGATTCCAATTACATGGTGTATCAAGAATAAGGAAATCATAGAGACAAAAGGAAAATTAGAGGCTGTCTGGGACTGAAGAGGGAGAGGCTGATGGAGAGTACTGTTTAATAAATACAGAGTTTCTGAGAGGCGGGGCCGGCAAAGTCAGGCTTGTCTTCACTCCGTTTCCTTCCTCCCCACATCAGTGTGCTCTGTCTCCCCGTATCAGAATGGGCGCGTTCCCGGACGTTCTTGTCATGTACGCATGAGGCCTCCGATGTCTGTAAAATAGGGACAAGTGGCTCAGGCAGAGTCCCTGTCCTGGAGGAAACCACGACCGAATGGAGGAGACACAGAGTTCAGCCTGCAAGCCCGGACAGAACGGTGAACAGAGACAGGACCTACAAGGAGGCCTGGTGTCACCTGAACTGGGGAAGGCGTCCCAGGTCAAGGGGCATTTGACCCAAGATTGCCTCCATCCCATCCCCCATGGGCCACAGCCCCTGTTCTTAAGTAGAGTCTTAAATATACAAAGTTTTCTCAATGATGGCTGTATGTGCAGCCCATCACCAGAGGGGCTTGTTAAGAAGCGCAACAGGCTCCTACTCTTTTTACTCTATTTTTCTTCATATAACCGATTTTTTTACTGATGATATATATTTATTTGTAGGTTATTTTAAGCACATTTCTCCCTTCTTCCAATTCCCTTTGCCAAATGTAATTTGTTCAATCATTCTGTTAGTATTCACTGAGCGCCTACTATGAGCCAGCCCCTGTTCGCAAACTGGGAATGGGACAGTAAATAAAAAGACAAAGTTCTTTCCGTCATGAAGCTTTTCTTCTGCTGTTGGCTTATCGGTCTTCCCCACTAGACTCTCACTTCCATGGGGGTAGCGATATTGTGTCTTCAGTTCATTCTTGAATCTTCAAAGCCTAGGACAGTACCAGGTCCATGTTATCAAAACTTAGTGAGTAAATGAATAGCTAGATCATCTCTTAATTTGGTGCATAGGAATTGACGCCAGGGAGAAAAGAAGGGCAAACTTTTCAGATCTCTTACCAATAGAGAACCGGTGATGGAATGCCCCTCATACGTCACCCTTGAGATTCCCTGTGGCCTTGCTTTGTCCCCGTGGTCAGCTGTGGGAAGTGAAACTCAGAGACATCAAATAACTTGCTCATGGACACAGAACCAGAGAGGGACAGAGCCTGGGTTCTAATCCAGGTCTTTTGGACCATCAGTTCCATGCTCTGCCTACTGCTTCTGTTCAGAACAGCATGCACTTACCGATTAGTGATCAGAAGAAATAAGAAAGGATCAACAAAGACCCCAGGTACCTACAAAGTCTCTCCACACCGTGAGCTCCACCACACACTCCATGCAAAACAGGTGTTGGGATTTCTAAACACCCAGGGGTCTAGATACCTGAAAAAAAAACAAATCACTTTAGGGTTTGTAAAAGAAAGAGAAGAAGGCTGGGGAGAAAGAATTGAGAAACGAAGTAGGGCATTTAATTGACTTCTTGCTCACCTCCATATTTTATCCTCGGCCAGCAATTGGGCACCTACCGTTGTTGACCATTCTCCAGGGATTTCTCAACTGTGTCTTGTGAAAGATTCCTATGCATTCCTCAGCAGAGAGCCAGATCCATCCCCAACCTCCAGCTGGGAACCTCCCTCCCATTCGCTGCCCCTCCCCCCAACCCTTTTCAGAGCCCCAGTTCTCTGGAAGGTGGCCACATGCTCCCCCCAGGAAACAAACTTTACACAAATGCGTGGCTGGATTCTCTGGTTTTATCTCCCCTCTGGGGGAGCTAATCGCCCAGCAAGATCTTCCTCTCCTCTAATCTTTTGTTTATCTAGACAATGTGAGTTTGTGAGCATTGTAGTTCCTCTACTGGCCGGCTCGTGGTTTTAGACAAACATCTTCGCCTCTCTGAGCCTCAGATCTCCTTCTCTGAAGAAGGTCAAGGAACTAGATGACCTTTAAGTTCCTGGCAAGTTCTAAAACATTTAAACTTCTCCTAGGTTTAAAAAAAAAAAATTCGTCTTGTCTTTTTTCCTTCTTTCCTTCTCTCCTCTCCGTCCCTGCTTTCCTCCATTTTCCTTTCTGTCTTTTTCCTTTTTCTTTCTTCTTCTCTTTTTAATGTGCCAAGATTTTAAGTACAGGCTGTTCTAACTGAAATGAATACCTTAAATGTTTGAAGTTGTTCTGGGCAGAAGCCAGAAAAATAATCTCTTCTGAGCCATAGCTATTGTATGATGTTCTTAGAGGAGGAAACTGGAGGATTCCTTTGTAGCCATGTTTCCTTTGCCCTAAGGAGCCATCAATCCATGAACCTCATTTCTGGGACAGTCGCCCCTGCATCCTAGTGGTCTGGGTGGCGGGGCTCAGCGATGTAAACCCATTTTCCATTTCACACATTACACTGAGTCCGGTTGTAGTACCCTTGAGTTAGGGCCTGGGCAGGGACTGCTGAGACAACGTTGATTTAGAGTGTTTTGAAAACTGAATCTTATCCTTGTAGAGATGCAGATAGTGTCTGAAAATTGGTTTTCTGAGATTGCATACAGGAGAGAAGGCCTGGAACGTGTAGCTGAGGGAGCTGGTTTCAGGAGAGGGTTCATGGAATTCCCAGGGGAGCTGCCATACAGACACCAGCGGCAAGTGGCTCGGGGACAACTGTGCTGAAGTCACCTTGTCTCTCCGTGGATTTTGTGTGAGCTAGAAACAAATTTAGGGGTATGAAGCTTTTGAGATTCCGGGGTGTTGCTATGATAAAAACCTTAGGTTGTGTGAAGCAATCTAAACTTAACCAGATTGACAACCCACAGGCAGTGACGAGTTGATAATTGTGGACACATGACATACTCCATTTGGGGGCCCAAGAAAGAACTGGAACTGAGAGGATGAAAGAAACTGAGACCCCGCCATCAAGCTAGGAGGGTTCGATGGCACTATCGTTTTTTATTAACTGTACATGCGACCTTGCTTGGACACAGAGTTAAGGTCTTCAGTATATTCTTGTCTCCTTGGACCTTGACAATGATTCCTTAGGGGCGGGGAAACGGAGGCTGCGGTTTGAACCCAGGACTATCTCATGCTGCGGCCACCGCGCTCCCCACCCAGCATTTCAACGCAGGCGGTCATATCATGTTAGGTACTTGGCTCTCACTACACGAGAAACAATGGGTCTTTCCTGCTGAGGACTTTGACACATTCACTGTGTGCAACACAACAGCAAATATTTGGCATGCTTCTTACTTGGTTCCTCTCCCTAAGAAAATCGCTTGGCGTTTGAAAACCCTTTGAGTTCCTCTGCGGAGGCCGCGGAGGCTGGTAGACTTGAAAGGCTTTCCAACGTGTGTCTTTGGCAATCTTGTAATTCAAACAACCTCACGTCTTTAAATGTCACACTAGCGATGTCATTAATAAACATGAACGGTTATGGGAGGTGAAGCTACATGGCAGTTAATAAAGGACGGGAACTTCAAGGGGGCAGGCAGGTGGGCGAGGTCGGGCGCTCCGCCTCGCCTCCGCAGCGGGCTGGCGTGGCCCAGGGTTCAGGTTTGCAGGACGGGCTGGGCTGTCACAAGGGGAGGTCACCCTGCTCGTGCTTTGATGGCTGCCCATCGATGGCAGGCCAGTTAGCTCTCTGGGTTTTGGTTTTTGCAAGTGTGGCCCAACTTTACTTCCCTGTACCCTTTCTCTGCGCCCCTCCCTGTTCACCACATTTCAAGCCACGAAAGCGCAGGACGCACTAGTCTGGGTTCCCAAACAGGCCACAGAATTTTATGCCTCTGTTACTCGCTCACAACCTCTTCTTTTCTTTGCGCTTTGGCAGTGGCGGATGTGACTCTCACAGCCCTGCTGGCACACTGCCTCCTGGGTTCAACTCCCCTGGTCCTCGGAGGTAGGACTGAGCACCTCCACAGCATCACCAAAGCCCTTCATAAAAATACCGTCTGCAGAACAGACCTTAGCCTTCCACACCATGGTCGCCCGTGGGCCCAAGTCCCCATCCCGGCACAGAGGCTGCACCTCACTCAGCACCAGCCTCTTAGCGTGTACTCAGCAAATGTTGAGGACTATAGGGTTGACACTGATGACGTCTTGCTGACCAAGGTGTTGGCTGAAAGAATATTTGAATAGTTCATGGATGTTGGTGTTAATAGTTAATAGACATTGACAGATATTAGTGTTCCGCCACTTGCCTTCATTAAACGCTTTCTCCAGCCACACCCAGAAGAGACTCGCTCCTGAACCCAGCAGCACACTGAGGGCAGGGCAGAGAAGAGAGTGCCGTCTGCTCTGAGCACGGGCACTGAGGGGCATACTGTTTGTGCACAGCTCAAACACAGTAACAACAGCAGTCAGCAGTGGGTTTGCTTTTCATTACTACCTTGCACTGGTGATGCTAACCACGGTCGGTGACACTGACCACTGTCGGTGAGGCTGTGTCAGTGACGCAACTTGGCTCCCCGCACCACTCTTCCCCAACCCGCCCCCCACCCTACAGGCCACTGCCTGGACCACTCATGAACACTTCTGGCCTGCACCCTGTTTCCGGAGGACTTTCTCCAAGGGTCCATTTGCTGACTCATTCCCTTATCACTTGACAAATAACGTAGGTAGATTTGTGGCTATATGACAGCCGTTAGTACACAATGAAGAACAAGAAAGAGGAACTCCCAATATTGGGGCTCAAATTCTAACTGGGGGGAGAGAATATAAAATGAGAACACACATCTTGATTTTAGGGGTGATAACTGCTTCCAGGACAGCATCCTAGGACGATGGGATCATGGTGGAGGAGGGGTGCCCCTAGATAGGCTGAGGAGTAACAGTCACAGTGTCCGGGTGGAGCATATGGTAAACTGCCATCTGAGAGAGGAGAAGCAGTCAGAGATGTGAACAGCAGGGAAGATGCTTCTTAGCAGAGAAAAGAGTGAGTGGGAAGCCCTGAGGTGGGAAGATGAGATAGGACAGACGGCACATGGAAGTCCCTGGGAAGGGCCACGGCCATTCCTTCTCTCTGTCTTCTAAGTCCCGTCCTCGGGCCTATCTCTGCAGCTCAGCTGCTCTCAGCACATGCTCCTGACTTTTCTGTCTGGCACAGAGCCCAACCTGGCAGAGAAACAGAGTATGTTTGTCCGAGGGCCATTTTTCTGTGTCTAGTTCTGCGCGTGGGAGGACTGGGAGTGGGAACCCAGGCGGGGGCTCCGTGTCTCCCTTCTCTCTCAAGTGTCACCTCCCGCTCTCCCCCATAGGACACGGAAGAACAAATGATGCGGGTCCTGTAACTCCTTTCCCCTCCAGTCAGCGCCACAGTCCTGAATCGTGGTTTGTAGGGTTCGACTCCATTCAGTCACAGACTCACCAGTCTCATCTCACCAGGCGCCTTCATTTAACATATGAGGCGATTAGTGCTCAGAGAGGTTGAGTTACTTACTTGTGGTCACATAGTTATTTAGTGGCACTCTCCTTCCCTACGCGCTGAGCAAATGCTAAACAGTGTGAAAGTCACTTTGCACAGACTGTCTTTTCTCCGCAGTCCCAGATGTTAAAATGTGGCGAGGGAAGGTAATTAAGTGGCTTTTAACAGAAATGTTTAAGAGGAAACCCTCTCCTCTCTGCATCTCATGTTGTCTCTAGATGCATAGACCTTTCGGAACACGCAGGCTCCCTTGTCACAGGCACTTTTGGCGACCCTGATTGATAGATGTTAGATTTTGCTCGAATATTTTGCAAGCATCAGACCCAGCAGCATGGTGTCTCGCACAGTGGGCTGCACTTCAAATCTCTGGGTCAGTAGCCATTTCTGTAACTGACTTAGCATGAGAAAAACCAGATAATTCCAGAGGAGCTGGAGCTGGAACTCCAACAGGATGTGCCTGGTACTATGGGGCAGACACAAGCGGGGCATCCTTCTTTTTCGACTCCCATGAAATTTGTTCTCTGCGTTTTGAAATGTGAGGAACTGAGGGGCACTGTGGTCAAATTCAAGAAATGGATGAGCAGAAGAAGGAGACTTTTACAAGGCCTGTAATCCTAGGAGCAGGAGAGAAAAAATGTATACTCCCAAAAATAAAAGTAAAATAACTACTGCGCAAAAAAAAAAATAGATAATTGCTCAGACACTGCAGGAATATTTTAGGTTAACTGTAAGGAAAATGAATGACCGCTTCCCCTATCAAATTACATATATAATCTGTATGCTCATAATGCTTAATACTGATACTGATAAGGGTTTATCAGTAAGACATGATCATACTTCAAGTTCAAATGGTAAAAATATTCTAGAAAGCAACTGAACAATATGTACCAAGGTCCTTGACAAGGACTAGAGCCTTTAACTGACCGATTCTACTGCAATAAATCTTTTTTAAGGAAACTACAGTACCTAAAGCAGAGACTTATGGACAAAAATTGCATTAAAGTGATACTGTAGTATTTATATCATAACTACTACAAAAGTGACATTGAAAGCAATGAAACGATTGAGATATAGATGCTGTATTTTATACATAAAAATAAAAGGTGATTTGTATTAAAATATAGAGAATGAGAGAGCTTGCTTAATATTTTACAAGCATCAGCCCCTCTGGCATTAAGTGAGGAACAAATCCAGGTCTGGGGAAAGCACCCTTTAATGGCTAATATTGAAAGCCTGGGTCAATAATCACGTACATAACTGCTTCAGCATTCAACAAGTCCACAAACAATGTCAGAATGGTTGGGACTGAAACATTAGCAGGGTGACCGTGGATGACAACATCTTGCTGACCAAGACGTGGTCATATGCAAATTCTTACACATTTTGCGCTACTAGATGCGGGGAATTGTTTAAACATTCTGGCCTCTAAGACTAATTCTGAGAAGGGGACCTAAGGAAGGAAAGCGTTAGAAAGGGCTACGATGGCAAGTCTTACTATCCAAAGATACTCACTGTTACAGCACTTGGAATAGTCAGGGC